>JARFJB010002108.1:0-337500 GCA_036346205.1 Vesta saturnalis | reverse complement strand
TGCGCGCGTGTGTGTGTGCGCGTGTGTGTGTGTCGCGTGTGTTTGTGTGCGTGTGTTTGTGTGCGTGTGTTTGTGTGCGTGTGTTTGTGTGCGTGTGTTTGTGTGCGTGTGTTTGTGTGCGTGTGTTTGTGTGCGTGTGTTTGTGTGCGTGTGTTTGTGTGCGTGTGTTTGTGTGCGTGTGTTTGTGTGCGTGTGTTTGTGTGCGTGTGTTTGTGTGCGTGTGTTTGTGTGCGTGTTTGTGTGCGTGTGCGTGCGGGTGCGTGCGTGTGCGTGCGTGTGCGTGCGTGTGCGTGCGTGTGTGTGCGTGTGTGTGCGTGTGTGTGAGTGTGTGTGCGTGTGTGTGCGTGTGTGTGCGTGTGTTGTGCGTGTGTGTGCGTGTGTTGTGCGTGTGTGTGGTGTGTGGTGTGTGTGTGTGTTGTGTGTGTGTGTGTGTGTGTGTGAGTGGTTTTGTGTGTTTGTGTTTGTGTGTGTGTGTGTGTGTGGGTGTGTGCGTGCTGTGCGTGTGCGTGTGTGTGTGTGTGTGTGTGCGTGTGTGTGCGCTGTGTGCGCGCGTGTGTGCGTGCGCGGTGTGTCGCGCGGTGTGTGCGCGCGTGTGTGCGCGTGTGTGCGCGCGTGTGTGTGCGCGCGTGTGTTGCGCGCGTGTGTGCGCGCGTGTGTGTGTGCCGCGCGTGTGTGCGCGTGTGTGTGCGCGGTGTGTGTGCGCGCGCGTGTGTGTGCGCGTGTTGTGCGTGTGTGTGCGCGCGTGTGTGTGCGCGCGGTGTGTGCGCGCGTGCGTGCGCGCGCGTGTGTGCGCGTGTGCGCGCGTGTATGCGCGCGTGTGTGTGCGCGCGTGTGTGTGCGCGTGTGTGTGCGCGCGTGTGTGTGCGCGCGTGTGTGTGCGCGCGTGTGTGCGCGCGTGTGTGCGCGCGTGTTGTGCGCGCGTGTTGTGCGCGCGTGTTGTGCGCGTGTGTTGTGTGTGTGTGTGTGTGTGTGTGTGTGTGTGTGTGTGTGTGTGTGTGTGTGTGTGTGTGGGTGCTTGCGTGCGTGCGTGCGTGCGTGCGTGGGTGTGTGTGTGCGTGCGTGCGTGCGTGCGTGCGTGCGTGCGTGAGTGCGTGCGTGCGTGCGTGCGCGTGTGTGTGTGTGGGTGCGTGCGTGCGTGTGTTTGGACGTGTGAGCGTGTAGACGTGAGTGCGTGTGGGATGGTGGGTGAGTGAGCGCGTGCTTGCGTGGGCGTCTGAGAGGGTGTGTGGATGCGTGTGTGTATGGGTGCATGCGTGCATTTGTGCGTGTTCGTGTGCATATGTGTGTGGGTGTGGGGTTGCGTTTCGCTTATGTGGACTTGTATTTAAGCTTGTTTTCATTTCGTTTAGAGCTGCTTATTTCAAAGATATAAAATTTTTTTATATGACGCGTAATTTAGCTGCATAAAAATTCCTAAGGTAGAATTTAAGCGCTAAAATTTTTTCATTATCTGAATAACGATTAATTTTATATAACATTTCTTTATAGTTTTTTAATGAAAATCGAAATAAATGTAAAGGTTAAATAAATATGATTGAAGATGCTGAATCTGTGTTATCGATATTTTTGTGGAAGAAGGGCGGCTTTGGAATTTTCTTTACGTTAATATGTAATTATATCTATTAATCTCTGTCTGACATGAAGTTTTAAACGTCATTCTGAGATAGACGATTGTTTTTGTGTTTACAATGTTGCCTGTTTTCATTATGAACGTATAAAAGAAGGTTGCATAGTTATCGTAAAAAATTCAAATTAAAACTATTTTATTTCTTTTAATTAAGTTAGCATCTAGATGTCTATTAACCTCTGTCTGTCATGAAGTTTTAAACGTCTGTTTGACATCCATTATTGTTTTGCGTTTACAATGTTGCCTATTTTCGTAATGAACTTCTTATTAAAGAGGTTGCATAATAATACTAAAAAGATGTTATTAAAATAATATTCTTTTAATTTCAATTTTGTAGGTTGGAGGGTCGTGTGGTGTTCCACACCAGATATTTAAATTAACAATTATACTTACTAGTTCATGTTACAAATATTCTTTTTATAAACCAGGAAAACCACTAAGTACTTTATATTATCTGTTTATACACAAACCATGGAAAACGGAATGTACCGGAATAAGGAACTAAAAGTAGCAGTTATACACCCTCCTGTCGAGTTTACAAGGGGTTCTTTCAACACTATCAACAACACTGGTAAGTAAATGATTTTGGTTTTATCCCTTATTGTGTTTTACTTTATCTATTTGCTTGTGCAGATTTTTAATGGGTTCAACTTATACATTCATTTGTAGATCTAAGCCTTATGTTGTTTTTCATATAATTAACTATTAAAACCTTTTACCCTTCTAATTTCTGCTATAACAAAGACGGAAAACTAGAACAAGACAACACAACTGATTCAAAAGCACCATCTCATTGGTCAACGGGTCTAACAATTAGCTTTTTACAAGCAATACATAACTAGATAGCACCACAAACAAACACGGGGGCCACTGCATCGGGGCTAAAACTCTGTGACAAGTGTAAGAGTCGTAAAGATGTCTTATGAGATAGTATGGGGACCCCTTTACTAATAATTACTAATAATTAATACTATTTCATATTCCCCGCCATATAATAGTTAAATCTACTTTTAAAAATATACTACTAAGTCGGGACACGATCAACCTCTATTACAGAAGACATTCATTAGTTTTAAAAATACACCACTAGATGGGGTTACAATCAAACAAGGGAACTGACCGATAACACTTATAAAATAGTCGTATTAAAATTTAAAGGTGTATAGCTTTCTTAATTATCAATTAAATTTAACGAAATTTTACACTCAGATGCTCTACCTTACTATATATCACAGTTTCCACGAAAAGTTGAAAAATCTTGTTTTGATATCATAAAATCAATCAAATTTAATGAAATTGTCCACACAGATGCTCTACCGTATCACACATCACATTTAAGAGATTTTTGACTCATCACTTGTTTATGCGAAAATTTTAAGAAATTTTGTTTTTAAAACACTTAAAATCGTTGCTAACTATAGAAATACGTATAACTTTCTTAGTTATCAATTAAATTTAATGATATTTTACACACAGATGCTCCATCTCATCGTTCATAATAAATGCTTGAGCAACCACTAGTTTTTATGTAAATTATACATGTTTGGATTAGAATGCAGGCGAAGCACCGTCGATGGTCTTTAAATATGTAAGTAAAAACGACATACATCATCAGTGTTATTACTATTAATCAATAGACTGTATGTATATCGATGGTTTATTAAATAATTAATAAAATAGTGTTGCTATTACTACCATATGACAGCACTGTATGGTCGTCGCTAATTGTTATCTTCACATAGTACTAGCATTGTTGATACATTTTATACAACCTAGTAGCGCTAATGAGTGCTGCCACATGTTGATTAATTAAAGTACTGCGCATATCTTAAATGGTTTATATACTCACTACGTACAATCGTTGATTAAAGCTTCAATCAACATTTATTTTTAATATTAATTGGATATTATTTGAACCCGTGCAAAATGTGTATATTATTCTTTGTTAACATTATTCTAAGTTCCTGCATCATTCATTATAATAAATCACTAAAGTTCATTTGGAAAATATAAAATAATATGTCAAAAGTGCACTCTAAATTTACGAATAATTTAGAAAATATGAACAATTTCATATAGTATATCTTGCTACACCTACCACAACCACTATTTTAAAGTGGGAACATGTCTTTGTAAGCAAATAGAAATTTTACAGCAAAAGAAATGAGGTTTTTTATTCAATATTCGTGAATTTAATTGTTGAGTTTTATTATATTATTAACTTACGCACCTAAAAGGAACGTTGTAATCGGTTAAACAATTTGAAATTGAACTCACTCGAGAAATATCCGTTCGACTGGGTCCAAAAAAGTAGCTTTTGAAAAATGTCACAAATATCTGGATGAATGTCCGGACGCGTTGTCTCAAAAATTTGAAGCCATTACATTCGAAACTCATTTAAGTATTTATAACCTACTTGGTTATCTAGAGGGCGAACGTTGCATCGCAAGGCTGAGCACACGTGCAGCGTCCGCGCCGCTTCAAGGTTTCCATTAAACTCTCATCCATTTATCAACAATTGTAACAGTGATGTGTCGATTTTAATCTTAAAAGGATATAAATTTAATATTTGTACATAGTTTTTAATGTTAAAAATTTTTATTTTTAAAAAACTCTAAAGTACATATTCATTTTATATTAATATATGATATTTATATATGCAAAAGTTTTTCATCAGTGCTGTTCTTTCCTCATGTACAAGTTTGTGCTCTTGTAGAGCCATTTTACGATTAAACCTCTTATATTCCTCTTTTAATTTGATATACGAATCTATATTTTGTCCTCTCTTCCTATTTCTATTAAGAATAGTTTCACTGTTTGCAACGAATCACTCTATGGCTGAGGAATTAATGTTGTCATCTACATTTTCTAATAACATACTCATGTCACATATTAGAAAATTACTAGACTATAAGGTGCAACTCTAGAAATTGGTGAGTTTATTTTCAAGTAGACATTGTCCATTTGTTCACATTTACAACCATAACTTGAAGATAATTTTATAGGATCATTTTTTCTCTCCATTCGTAGAGTTTGTAATCATAACTTGGAAAGTTTTTCACTCTGAATTTTTAATTTTGGTGCATAATTACACTGGGCACATTTGTATTCATAACTTGAAGGGCGTTTTTTAAGATGATTGTAAAAATTACCTTTTACCTAGTTTTGCTGCGTAATCATTTTAGTTGCATTGGTATTCATAATTTGAAGTATAAAATTACCTTTTATTTTTGCTACATAATCACATTGGTTGCACTATTATTCATTACTTGAAGGAGTGTTTTTTAAGATGAATCTTTAAATCACATTTACGATGTGTTATATAATGACATTGGTCACATTTGTATGCATAACTTGAAGAGTATTTTTTAAGATGAATTTTTAATTGATTTTTTCGTTTCGCAGCATAAGTACATTGGTTGCATTTGTATTCATAACTGTTTGAGTGAGTTTTAAGATGAGTTTTTAAGTTACTCTTGTGATGTGTTGCATAATCACATTGGTCACATTTGTAATCATAACTTGAAGAGTGTCTTTTAAGATGAGTTTTTAAATCAGTTTTGCGGTGTGTAGCATAATTACATTGGTCACATTTATGTTCATAAATTGAAGAGTGTTTTTTAAGATGAATTTTTAATTGATCTTTTCGTTTTGCTGCATAATTACATTGGTCACACTGGTATTCATAACTTAAAGTGTGTTTTTTAAGGTGAAGTTTTAAATTACAGTTGTGATGTGTTGCATAATCACATTGGTCACATTTGTAATCATAACTTGAAGAGTGTCTTTTAAGATGAGTTTTTAAAGCAGCATTGAGGTGTGTAGCATAATTACATTGGTCACATTTATATTCATAAATTGAAGAGTGTTTTTTAAGATGATTTTTTAATTGGTCTTTTCGTTTTGCTGCATAATTACATTGGTCACATTTGTATTCATAACTTAAAGAGTGTTTTTTAAGATGTAGTTTTAAATTACTGTTGTGATGTGTTGCATAATCACATTGGTCACATTTATGTTCATAAATTGAAGAGTGTTTTTTAAGATGAATTTTTAATTGATCTTTTCGTTTTGCTGCATAATTACATTGGTCACACTGGTATTCATAACTTAAAGTGTGTTTTTTAAGGTGAAGTTTTAAATTATAGTTGTGATGTGTTGCATAATCACATTGGTCACATTTGTAATCATAACTTGAAGAGTGTCTTTTAAGATGAGTTTTTAAAGCAGCATTGAGGTGTGTAGCATAATTACATTGGTCACATTTATATTCATAAATTGAAGAGTGTTTTTTAAGATGAATTTTTAATTGGTCTTTTCGTTTTGCTGCATAATTACATTGGTCACATTTGTATTCATAACTTACACAGTGTTTTTTAAGATGAAGTTTTAACCTACTATTGTGATGTGTTGCATAATCACATTGGTTGCATTTGTATTCATAACTTGAAGAATGTTTTTTAAAGTGAACTTTTAAATTACATTTGCGATATGTTGCATAATCACATTGATTACATTTATATTCATAATTTGAGAAGTGTTTTTTAAGATGAAATTTTAAATTATTTTTGCGATGTGTTGCATAATCACATTCATCACATTTATATTCATAACTTGAAGAGTGTTTTTTATGATGGATTATTAAATTACTTTTGTAATGTGTTGCATAATCACATTGGTCGCATTTGTATTCAGAATTGGCTATGTGCCTTAAAAGATGACTTTTTAAACTACTTTTCCGTTTTGTTACAAAGTCACAATAGTCACAACTATATTTAACTTTAAAACTGTGTTTTAAAATGGTAAGCTTTAAATTTTCCTGCACTGTTGTTGAAGTATTATGTTGATTATCTTCACACTGTATATTTGTGATGTGTTTGATAAAAGTTTTCTTTCTAAGATGTACTTCATTTGAACTATCATTTATTACATAAGAACTGTCTTCAATATGATTCAGATTATCTGTCAAAAGAGTGTGAAATGTTGTACTACTTGAATCATATTTCATTTCTTCTTTTATTAAATCACTATTTAGGATTAGATGTTGGGTTAGATGTAAATCTATTCCTTCTTCTTCCTTAGGTTCGACTTTAATAAGTTTCATATCAATCTCACAAGACATGTTGAAGAATATGTGTTGCTTAATAATACGTATATTTGGTTAAGCTAAGATTAGAAATGTTTTTTAATATAATAAATGATTACTTTTTAGGCAGTGACTAAGGCACGTGAAAATTGACGAATTATAACCTCAATGTGTCTGAAAAAATCGATCATTCCAGAATGACGTCATGATAGTTCGGCCATGTTTGTTGGGTGGAACACAATAGCATTTGATTACACGTTTGCCTATGAAAAACATTGAGAGTATTTCATCTGAATTTGTTGAATCGTGGTCCAATTTATAGAAAAATGCCTCATTTTTGCAGCGTTGTTAAATGCTCAATGCGTGCTGAAAGAGATAATGTTTCATTTTTTCGATTTCCTGCTGTTTTGACTAACCGAGGAAATCATTTGAATGCACTGTCTAGTGAAAGAAGAAATGCTTGGATTAAGTCTTTGAAGCGGGGGCCTCTAAGTGAATCTCACCTAAGAAATGGTCGTATTTGCTCAAGACATTTTTTAACTGGTATGTACCGTTTTTTTGTAAAAAAATCCTTTTTTGTTTTTATATTTAGGATTAAATTTAGGACATTATAATATGTAAATTAATATTGATACATATGTATGATTTAAGGAAAACCAGCTGCCTTAGAAGATAAAACTAATCCAGACTGGATACCCAACCAGAATTTGGGATACATTTCAATTATCCAACCAAGTTCGTCTGCATCCTTAAGATTTGAAAGGGCTATAAAACGATCTAAGAATGAAGTAGAGGTTTGTTATTAAATTTTAAATTGGATAGATTTTGTACTTTGTTTTTGTTTAGGTTCAAACTGAGGCTGTTGAAAATTCAGAATATCTCATACAGCTTCCGACGAGTGAAACGCAACAAGAGATTTCAGCAAGACAAATTATTGAATCAATTCAAACTGATTTAACTGACGAATATTTAAGTCGTGTTTTTAATGAATTGAATTTTTGCAATTCTAAAATTTACACATTGCAAACAAAACTTGAAACTATAGATTTAAATGAAGATTGTTTTAAAAATGATGATAGGAAAACATGTTATTTTACTGGGTTTCCAAAAGCTGATATGTTATTTTTAATCCATGATTATGTTTCGTCACATCTTTCTTCACACCCTAATAAAGCTCTTTCTACTTTTCAACAGCTATTACTTACTCTTATGAAACTTCGTCTAAACTTGCCTTTTAAATATCTTTTGTATAGATTTGCTATAAGTCCAACTACTGCATCGGAAACTTTTTATAAAACTGTCGATGTTCTTTATGACACGTTTAATATTGCAGTATATTGGCCAGAACGAGAAGCTTTGCAAAAAATGTTCCAGCATGTTTCAAGGAAACTTTTGGTAATAAAGTCATTATTGATTGCTTTGAAGTTTTCACCGAAACTCCTTCCAACATTGTAAATGCTTCTCGTTGCTGGTCAAACTACAAACACCATCAACCTGTTAAGTTTCTTATTGCCATCACTCCTCATGGTATTATTTCATACATATCTGAAGCTTGGGGTGGAAGAACAAGTGATAAATTTTTAACGGAAAATTGTAATTTTTTTAATTTGATTTTATCTGGTGATATCGTTTTGGCCGATAGAGGTTTTTTAATTCAAGATTCACTGCAAACATTGGGTGCTCATTTACACATACCAGCTTTTACAAGAGGCAAAACTCAGTTGCATCCATTGCAACTGTACGAATTCATGTGGAACGAATAGGTTTACTTAAAAAAAATTTAAGATTTTCCATGAAACAATACCCATAAGCATGCTATCAAAGCAAACAAACTGTTTTAGTCCATTGGATAAAATCGTGGTGATATGTAGTGCATTCATAAATATGTGTCCTTCCCAAATACCACACAACTGATTACCTGTTTTTAATGTAATTATGTATTAAACATCAGTAATATAAATGTTTTTATGTAGAACTTATTATTTAACAAGTATTTTAAGCATTTTTGTAATATACATTGTTTATGTACAACTTATTATTTATTATTGAATTGAATTGAATTAAAATCATACAATTTATATACCTATATGCAATTTGTTCAAAAAAATTAGCAATTAAGTACCTACATTAACGTATTACCTATCGACTTATAAAATTAAAAGAATGAAAGCTTACCACTAAGTTAATAAAATTAAGGGCATCTAAGAAAACATTTAAATAATACAGAAAATCTTAACTACAATTATGACAAAACCAAGTTACTGGAGTATTACTAATACAATCAAAATGAAACCATTGAATCTCACAATTGTCATTATCACATCTTAACATTGGACGTCCGTCATCCGGTATTTGACACAAACACCACAATTGTAATTTACCCATTCCTCCTTTACCTGTAAAATACTTTGATAAAAGTTCAGGCTTTATTACGTAATTATAAAAATCTAATGCTTTTGTTAAATTTTCCATACAAAAGTTGAGGTCATATAAAACCCTTTCTATATAAATAACTTTTTTGGACCATATCACAAAATCACAATATTGTCGCTCAGTCACAAACATTTGACATTGAATTTGATAATAATAACAGTGAGTACGGTCCAAACACAAATTACCATTACTACTTATCAAGCATGTATGTTTTATTGAAGCAAATTCTTCCAAATTTGATTTGTCCGCTAATAAGTACGGACATTTTATTTCAATACACCCCAAACCACAACAATCACATGACACAAAACCATCTGGAGATGCACCCACTTCAGGATGTTTTTTTGAAATAAATCCAGCTGGTAACACAGCAACATTCGGATGTTGGGTAGAAATATATTGGGTGTATTCTTCTATGCCATTTTTTTCGTGCCTAATGCCATAGGAAGTCGCTTTATTGTAGAAAATTACCTTTTGCGGATAACAGACACCTTTTAATACGGTTAATGACGACTTCTCAATTTTTGTTTTACAGACTGCCTTGTATCGAGAAGCTGTGATTCTTCCTGCCCTGTACTTAAACCAGGTGTTATTTTGCGATTGTTCACGAGTATGTTTTTCAATTGCTCGTATCTGCACCTCGGATACTTCAAATTTCGCGATACAGCTAGCACTTCTTCATATGATTTACCAACCATATGTGCAGAATACCAATCAGCAAGACTGAATGGTAAATCATCAGGCTCCTTTGCTTCTATCTCAGAAGCAAACGGTTCCAACAAACGACATAATGCTGGTTTTACATTAATTTGTTGTAGTTTATTCAACAAACTACATAGTTCGGTCACTTGACTAGAACAAACATGTCCCTGAGACAAACTACTTGTACTTGTTTTTTTTGACCAACTCATATCACATATTCGTAACATTTCTACATTTTTCATTGGAGGTACTGGCCAAATAGAAAGTTTCTCTGTACAGGCTGGACCAGAAATACCGTCTTCAACAGTATTTGGACGAGCATGCAACATAAACAAAACTGTAGCTACATGGCTGCACACTTCGGACAAACCAGCCATGCATGAACAATGAGCACTAGAAATGCTGCCGTCTGTTAGTATAATTGTCCAAACCTCTAGTAACTTTTCTCTTTTCCGTTGAGAGTGTTGAACCTGTCGCAAAGATACAAAATGTTAAATTTCACTTAAAACCTACATGGCATATGAAAAATACACTCCAACTAGGCTGTAATGAGCAAGTCGAGTCCAGACTAAATTAGTGGTCACAAGTGTTTATATGTAGGATCATGTCAAGTAATGGTTTACATGCTGTAAAATCTTATTTAGATACCAATGCGAAATTTTAGCATTACAACCAAGTTGTAAAGTAAACTTTATACATAAATTATGATTTCTTACCTTGCCTATAACAACGCATGCCTCATTATTAATCTGTTTTGCAAGAATTTGTTGAACAGAGCCTGATTCGTAATTCTTGTAGGCTTGCAAGCTTTTATAAGACTTCAGCTGTTGACCAGTGTAAAAACTATGGCTTAATATTAAGTAATTGACAAGGTCCATTATCGTAATGTTGGGCAACTGATAAGCATTAAGCTTGCATTCTTCAGGAGAAATTGCGTAGGGATCAACATTACCAATAATTTTGATTTTTTGATCATATCGGGACTTTATGTCACCACTAAGCGATAAATAGTAATCACTTCCGAGACATTTTACTGCAAAAATAGTCAAAACACAAGCAAAATCAAATTTCACAATACAAGAACACACGTAAATAAACGGAGATTAAACAATTTGTGTGCCACCCAGAGAAATTGACGGACCAGTCAAAGTCACGTGTTCTGGAATGGTCAATGGGAATAAAAAGGAAAATTAAAATCTACGGTAACCTAGGATCCAAGCTACGTTTCCCTACAATCCACCTAGGTTACCGTAGATTTGAATTTTCCTTTTTATTTCCATTTTTTTAGACACATTGAGGTTATAATTCGTCAATTTTCACGTGCCTATAGTCGCTGCCTACTTTTTAACCCAATAGGTTACACAATAATAATTTGAATAGTTCTTTCTGTGGTACCAACATTAACATGAAGCAAACAAATTACTAAAGCTCTTGTGCTTCACTGCTTCTTAAAATGTTTAGGAACGATAGTTGTAATCGTAGTATAGTAACGCAGTTGAAATATAGAACAGACTATAAGGTGTAGTTGTTGTATCTTTTACCATTGTTTAAATGAATAAACAATGCTTTTACTTTAGGAATAGTTATGGCAGCACTGCAGTTATTTTAGATTAAGTAAGTAGCTATAAGCTATGTTCAGGATATAAAAAAAACATTGTATTCGTAAAGTCGGGCCGGCAAGAGGTGTCTTATAACTAATCTTTTAGTAAAGCATGGTTTAAGATTTTAAAAACGGTTCAAAAATGGTTCATATAGTTAGTAATTTTGAATACCAACAAAACATCGTCAATGTTTCTAGGTTATTTTCAAATTTAAGCCGCGCTGTCAAATTTAAATAAAATTATTGTTCGAATATCTCGGGATTTAGCATCCTAAAGGTCTTAAAAATCCCCATCCACTCCCATAAATAAAGTCGAATTTCGTTTAAGGTCTGTTCGCACTTATTCTGGCATGTAAAGTCCACCGAGGGTGGGTAGTCATATGATAAAAATATATTGTACAACTGTAAACGATTATCAGAACCGAGACCGGGTCATTAATTATATCAATGGTTTTCAATAAGAAACGAATTAGCTAGCAGCAGGCAGTGCCGCCCGAATGAAGTGCGAAAAATTTGGTTAATTGCGGATGATCGTTTTTAGCCGACAGATCTCACTGCGTCAAAAGAGTCAAGACTGTAATTTGGTTATCGAAGCCACTTATAAATAAGTGATTTTGTCATAAATAAATACACTGTATTGGATGTTAAAAATGAGATTTATTATTAGTTAATAATATAACCGATTTTAAAAATCTCAGTTTACAGTTTGTCAATATATACCGTGTGACCATTTAAGTCCGCACCATATGGGGATTTTGTTTAACTTTGACTTTAGCATAGATCTGATTATCGCATCCATTTTTGTTTCCAATAAAACCAAAAATGAACTATAGTAAGTTGATTTTACAACCGACGTGACCTGTCAAAAATTACATTTTTAAGAAAAAAATGGAAAATACGCATAAATTGGTCGAATTTCGAAAAAATATATTAGAAGAAGTTGTTCATTTTGTCATTAAACCTTTGTGTCAAATTTCAATGGCATACTATGATTTTTGATTTTTTGCAGTTTTTTTACTTTTTACCAATTGTTTTTCATCTTGATTTTATGTAACCTACGTAAAATCCCTTATCTAATGAAAACTCAGCATATCTAATCTATTTGAGCCGAAAACAAAATGTTTTTTGTTATTTTTTCAAAAATGATATAATTTCATCCATCATCAGAAGTCATGTTTGGTGCAAAGTTCGTTTAACTTTTGTTTTTAACTGAAATATATTTGTTTTAACATACCCCACCAAATTTGAATTGAGTTTTCTATGTAACTAGAAAAGCAACAAATATTTTTTGCTTCAAAATAAAAGTTAAGCGAACTTTGCACCAAACATGTCTCATGATGGTGGATAAATTTTTATAATTTAAAAAAAATCTTAAAAGTCATTTTGTTTTTAACTTAAACAGACTTAGCATGTTGAGTTTTCATTAGATAAAGAATTTTACGTAGGTTACATCAAATCAAGATGAAAAATAATTGGTAAAATGTCAAAAAACTGCCTAAAATTCAAAATCATACTAGGTCGTTGAAATTCAGTACATAAGTGTAAAAGCACAAAATTAACAACTTTTTATAATAATTTTTTCCGAAATTCGGCCAATTTATGCGTTTTTTTTCAATTTTTTTCTTAAGAATGTAATTTTTGACAGATGACGGTTGTAAAACCAACATACTATACTTCATTTTAGGTTTCATTTGAAGCAAAAGGGGTGCGATAATCAGATCTATGCTAAAGCCGAGGTTAAAAAAAATTCCCATATGGTGCGGACTTAAATGGTCATACTGTATATATATATATATATATATATATATATATATATATATATATATATATATATATATATATATATATATATATTTAGATGGTTAGATAGAAGATTAATACAGGGACAAGAGTAAATAAGCTTGTATTCTTTATAGTGGGCAAATTGAGATAGAATAGAGTATATTTACTCTGCATTTTATTTAAGTAAAGTATTAGACGAGTGAAAGAAATTGGCTTTGATTTAATGAAACAGGCTTAGTGGAATTTGCACAAGTTTGTTTAATCATAAAAGGCAATGGGCGATATAAGGAGCATGTGAGGAAGGTCAGAAGGAGTTATATTTGGGAGTACGATTAAATTCGTAGAACATATTTCAATAAATTCACAGTTTATTCAAAGTATTTTGGCATTTTAGAAACCTAACAGATGTTTATCACATGGAGTAGGTTTATAATAATATGTAGAACATGTATCGAGTTAGTTACAATGCAGGAAAGATTTAAATTTTACGAAAGGGTTATGGTGCGAACACGGTTTAGTTTTCACTCACAGACATAGTGTACAAAAAGTGCAGGAGAAGCGGCAGTGCGTTATAAACATTAAAGAGAATATAAACAACATTTTTACATTTGGATATTCAACATAAAAATACTTTTTGTGTATAAAATCTGCAGAAGTGTGTTTAACAATATGGTTTTCTGATTTGACAAAGTTTTAGACAATACAATGAAAGTGAACAGTGTTGATGTTAAAGACAGTTATAACAACATCTTAGAATAACATTTTAAGTAATTTGGACGTTGTAAACGAAAATTATGAGTATAATTGTAAAAAGTTAGGTTAAGTTTTAATTTTAAGGTTTTTATAATTTTTTTAGTTTTTATAGGATAATTGTAATCTTAAAATAAATTATAAGAGTAATTAATAGGAGGTTTCCCTCGTTTTCATGTAGAAATTTACATTCCACAAGATATATAAACATAAAATTATAAAAATGGGGTTAACTACATAAATTTCCAATGTGAAATAGAATTTTCCGTTAGAATTAAGTTATATGAGTTTAAATAAATGTGTTCTAATACAGTTTTTTGTGTAGATTACGAATATGTATTTAGTTTAGGTGTAGAATTTAGAGTTTCTTAGATATAAGTAAATTTAAATTATAATATGTCAAATTGCACAATTTTGAAGCAATATAGGGCTCGTGAGGTATCGTTTTGTGCGGAATTCTGCACAGATTCCAATTCTGTTATCAAAAAGTAAATCTGAATTATTTTAAGAAAGTTATGGCATAATTTGTATTTTGGTTAAGTTTTCAAGTTTGTTTAAACCAATCAGTGGCTTGGTTACTTTGTTTGTATGGTACAGAAAAAGTTTAAATTTTTGTAGCTAACAGAACAGTATAAAAGGAATTGCTCCTGATTTCTCCTACTTTTTTTAAATTTTTATGACTAAAAAGTCAAAGTGTCAATAGTGTTGGTGTCAACATGTAAGTTTTAAGTTACGTTATTATCGGAATTTTTGAAACGCGCTTAGTGAAGAGTCGAGACATCAGTAACAATTGTTTTTAAGCTACAATTAAATTTAACAGTTAGGTTACCGATATAATTCTCAATTATAATAAATTTGTTCGATTCAAATTACGTGTCCAAATTTCGGTTGATGTGTTTTTGTTTTGCTTACTTTTTGTCGTTAATAAAATTATTCAGTTCTCTGAATTTGATGTTTATTTTTCTGAAGCGGCGTATAGTTATTAATAAACGAATTTCCATAACGGGATCTAAAACAAAAGTGAAATTGAATTAAAGTTATATGAACCTAAAATAAAATTTTAAATCGAAAAATTTTATAAACATTTAAACCAACAGTTAAATAAAATACAATTTAAAACACCGTGCTTATTTGAATCTATTTAAGCAATTTTGCGTAACATCATAATTATCACCAAGGAAAGTCGTTCTTCAACAAAGTGTATATTGGATGAAGCATGGAAATATATGCAGCACCACTTTGAACAACAGACCAGTATCATCGGCCACATATGGGAAGAAGTCTACCCGAGATTAATATGGAACCAGCCAAATGAAAACATCTTTTGGGAATATGCAGATACACATGTGAGAGATTTTATTTACCATAACCCATTAAATTGTTTCCATTATTTGTGTAATTTCCTGTATTTATGTTTTATTATTTATATGTGTATATGTTTGAGCAACAACACGGTATAAACATCTGTAAGGTGAATGAACCGTTATTATTTTCAACATTTCAGTTTTAATTACAACATAATTAAACTCACATACTTAAGATTTTTCTATTTGACATTTTTGGCAGGCTGCATTTTAATTCAGTTAGGACGCTACGCATGCGTTATTGTGCAGGTTTAACTAAGGTCTGTTTCACATACCATCCATTTATTATAATTTGGAATTTATTTAACAAAGAACATTTCATGATTTTCACGGTTACATTTAAATGCAATCAAAGATTAAATTATGTTTATTTCATTTGCCAACAAATAAGCGTAAAAGCTAATTGAACTCAATCCCCAATTATGAGATGTTGAGCTAGTCCGGTGCATAACAATTAGTTATTAATAAAAATTATTTATTATAACTACTCTTTCCCCTATATAAGATAATTCAATATTATATTTATTTTTATTTGAGCCATAACAAATTATATTTGATATTTATTTTTATAATTAGAGCCATTACAATTATATATATATATATATATATATATATATATATATATATATATATATATATACAGGGTTATTACAAATGATGTTCCCGATTTCAATTATAAATATTACTGGATTAATCTGTTTTAAGACCATTTCACTTGGTAACACTGGAAAGGAAAACTCATAAAGTTTCGTTTACATTGGTTTAGGTACGTATCTGGTGTTTGTTAAAGTTAATTGTTGTCAATTGTGTAATGACTGAGTTTGAAGACATGAAAGCATTTTGTGTGTTGAATTACCGCATCAATAAATCAGTTATTAGTGTGCAACGACACTTTAGAACCAAATTTAATGAAGATCCCCCTAGCAATCACTATTCGAAAGTGGTAGAGCAGGTAAGGTAAAGTTTTACGCGTAGTCGACAGAAATCTACTGTTAAATGCAGAGAGCTTGGTATACCACAGCCAACAGTGTAAATATCAAGCCTTACAAAATTCAGCTTGTTCAAGCATTTAAAACCAAATAAAAAAAGTTCTAAGACTTTCATTTCTTGAGAACATGCAGGCCTTGATGGAAAATGGAAACTTTGTAAAATGGTTAGTCTTTAGTGGTGAAGACACATTCCACTTGTGTAGTAAAGTGAACAGACATAATGTCAGAATATGGGGCTGGGAGAACCCACACACCTACATCGAGCACATGCGCGATTCTTTAAAAGTTAATGTTTTTTGTGCTATCACGTACAACAAAGTGTACGGGCCTTTTTTCTTTGTTGGGCAGACAATAAATGGAATAATTTTCTTGTACATGATGACGGAATGGCTTCTACCGCAATTAGAACAAGAATACCCAAATTTCATTCTGCAATTAGACGGCGCACGTCCACATTACTACTTCGATGTTGGGACTGAACTTCGAAATCGGTGGCCTGACAGATGGATCGGTCGTGCTGTTCCAAATGATGGTGCACTCTTGAACTGGCCTCCAAGATCTCCGGACATCACCGTCTGTGACTTGTTCTTGTGGGGATACATCAAAGATAGATACCGTTACCAGAAAGAATACCTGAGACAACAACGGATTACCAGAGCCAACGAAACAATCCACCAAGACACTCTTAACAAAGTATGGCAAGAGTTTGAATACAGCCTTGATATCTGTTGTGTCATAAGGGGTTCCCATATCGAACATTTTTTAATTCTTGACACCTGGGATGAAAGTTTTTGTTTTGTTTTTTGTATGACAAATAAAACCAGATTTATGTACACTTGAAATCATGAACATCATTTGTAATAACCCTGTATATATATATATATATATATATATATATATATATATATATATATATATATATATATATATATATATAACGAATGTAAACCTAAGTACACCTATGTTAAATATAATAATTTTTTACAATGTAATAAAGTAACTAAGATTCTAATTTTTGCTTTAAATTCAAATATTGGACATCTTATAATTAAAAGTCATCACCTTCACTTTCACTATCATCTTCACTCGACTCTCCGACATTGATTACTAGAGGTTTTACCATTTCCTCAGCTCTTTTTTGATCGTCCCACCACTGGCTAATTTTCGAACGCTTCCTTGACTAAAAATCCACGTCGCATCCAAAAAGACAGGAATCTTAACTAATTTCACAACTTTTATTAGCAAAATATTTTCGCAAAAATGTTACTCGGGCACCAGCAATATGAACCTGCTTCATTAAACGCCTTCTTCTATTGCCAACTTTGAATTCAAAACCAATTTTGAATAACAATTGTTTCAAACTCGTTTTACTGAAGGTAAATATTTTATCTTCATTAAGTTCAGTTTGGAGTTTTGCGATAGTAATATGTGAGCCTAAAATTAAACAGTGATTACCTCAATTTCAACAATAATTTCTGAATTATTTACCATTTGCATGCATGGTGTAAATTTTTCGTTTCAAAACGTCTTCCACGTATTCGTCGACATCCTCTGATTTCGATTTCAAACGCAGCCTATGTTTTTGCGATGAATCCGGTACCGATTTTTTATCTTTGTTCGAGATACGGTTTTCTCAGAAATGCCGCATGCGAGAGCAGTTCGCTTCAACATAATATTACATAAATATAAATTTAAATAGTGAAAATTATTAGCGTACCCGTTATCGCGTTCCATCTCGAAATAATGCAGTATATTCCTTAACATTACTTGAGTTTGGCTTTTCAAAGTGTTACCTTTTAATGACATCATTATTTGCTGCAAAATAAATAAATGCATTCAATCAAGTGGAAATACATTTTGCATTATAAACTTACCTCGTAATAGTGAATATTAATCAATAGTTTTGAAAAAAAAACTGTTGTTCACAAATGCAATGGAAACTAATAAATTACGAAGCGAAAGATAAATTATTATAACTACAAAACACGATAAGATTATACGAAACGAAATACGAATAATAATTTGAGGTTAAATAGCCAAGAAGACATCTGACAGCATCATGCGCTTTGACTTTAGAATCGACATACGTTTTTAAGTCCTACATTTAAAATATATAGCAGACGTATTTATTATAACCCGTCTTTCTTTAAGTGGGAACTTCGCACTAAGCAAAAGGGAAACAGATGCATTTGACAGTAATAATTATATCACCATACTCGAGTCCGCCATAAGACACCTCTCCCGGCGCTACTATAGCACGTGTATTCTTTGTACTGAAGTTGAATAAATATTATATGTATATGTTAACACCGCCTACATTAACCACTCGAAACACCTCATTTGGCCACGAGTAAAATTGGTTACAATTTTGTTTTAAGTAAATAAAATATATTTCGTTCATACGTGGAAAATGGCAACCGACCAAACTTCTACTGCTTATGGTCAAGCCATAGTAGAAAGTGTAACAGAATTCGACCCTTTAGATGACTGGATGCTGTACCAAAAGGCTGAATCCGTACTTTTTAGCCAATGCAATAAATGATAGTAAAAGACAGGTGGCAATTCTTTTAACAGTCATCGGTACACCTGCTTATAATGTTCTCCGAAATCTCTGCGATCCTTTTTTTTCCCAAGGATAAATCGTACACCAAATTATGTGAGATGCTGCAGAAGATTGTTTAACTAAAACTTCGGAGGACGTGAAAAAGCTTACTAGAAGTAAGGAAACTGTTTTAAATTCAAAGGTAAAGGTTGAAGAAACGTTTGCCTTGAAATCCTTCAACAATCGATAACAAGAGAAATCTGGACCATTAAAAGCAAAGCACACAGTTCCGAATCGAAGACATCCTGAAGCTAATAATAGCAGTGTTTCTTCTATTTAAGATAAACCAGATCCAAAATGTTATGCATATGGCAAATCTGGGTACAATTTTAAGTATTGTAGGCATAAGAAGTTTAAATGCAATAAGTGTAACACTTTTGGTCATATAAAAGGTGCATGTAAATCGAAAGATCAAAATTATTTAGCATTAGATGATAAAATGAGTGAACCTTTATATAATTCATTTAGTGTTGAAGATGATTCAGACACTTTACCAATTAAAGTTTCTGTTAATGTTAACAATGTACCAATGGAATTTGAAATTGATACAGGTGCAAGCTTAACAGTTATTCCGGAGAGCTTGTATGCTTAATATTTTTCTCATTTAAGTATAGTCTAGACCAATACTAAATAGAAATGCTATGATGGTACGGAAATCATTCCACTGGGATCAATCTACTTAAATTTTAAACATAATCAATTTGTTGTTGCATCAAATGTTTTAGTTATAAAAAACCTACCTCTCTTGGGGAGAGATTTATTAAGTAAGTTAGGAATTAAGGTGCAAAGTAATGATGAGTGTTTGAATAAATTGTCTGACAATTACAATTAAAGTTTAGAAACAATTTTGTCAAATTATAACGAGATGTTTAGCAAGAAACTGGGTAAACTTAAGAATTGTGAAGCTTCCATAAAGATTATAAAAGGTGTTACGCCCATATTCATTAAGCCTTACAATGTCCCTTATGCGTTTAAGCAAAAAGTTAATAGTGAGTTAGAAAGATTGAAAAAATTAGGAGTTATTGCTAAAGTTGACAATAATCAATGGGGTACACCATTAGTTCCTGTTTTAAAAAAGGATGGTACAGTTAGAATTTGCGCTAATTATAAGGTTACGGTCAACAAATATATTGAAAATTTTAATTATCCTATACCGTTAGCCGACGAAATATTCAATGCATGGTGCCAATGTAGTGTGGTGCAGTAGTGGTCCAGTTTGCAGTTTTTTGTCAACGATTACCGACAATTTTCAAAATGCTGATGAAAGAATTTTATAAGACCATCCATGCGACAGTTGCGGAGTAGAAATGTCAATAAAGAGACGTCGTGACAGACAAGGCGAATTTCGACCAGTGCTGAGGTGCCCAAGGAAGAAATGCCAAGTAACTAGGTCGGTGCGGAAAGAAAATGATTTTTTCCACTTTACGGATTTAAATGGCAAAATCCACTGCAACTTCAAACTTTGCGACATTCTGGAATTGATTTTTATGTTTGTCCATGAGATTCTAATGAGACGACAATGAAATTCACGGGCAAATCATCACATACTGTTTGTGATTGGTTTAATATGTGCCTAGAAGTTTGTTCTTCAATTGTTAGTGTGCAACAACGTGGAGCTTTAGTTGTAACTAATGAAAATCCAGTGCAAATTGAGGAGGCGAGAATTGCAGGTCGGAGAAAATACAACAGAGGTCGTTTATTGTTTGGGGACCATGTGGCACTATCAGAGGATAGTGATGCTGAGATTGATAATGCACGTAATCATGGTCAACGGATTGATGGACCTGGGGTATTTGGGTTGCGGAACAATCAGGAACTTCGATATTTCGTGAGGTGCAGCATGGTTCTACAATCCATTCATACGAGTGGCCAGCGTATTCTAACTTGGCAAATTGTAATCATTTAACAGTAGGTAAACCACCAACACAATTGTGTGGATCCTGAAAGCGGTGTACACACACAAGGCATTGAGAGATCGTAGCTGGAAGGGAAAATGAAAATTATGAGAAGAATAAGGGAAGTTCCTAGGCAGCATCTACAGTCGCATCTGGATCAATTGGTGTGGAAGTATATCAGAGCGAATGAGGAAGATTTGTTCCTAAGCTTCCTAAGAGATATACGTACTGTATATATGTAAATAATTGTGATTCATTTAGGAATATCTATTTATTGTATTTGTCATGTTCGGGTTTGTGATACAGTTTTGGGTGTTGGGCAAGATTCTAATACTTTACTTAATCTACACTACATTCCTTCACTGCACGGTTACTATAGGTAGACCGCACACTATATTGGCACCCAATGCATTAAGGGGAGGAACGTCATTTTCTAAATTCCATGGCATATAACAAATTATCTTCAGACAAAAAAATCAAAAAAAAATTTAGCGTGAAGCACGCCTAAGGGGGTATATTTAGTCGAAAGGCTTCCATTTGGAGTTAAAACAGCATGCGGTATTTTCCAACAACAAATGGATAAGTTGTTACAAGGTTTAAATGGACTCTGTAGTTTTATTGATGATATTGTAACTGGCAAAGACAAAAAGAGCATTTATTAAATCTAGCTGCAGTTTTTAAAAAAATGTATAAATGCCGGTATCAGTTTAAATCTAAATAAATGAATATTTTTTCAGGACCAAATTAGTTATCTGGGTCACATAATTGATAAAAGATGGGCTTCATAAAGACTACAATAAAATCAAAGCTATTCAGGAAGTACCTAGGCCGGTTAATGTCACTCAAGTGAAAGCATTAAACGGAATGGTTAACTATTATGGGAAGTTTATAGAAAATGTAGCTATAATTTTAGAACCCTTATATGAATTAGAACAAAAAAATGTTAAATTTAAATGGTCAAAACGTTGTGAGGATGCATTTTTAAAAGTTAGGAGAGAATTATTGTTTGACAATGTCTTAACTCATTTTAATGCCGATTTAAAAATTAAATTATCATGTGATGCATCTCAATATGGGATAGGTGCAGTTTTAGCTCATTTATATGATAACCGAGATGAAAAGCCTATCGCATTTACATCACGTGTGTTGACTAAAGCTGAGGCTTCATATTCTGTTATAGATAAAGAGGCTTTAGCGATAGTTAATACTGTTAAAAAGTTTTCCCAATATTTTGTTACGACTTTAATTGGAAAACGTTTCTTTTTGATAACGTTCGGCATTTTGTCAACTTTATTTACTAAAAATAGCAATTTATTCTTAGGTTGAATGCTTCCAATTCACTATTTCGAAAATTTTTACGCATCTCTAATTGCATTTAAATTAACGTATCTAACTTGCCTACACATCTCTTATTTAGTTATATACTAAGTCAAATTTAATACCTTCAGCGACATCTCTGAGATTTCGGATCATTTAATATAAAGCAGTTAGCAAGAAACTTGGGATCTTTTAGGGTCAAAAAATATATATACACATAATAAATATATATTTTCTA
This sequence comes from Vesta saturnalis, assembly GCA_036346205.1. Classification (NCBI taxonomy): domain Eukaryota; kingdom Metazoa; phylum Arthropoda; class Insecta; order Coleoptera; family Lampyridae; genus Vesta; species Vesta saturnalis. The sequence continues at coordinate 315,115 of JARFJB010002108.1, read as the reverse complement.
CACATTTTTAACTTTTGGCAACAATGATTAAATAAAAATTTTCTCAAGTTTGTAAAATTGAGTTTTAAGGTGTTGGGCAATTTTTCTTTCTTCTTTTTAAGAACGCCTTTGATGGTGGATGTTGAGTTTCTACAGAATTTTTCGTTTCTGGTTCTGGATGCTGAAGCATCATTTTTTTGGAAAATTCTCACTTAAAGTAATACTTTGTTAAGTAAAAGTATTACCAACGCTTTTAAAAGGCGGATATAATTGAAATTATTCATTCGTCCACATCTTCGGTAAGTGGCACATGTTTCGATAACCTCATGGTAATTAAAATTGTTTTCAGGTTTTCGAATATAAAAGCATTCAATACTAATTCTTTACATATAAAGACACTTCAATCGAAATTACGTTGAATGTTCACTACCGGCTCGTTTGTCACCTGTAAGAGGTATGAACAGTCATAATTAAACATCGTACTTATATTTACCTTCTTTTAGCATCTCTGTACTACCTAGGTAAAAGCATCTTTGTACTACCTACGTACGAGCATCTCTGTACTACTTATGTAAGAGCATCTTTGTACTACCTATGTAAGAGTATCTCCGTACTACCTACATTTATAACGTCATTCCTTAAATTTTCTGCTCACATTTTACTGTTACGTTACATCCAAAATACATGATTATCGCTGGAAAGCATAAGAGCCTTGCGGGCATCCATGACCATATACGTGAAGGCTACTAGATCATTGGAATAGTACCCGAGATTAGCAAGATCAAATAAGTAATAGATTCCACAATAAAGATCAGATATTTGTTTTCTTTCTTTATCACTTGGTTACCCGATTGTGTTTCCAAATTTCAATTACACCGAGGAGGTTCCTAGTGAATTTCTACAACGAAAATAAATGGACTGATATTATTAATTTTGTAATCAAATAATCGAAAATTGTTACCTCTTAATTAAATTTATATATTTAAGGTACTTCCAGAAGTTCACTTTCACAAAATTATTTTATCTAAAACGATATATGTATATATATATATATATATATATATATATATATATATATATATGTATACACTAATTCAGTTTTGAATATTTTGTACTCAATCACAAATAAAACTTCAATTGAATCATTAATAGTGACTTGATAGACCACACCTAAACAGTTTTAGCTTCCATTATGACCTAATTAATTCTAGCTTCTGTGGCTACATTCACCCAACGATTTAACTCCTGTTTTGATTGCAATATACCGGGTGTAACGATTATCTGTATTACGTGAACTACTGCAAATGTTAAACATTTAATTTTATATGAATTTGTAATTTTTGTCTCGTAATCTTTATGTGTTATGTACATTACTTTCCTTGTGGACAAGGTTGTTTGGGCCAGTTTATTTCCTATAAATTTCTTGATTACTTTGTTTGTTATGGTAATTATTTACTGTGGACCGAACAAGCTTTCCAATTTACTGTATTCTGTGTGAAGCGTAAGGCAAGCAAGTTAATTAATAACATTTTTTTTTATCTTACTAAACATCCCAATGGGATTATGTGTTAAATTAGCCAATTCCGAATACGAACAGTAAGATCTTACAACGGTCGGAAGGGGGCATATAATAATTTTAGTTTTTTTTTATTTTATTGAAATTTAAATTATACTTGGGGTGGGCATAAGCTGAGGCTCACTGCTTGCTATCCTGGGCTTTGGTGAAATGTTAATTTATATATTTTTTTATTTTATTCTTTTGTCAGGATATCGATAATAAAAATTACTTTATCGGGGAAATTGTCACCTCTTTATACTTCCTTCTTTCATTCTTATTTCTTTCTTTTTTTGGTAAATCCTGTTTCAGGGTTTACTCTCCTTTCAACACTTGTTGAGTATTTCCTTATTAAAGCCTGTGGTGCCTACTCATATCCGGTTCCTATCTAACCAGATTACTATCATTTTAAACCATACCTCCAAAACAACCACGCATTCGAGTGCTCTGCGGTCTTCCGACCGTACGCCTGAGCTTAGTCGCACCCACTCATTCTTTTTTATGCGATATGATGGTTAGACACGTGGCAATTTGCTTGGTAATAAGTTTGTATTAGCCACAGATCATAAACAACTTTTACCTTTTTCCGAAAAAACAAGTCTATTTCGCTAGTAACTGCAGCAAGATTGCAGCGTTGGACTTTATTTTTAAATAATTTTGACTATGGTATAGTTTAAGTTAAAGGAAAAAACAATGTTAGTGCTGATGCTTTATCTCGACTCCCGCTTGAACTTAATTACATACACCAATATGAGTTAGAGTGCAGTAATTTTATTTTATTTTATTACATTATAAACTCCTGTTAAATATGATTAAGTCAAGCGACTCAGAGAGATAAAGTATTAAGTAAAGTATTTTCTTTCATTCAAAACGGTTGGCCAAAGTATCTTAGCCTTAGTAAAGATAATACCGATATGAAAAAGTATTTTGACAAAAAATCAGAATTAAATATAGACGGTAATTTAATAATGTTAGGACCTAAACTTGTAATTCCAAGTAGTTGTAGGAAATTTATATTACGTGAATTACATACCTCTCATTCGGGTATTATTAAAACCAAAAGTTTAGCGAGGTTTTATTTTTACTGGCCTGTACTAAACAAAGATATTTGTAATATGATTTCATCTTGCGAGGTTTGCGCAAGTACGAGAGATCAACCTAAGCGTGTAGTTCCAAAATTATGACCAAAAAACAACCGAAGTTTTTGAAAGAATCCATGTTGATTATGCCAGTCCTGTTCGAAACCAATATTTTCTCATAATAACAGAGTGTTACAGCAAGTGGCCAGAAATTTTGAATTAAGTTCAATCAACACGAACACGACAATAGAAAAATTTCGTTGAAACTTTTGCTCGTTTTGTCATTCCCAAACCTATCGTTTCAGATAATGGAACTCAATTTGTTTCAAAAAGTAAGGAAGAGTTGTTTAGTAAGAACGGAATTCAACATATTACCTCACCTTATTATCACTCTTCTAGTAATGGTGCAGCGGAAAACGCTGTCAAATCAATAAAGAAAGGTTTACAGAGAGCTCTTGCTGATTCAAACAATAAAGGTGATTCAATTTCAACCTTATTATCACGCTATTTGTGGTGGTATAGGAATTCTAAGCATTCAAGTAGGGGCGAATCGCCTACTGTTAAAATATTTGGAAAGAATATAAGAATGAGATTTAATCTCATAAAATCTGATAAAAAAGGGGGAGATGCTCATTCTTAGAATTATTACACTGATTGAAACAACCATTTTATTAGATTTATTACATTTTATTTATACTAATTTAAACGCTAGTTCCCGGATAACGGTATATTACACTGTTCTATGCAAGCGCATGCAACCGAATGCCCCTTAATAGCAAAATGCACCCCTGCCCCTCTACATTTTGACAGTGGTGTATCTGTATTAAGATTTAACAAGCAGCCCCGTTGATAAGCTTCAGCTTATTGAAACATAACAAACAATAAACAACTAAAACTAGACAATTCATACTATTTTTATGCTATTCACTTCACTGTGTCTTCTAATAATAATGATAATTTTTTCACTCAGCGTTTAATAACGCCATCGAGTGTTCGCACCGGCACAACTCGCACAGTTTTGTTCGGAACCAGGATGAAGTTGGACGATACGGCCCATTTTCCACATGGATGGTAGTAGGCTTGGGTAGTTTATTAATACTAGCGGAGCGATGTGAACGTTCGCATCCGATGTGCACCAGTTGTTGCGTTGTTGTAGTGTGTAAGTAGTCAGTCTGCCATCTTCTTCAACAATGAGACAGCATATATTGGATGTGTTGCCAACGGTTCAACAAGTTGATTGGTTTTTCTATTATGACAGGGTTAGGTAGCATTGTTAGTAATCGACCAATCAAGAAATGTCCAGGAGTAAGTGCTTGCAAATCGTTTGGGTCGTTGGATAAAGGTGAGACGGGTCGGGAATTGACTCGATCTGAGCCAACAATGTTCATCTCATCATACGTGAAACTATAACTACCAAACACTCGTTTGAGGAGATGTTTAATTGATACTGATCGTTCCCATAACCCGCCAAAATGCGGTGTTCTGGGGGGTATAAAGTGCCAGATAATGCCTAAGTCAGTAAAATTTGACAATTTATTGTTAAATTCATTTGATTTCAGTAAATCCTGAATCTCGCGATTAGCACCGACAAAATTACTTCCATTGTCGGAATATATACTTGTGCAAATTCCACGTCGCGCTATAAATCTTTTAAAGGTTGCCATGAATGCAGCAGTCGATAAATCCGTAACTAGTTCTAAGTGAACACCATGAGTAGCAAGACAAACAAATATAGCAATATACAATTCATGAGCTACTTTTCCACGTCGTCGAAAATCTGTGGCACAAAAGGGACCACAGTAGTCCACCCCACAATTTTCAAAGACTCTTGAAGGTGTAACCCGATGTAACGGTAAATCTCCCATTAGATACCTGTGTTGGAACTGTTTTTTTTTACAATTAATACAATTAAAAATTAGTTTTCTTATTAGACCTTTCAGCGCCAACGACCAAAATTTTGTCCTGATGGAAGCAATAGTGGTTGTAAAATTACTATCGTGTGGAAGTAAAATGGGGTGTTTTTGATTGTATGATAAATTGACATTGGGTAGTCTACTTCCGACACGAAGTATGTTTTGATCGTCGAGAAATGGTGTCAAGGTAATTAACTTGCTATTTTTTGGAATAAATTTATGGTTTGTTAAAAGATGAATTTCTTTAGCAAACGAGTACATTTGAACGAATTTTACTAATGATAAAGTAGATGATTCTATTTCGTCACTAGATAACGTGTTTGTGGTTCTGTTACTTGGGTGCCGACAATTATATATGAAACGTAGACAATATGCGTGAACTCTAATAAGTTTCATATATGATGAGTGTTTATTTATTAAAGAGTCCGCAGGACACGAAAGAAACACCTGATTAGGTTTTTTCATTTCTAAATTTTCAACTGGTTTCCAAGTTTGTTTAGGATAATTTTCTGTATTTTCTGACAACCACCTAAGTCCATGAAACCACATTGGACAGTTTTTTACACTATTAGGCAAGCAGCCACGAGATATGATATCGACTGGATTGCTTTTGGAGTTGACGTGATGCCAGTCCAGAACATTGGTTAATTCTTAGATTTTAGAAACTCGATTTGCGACAAACGATTTCCAAGTTCCCGAGGTATTGTTAATCCATAAAAGAACTATTACTGAATCAGACCACCAATAGTATTTTTGAAAGCTCAATTTGGAATGAGTTATCACCTTTTGACCTAACTGCGCAAGTAAGAGTGCGGCACTTAGTTCTAGCCGCGGAAGCGATACCTTCTTCAACTGGGCTACTCTCGACTTTGAACATAACAAATGAACGAGATTATTATTAAAATTGTCCACGGTTTTGATATATATATATATATATATATATATATATATATATATATATATATATATATATATATATATATATATATATCTATATATTTTGAGATGAGTCTAATTACGTGCAAGTAGCTATGTATTTTCCATAGTGAAGTTTTACTTTAGTTTGTACGAAAATGGTACATTTCCTTAAATAATTGTAGAATAAGATGATTAATAAACATTGAGGTGTTTGAGAAATTTAAGATATTTTCTTAATGTTGTGTTAATAATGGTAATTTTAGTAATAGACAACACAGTACATAAAAGTATAGGGGATGTTTGTTTTCGTTTTGAGTTAATTCAATTTTCTTTTATTTTTATAAGTTTATATTAAACAATATTCCCTAACGACATGTAATACAGGTTGTGGTTGACAAAAATAATGTTACAATTAGAGATAGGCTGGTATCAATGTCGCAATTTACATGTGCGCAGCCGAGATTTGTGAGAACATTCGTATTTGTGCGTTAAACTCATAATAGTGCAAAACTTATGAAAAAACAGAACAAGCACATTAGTGGGTGACTATATAACATGAATCATGCAGTAGATCTGGAATTATTGTGTTTAATTCAACAGTTCATCACATTAAACTAGTGTATGACAACATTCCGACACTAGTCGTAGGAGAACTGTTCAACCTACAAAAGTGATTAAATAAACTAATTTGTAACTTAAACAATAATTGTAAACACGTACATTAACAGTTATTGTGCTTAAAAATGTGAAATTTAACATTAATTTGATAGAGACAATATGAGATTATGTCATATCCTCGAACATACAATTTTTGTGAAAAGTAATTTTAATTGAGACAATTCATATAAAATAAATTAGTAGAGGCATAAATAGTAAGGTAGCCTCAATTTTATGTTGTAATTCCTTATATTTATGTCCAATTTTGTTAATTTTAGTTTGTAAAATTTTGATAGATTTAAGAATTTTCTCCTTTCAAATTGGCCAGACATGTTTGAGATGTATATTAGGGTGCAGTAGCTTCCCCTATTCCTGTGGAGGTAATTTTCAAGCCTGTAAATTGCATAGAATTAATTTAAATTCAATAAATAAGGGTAAAAATCAACATAGTTATTAAGTGTCCGATTTAGATCATGTTTGGTCTCAAAACTTAGAGAAATTATGGAGATTTTGGAAATGTTTTTAGATTTAAGAAATGTTAAACGGGAAGAAAGTTATAAGGTTTTAAAGAATTTTCGTAATTTAAGAATTATTTTAACCAATAGGAATTAAGCAAATATTTCTCGTAACTAATGAAACATTCGAAAAATTTGGTTGTCGAGTAAAAGAGCTTCTCTTGATCTCTTGATTTTCAACTTTTGCAACAACTTGCCAGAGTAAGCTGTTGCGAAATGTTTTTGAAAATTTAATTTTAAACAAAATTAAATCACATCGGGAATATAATAAAGTGCGGTTTAGTTTCGGAAGTGATCATGAAACAAGTGATAGTCTTTTGTTCGTGAAATAATTTTAAATAAGGTTAGTTTACCTTTTCGAACCATAATTCGGAAGCTTCGTTGAGTTATAAAAATATTTCTGCCGTTTCGACTTTGTTTATTTAAATGTGAATCGTATATGTTGATGTGCATATTAAATTGTGGTGTCCATAAGTTATTTTCATTATACACCTTGTTTATTAAAAAGTGTTTAATTTACGACAACCATCCATATTCCATGCTCATTCAAAATTTACTTTTGAATGTAATTTATTAAAGAAGCAATAAACCTAAAACAAAGATTCGTCAACATTCTAATATTAATAGTGAAACTTACCGAAGTGACTAAGCTGATTATCTTAAAGAAAACGTTGGATGTTCGAGAGGCAGAATAGCAGGTTGCAGCAGCTGGTGTTTACAATCGTCTTGTGCAGCAGTTACCCACGAAAAGAAGGACAAATATGTAAGTACTTTGTTGACATTGATACTATATTGTTATGTTCACAATTTATATCCTTTGTAATAACAATGATGTGCAACAACAAGTATGCATGTTCAAAGGGAATGTTATTTGTTCTAGAAATTTAAATGTTTTCTTGATAATTGGGTTTTTATTAATCAAACGTCTTTATACTTACTGGTTTGTCAAATTTCACTTTTCTTTATGATAAATCATATGGTTGCGTATTCACTGCGCATGCTCACATTTAATTAAAAAAAAATTTGTTATGTACAGGGTCTAACAGAGATATCTATGCGAAATAAATTGGATTATAATCCAATTTATTTAATCAATTAAGATTTTTTTAAATTAAATAGGACATTACCTTAATGTATCTTGGTCATGTTAACTATGGTTATTGTAGTCAAACAAATAATTTAATTCAATTTCATGATAGTTTGTTTTATAATATTAAAGGCAGGTTCCTTCTAAATTTTCAATGATCCCTATCCCCTATTAGATGAGTCTCATTGTTCTACCGATATTAATTCTAGCCGTAAAAATTATTATTAGCCGTAAGATGAAATATATTATCAAAATATTACATCATTAAACATTATACTACAAAATTATTATATAATAAAATCCCCTATTAGAATCATCTCATTATTATATTCATTAATTTATCTCAAAATATATATATATATATATATATATATATATATATATATATATATATATATATATATATGGGGTGTCCAGAAACTCTACTGACAAACGTTGCGTAGTGATTCCAGACCCAAAAATAAGAAAAAAAGTTCATATAAACACAGGTCCGGAAACGTTTCGTTTAGGACCTACAGGGTGTGAAAAAATTTTATTTTCCTTGGTTTTATGGCGATATTTTGCGAACAAATTTGAATATGGTCCTGAAATTTGGAGCACGGGGGTTTTTATGATCGAGAAACTTAAATATTTTATTGATTTTGATGCTGCCTGCAGAGGGCGCCATCTACAGTGGTATGCTAAAAGTTAATTGGCCTTAACTTTTTCCCCACCCGGTATATTGACGTTCCGTTTGACTTAGTTTGTTCCCTTTTCAGTTCTAAGCAAAAAAGGTATACTTGGTCGATGCCTCTCAGATCAACCGTTTTCGAAATATTGGTTGAACAGTTCAATTTAATTCCCTATGATCCTTAGCTAATTGGAATTAAAAATCAACATAACGTATGTTTGCATTTTTGTTTTAACTGTGAATTTAAGAACCAAAATGAAGAAATAAATAATAAAACTAAAAAAAGAAATGTTACAAAAGGTGTTCCACATGATGACCATTTGTTTCGATACATAATCTCATTCGTTTTGATAATGAGCGGCGAATCCCTGAACATATTCCCACATTATTTCTGAAGGTATCGCAGGCATCTACAGTGGTATGCTAAAAATTAATTAACCTTAACTTTTTTACCACCCGGTATATTGACGTTCCGTTTGAATTAGTTTGTTCCCTATTCAGTTCTAAGCAAAAAAGGTATACTTGGTCGATTCCTCTCAGATCAACCGTTTTCGAGATATTGGTTGATGAACAGTTTAATTTACTTAACCAGCTATTGAATCTCTTGCCATTTTAGCAGGCTTTGACTAAAACAAAATGACAAGTTGTTGCTTAGATACACAAATGTATTTATGACATTTGTTGATACAGCGTCCCAAATTTCAAATTAACATAAAACCGAGGAAAATAAAATTTTTTCACACCCTGTACGTCCTAAACGAAGCGTTTCCGGACCTGGGTTTACTTGAACTTTTTTCTTATTTTTGGATCTAGAATCACTACACAAAGTTTGTCCGTAGAGTTTCTGGACACCCTGTACATATATATATATATATATATATAGGCTCCAAAGGCCTTTTCACTGCTGTCAGCAAACCCATGTAATTTTAATAAGATATTGTTTGGTAGTGTAGTATTTCGAGGTACAGTTAACTTAGGAATATAATTCAATTCGGACAGAAATGTGGTCCACGTGTCGTGAAGGATGTCAGGAATTACTTCGTCCCAATTAATTTTCAATTTCCACAACTCCTGCATTATGAGTTTGGCTAAAACTACGCAAGGGATAATTATACCGAGAGGATCGTAAATCTGAGAAATGGTAGATAAGACTTTCCGTTTCGAAAATCGCTGAATACTGTTTACAAGAATGGTCTCATAATTCAAGGTACCTAATTTTGTTTTCCATGACAACCCGAGAGCTTTCTATTCCATTTGATTTGTCGGCAATACTTAAAGATGTTGAGTTATTTTGATTAGGAATGTTTTGTAACAATGCAGCATGATTAGAAGTCTATTTATATAATCCGAAACCGTTTTTGTTAATGTTAATGTATAATGTCATCTCTGATTTTAAGTTCTCTAAGGAATCGTCACAAGCTAAAAGATCGTCTACAAATAGGTCTTGTGGCTTCAGGAAATATTGCCTGAAATCACGTAAAGATGAGTTCGAAATCTTACAAGAATACCAAATAAATCTTGTTGCAACTTGGGACCTCGCATAATGATGTCGTTTAACAAAAGATTCGAAGTAGTTTTGCATGACCCTTCAAACACGACTCTTATTTTTGACGTTAGACTGCTTCGCGGAATATGGCGTGATGAGGCAAATAATATTGGTCGTTTGAGTCTAAGCAATCGGTGTCTAATGACATGTGACCTAATCTTATGTATTCGGACATAAATTCTAGATATTGTTGAGAGATGGATTTGTATTGAACTGGTCTTGTAACTTGTGGAATCGTCGTTGCGCTATAGATTTAGACAGACCTAATTGCGAAAGATTGTCTCGAAAAGGTAAATGAACAATAAAACGAGCAGACTCTGATTTTGTGGTTTCATCCATAGTCCAAAATTTCTGAAGCTGTTGTTGCAACACTTCGATACTAAAATTACAAACTATCTGAGAGTGCGCTGCACCTTGCTCTGAAAACGAGCCCGAAACGATCCAACCAAATTGTGTTTCGCAATAAATTAAGTGATCATTGCGTCTATCGATTTGACCACTAAGTAGACTTTGCCAATTGTCAATGAAAATGTTTATTGGAGCACTAATGTTAAATTTTGGATCCACTAATTGGATATTTGATGGAATGTTTAGATGCGAAATGATAAAGCTTAAGTGAGGTAAATTATTCGATATGTTGGGTAAGATAAAACACGTGATTTGTTTACAAAAAGATAGATATGTCAAGGTAATTGATTCGTTGCAATTTACAAGAGCCTTTTCTATGCCTGTCGCGAAGGTTGAGCTGGGGTTTTTTTTGCTAAATGATAGAAAAGTTGCTTTGAGACCCACTATCATGAAGAATTCTAGCATGTATGGGATTATCAAGTGCATCAAAGACTATGACTGGAGCTGGTACACTAGAGTAATTCGAGGTGGCAACGGTACTACTGGTTGCTGGATTTTGAGTTGCTATTGGTGCGGTGGATTGGGTAAGTGGACCGACATTTTCAGAGATGTTAGCGTCGGTGCTTGCGTCTATATGTAGAAAAGTATGGTGCTTCTTAAAGCACTTTCTGCAAGTGGATGATCGACAATTGATGACTAAGTGGTTTGGTTTTAAACAATTGATACACAACCTCGATGTTTTGACTTCCTTTGGGTGATCTGGCTGAGAAAGCGAAAGTAATTTTGGGCACCGATGAACAAAGTGATCTTTAACATGACACATTGAACAGGAGACGTGCTCCGTTTGATGAGAACCATACGAGCGACTGGGAAACGAATTGGATTTACTATGACTTCTATATGAATTTTCGATAACGTTATTATTCATACGAGTGCGTTTTACTTGAATTCTAAAATTTGGCAACGTGAATTTAGAAATTCCAACGACGAAAATGTACCAATTTCTCTACTACAGCTTTGTTTTCCCAATCACGTCTCGTGTTTATATTAACCTGGGGGTTTAGGAGGTAAACTAAAATTGGATCCATGAATCTGTAGAAATAGAAAGCGACTGTAAGTTTGTAAGGTCCTTTCTCACAATTTTTATATTTGCCGCGGCTAAACTGCAATCGGTCTTTAGATTAGAAACTAAAGAGGGGGTGGGTTCGTCGGAAGATTTAAACTTTAGCTCTACACTGTCCACATGAAATAATTATAGTAAAACGGTTTAATAGTATATTATCCTATTATATACAAGTCTAACGTATTCACACTTAAACTAGGCTAATAACATTATGAACAACCAACATAAACGTAAACTTGAGAAAAAATGAGAAAACAATTTGAATTTAATACTTAGACAGCGGCGTCGGGGCATCCACTAGGTTTGGACGGAGAATTTGGATGTCCTATTCCATCCACTCGGGAAGGCGGCTTAGTTTTGTCGAAGTCGTTTCTGTAAACAAATATTAATACTCCCTAGTTACACTCAATGAGGACTGTAATGTTTAAATGATTAATAACGTTGCGTTTAATTAATTATTTATGCTGGATACGGCCTGTCTACAAAAGAAAAGAATGAATAAACAAACTACTGGTTATTTAAAACGGGGGTTGCGCAGATCTAGGTCACTAGGGAAAATCGATATCCCGAGTTCACGGTCGTACGCGGACGAGCGTTCACCGGCCTACTTGCGTGCTGCTTTAACTTTAGTAATCACTGGGAGACGGACCGCCGCGTTTGCTTCGTGAAGCAATTTACCTTCGCGATCTATTACGTTCGATAATATTAATATTTTCAGAGGTTTACTTTCGCATTAAATTTAGGCTGGACGGATTATACAAGTTTGGTTGTATAATTAATATATTTGCGCGTTATCTTCTGGGATGTAATTTTATGGTGGTGATTTCTTTTATGCAAATGAACTAAATCTGACGTAGATACAAGCGAACGTTACCTAATTGTATACGCACAAAACGCGTATTTATTGGAGGCGGTTTTTATACTTGCGGAATAAGCTGGTGGAAAACAATTAATTGATTGCTTTCTTGAAATCCAATTACTAAGCGCGTGGTTATCGATGTACGGTTTTTCTTCTCTACAGTCTTTGACGGATACTCTACGTTCAATTCGTTTGTGATTACAGGTACTTCGGTCTTCGCCAGCGAGCTGGTGATTGCAGGTGTTTAGAATGTAAGTGAGAGTAAATGATAAGAGTTGCAGGGCTATACAGTTCTATCTAGCTCCCGTCGTCAGGTGTATGGTAGAGTGTAGTGATCTAGGTGACTTCGGGTTGACCCGTCGAAACACCTTTGGTATGTGTAGGTGGTGTATACACACCCGATCGCTTCGGGACTTGGCCCGTCGCTCTCTGAGGGTTTTTGTATATGTATGTTGTGTGTACACCCGATCGCTTCGGAACTTGGCCCGTCGCTCTCTAAGAGTTTTGTGTATGTACACCCGACTGCTTCGGGACTTAGCCCGTCGCCGTCTGAGGGTTTAGTGTGTAATTTGTGAATGTACACCCGACTGCTTCGGGACTTAGCCCGTCGCCGCCTGAGGGTTTAGTGTGTGTGTGTGTGTGTGTGTGTGTGTGTGTGTAATGAATTACTCTACAGACTTACGTGTCGTTAATCACAAAGATCGAGGATAGCTATTTATTTACAAAAGGTTCGCGTGCGCGTTTGCAAATACAGGGAGCTAAACTCGCGGTGGCTATCACTAGGTCTGCGGCGATTTACTTTAACGCAACCGTCACGTGCAGGTGTTCTGGAACCGGAGTTAGTCTAACGGACTAACTAATACAGGAGCTGGTAAAACCAACTAAATAATTCTCGGCGGCGGGATGCGTTCACGAGGCGCGATGAAACTCTTCGCTAGGATCTGATAAAAACTTCTTCTTCTTCTTTACTTCTACCGGTTTACAGGTACTTTTCTTAATTCTTCAAAAGGTGCCCGGCGCGGTTTTTATAGGGGACTCTCGGTAGGCGGTGGTGGCTTCCGTTTGGGGGAATCCTATCTGTAATTGGCGGAGATTACTCTAACGTATAAAACATTCGATGTTTTATGAAATCTACGTTGGAGGGGAAACAAATTAATTTTTGGTTGTGCAATCAAACGAAATACTAAAAAATATTAATTTAGGTATTGCAGGTGTTTGAATACTAAGAAATCTTACATCATTTCTTTTACGAGGGCTGATTGTTAAATAATTAATTGAAAAAATTCTGTAGTAATGAAATGCGGTTCATTACAAGTTGAGCAGTATTTTGTTTACGGTATCAACTAATGCACGCAATTCATCTTGCTTTTTTTTCTTACTGACGATAAACTAAAAAGTTGTTCAATTTGACTAAGAACTGAACGTTTGTTATCATATCTGTCTGTATGAATTTGCCATGTACGATCATAATTATCGTCTGTGATGTCTAATGATGAAACAAGGTTATACGCCTCTTTTTTTAATGCATTTAACAAATAATGGAAGCGCTGGGTTTTTGTAAGGATGAATTATTTTCAACTGCCGAGCGAAATGTTTCAACAAAGCTTGGGTATTCTTGATAAGAACCACTGAATGTTGGTAACTGGGAGCTTAACGCCAGAAGGGCGAGGAGAAGCGTGAGATTTTGCATTGTCGTGTGGGTTTTGCTTTCAATATAACTTTCCACTTGAGAAACGACAGAGTAATAAGAGTTTTCAAATGTGTCTCAGTTTCATCTTCCCCGTTTTTCTCGGTTACCAATTCAATTTCTAACTGAATATCTGAAAATTCTTGAAACAAGGGTAAAACTTTTGATAATCTTAATTTTAGTTGCGAGATGTAGTCCAGCGAATCCGATTTTGTGCTAAAGAAATTAATTAATTTTCTTATATGACATTTTATTAGTGCGCGTTTTTTAATGAGAAGTTTCAAATCCACTTGTGTCACTATGTCTTATTGAGCATATAACTTATAATTGTTATTGACTACGGCGTATATACAACCTTTGTTATAAGTTATGGAACACTTACTCGTTTCTGTTCTTTCAAAACACACAATTTGTTTTTCTATAACTTTACACTTTTCATTAGTCCATAGTTCTTTTCTTAGACCTTGAAGGTGATATTGGAACGGCGGTGTTAGCACCTTGTTTTGCTGGTATCGGGTAAATTCTTTTGTATTGGAGTATTGAAGGATTGAGGATGGGTATATACAATATACATATAATTGAATCTTCTGTTGACAAAATTCTAAACTTTGAAAATTCCAGTATTTTAAAAATATGGATTTTATCTAATTCAGGCAACTCCGGCTTTTCATAAATTAATTTTAAATGGTCGATAATTTCAATTATTTCTATATCAGACATAATTTCGAGATTTATTATTTCAGAAAAAGCTAAAGAAATTGTTCTTTCAATAGTTTGAAGGATGTCCATTAATTTGGAACTTAAATAATTATTGTATTGAATAATTAACTGTGTCAAGAATACTGTTCACCTTGTTTAATTCATTAACGAATAAATCAGTGTTGTTCTGGATTGTTTCCAAGTCTTTAGAGTACCTTTCAGTGATGTGATTAGCAAATGAGGTGTATTTATCTACCTGTTGGATAATGTTATCTTGATTTTTATATAGTGAATTGAGATTTTTATTAATTTCAGTTAAATCGTTGTTGTCAGGGTTGCCAGTAATATATTTTATTACTGTACCGATAATATTAGCAAGACCACGTTTTCTTTTATGTTCAAGTTTAGATAATTGTTTTTCTATTAACTTATAATTTTCTTTTAACACATGGACTAATTTCTAGATCATGACGTTTGAATTTGTGTCTAAAATTACTACCTTACTTAATATTTGATAATAACTTAATTCTAAATCTGTTATATTAATATAAAAGTAAAACTTATGATAATGATCTACTAATTTGGCTGGGCCTATGTCTTCGGTAATGTATCCATTGCCCTGGTTCTGGATTGCCAGGCAAATCCTGCAAACAAAATTTCATTTTAATACGTTTCATTTTTATTGTGTGTATGTTCGCTGGTCTATTTGAACTTTATCTGAGCCCTTTGATTTTATTTTTATTAACGGATGTTATATTTACTTTATCAAAGCACGGATCTGTTTTTCTAATTCTTTGACGTGTAAACTAGGCTACTGGTTCATTCATTTAAATGGTTGATTTTTTTCTTTTCTAGAGTCTTAGTGCCCTTTTCTAATTGTTTGTGATATAAGTGTTCGTAGAAGGGTAACAATTCGGTTTTTCGCTTTTCGTTGTAATTTTCGTACACAGTTTTGTTTAAATCAATTTCATGTGCATTTAAGTTTTCGTAAGGCCCGTACAGTAGAGTAAAAGGTGTATAATCCGTTGCAAAGTATATAGACTGATTGTACATTAATACGGCCGATATTTATTTTCAATCCTGATAATTCTTAATTTTTCTAAAATGGTGGAGTGTACTCTTTCTATTGGAGAGTTACTGTTACTTTTATAGTTAGTAGTGAAATGAAATTCGATTTTGAACAAAGCGCAATATTCTTGGAAGGCCTTGTTCTTGAACTCCTTTCCTTCGTCGCAAATGATTTTCT
The DNA here is from genome assembly GCA_036346205.1 of Vesta saturnalis. NCBI lineage: Eukaryota > Metazoa > Arthropoda > Insecta > Coleoptera > Lampyridae > Vesta > Vesta saturnalis. The sequence continues at coordinate 299,234 of JARFJB010002108.1, read as the reverse complement.
TTGGGTAACCGTGGTGCGAAAAATAGTGTCTCAACTTATTTAACACTGTTAATCCTGATGCGTCTGTTATGTAATAGGCTTGTGTATACCGTGAAAAAGGTCTATCATTGTTAAAAATTTGTTTCCTTCGAAACTAAATGTATCAATTAATGGTGAAAGTTTACATTTTCATAAATGTATCAATGTGTACTACATCGAAAGGTTTCCTTGCGCGAGTAAAGGTCTAGAAAATTGAATTTTATGTGGATTTCTATCGTACTTACTAACGTTACAAGTTTCGCATTCGTTAATTACTTTGTTTATCGTGGTTTTTAGGTTAGGCCAGTAATATTTAGTTTTTAAGTGATTATAGGTTTCTAGTATGCCATTGTGATTATTAGAATGATATTTATCTATTACTTCAAATTGTTCATTCGATTGTTCTATATCTTTTGTTAGAAGGTTGCTTTTAACAAATTTTACTTTGTTATTGAATAAATTACTTGTTATTTCAAAAAATTTAGATTCTAATTCCTTATCTTTAAGGTATATACCGTATAAGTTTTTTGGATCTATGATTTCCTTTAACATTCGCCAAATGTTTTCCAGTTCGTTATGTTTTAAGAATGGTCTTTGATATTCTATTTTATATTGATCTCCTAGTTTTAAGATTACGCGATACATAAAATGATTTACTGGATTCTCAGAGATTGGTACTGAGAATATTGGATTTTCAGTAGATGTATGTTGTGTATTGTTCGATTGATCATCTTTTTGTCCGTTCAATGATTTTTATAAATCATCGGACGAAGGGTTTTCGTCGACATTTGGGATTATTGACATAAGGTCTAGTTCTGTATCGTTTGAGGTTTCCTTTGTATTTATTTCGATTCGCGATAACGCATAGGCTACTAAATTTTCTTTGCCTTTCTTGTATTGTATTTTGTAGCCAAACTCTTCGAGTCTCAATCTCCATTTAACTAGTCTGGAATTTGGATCCGTAAGGGAAAATAACCAAACTAGCGGCTTATGATCTGTTTCTATTATAAATTGTTTTCCGTAAATGTATGGCCTAAAATGTTTCGTGGTTTCTACTACACTTAGCAATTCGCGTTCGATAGTTGAATAATTGCGTTCAGCACTATTTAAAGTCCTCTAGTCAAATGCAATTGGTTTGTAATTTTGCGATAAAACTCCTCCTATGGCTACATTGGATGTATCGGTTGTAACATGAAAAGTTTTTTCAAAGTCTGGATACGTTAATACTGGTGCATTGGTTAGTAATTCCTTGCATTGATAAAATGTTTGCAAATAATTTTGATCTGTGAGATCAATCTTTGAATTCTTTTTAAGACATTTGGTAAATGGTTGTACAAGTTTAGCAAAATTTTTTATAAATCTTCTGTAATATCCTACAAGTCAAAGGAAAGCTCTTAATTCTTTTGCTGCTTTCGGAAGTGGGTATTCTTCTAAATCTTTAATTTTTGCGGGGTTAGGTTTTATAGCTTGTGGTGTAATTACGTGTCCTAGGAAGACTACTTCTTTACACCAAAATTCCGACTTATCTAGTTGAACTTTGAAATTATATTCTCTTAATTTTTCAAGTATCTGTCTAATGTGTACTGAGTGTTTATGAAGTGATTTTGAAAACATTACAATATCGTCAATGTATAGAAAACAGAATTTATACAAGTATGGGCGTAAAATATTGTCCATTACTCTTTGGAACGTACTCGGGGCGTTTTTAAGTCCGAACGGCATTCGAACGTATTCGAAATGACCATTGTTTACCGAGAAAGCAGTTTTTTCGATAGAATCATGATCCATTTCTATCTGATGGAATCCTTGGGCAAGATCTAACGTAGAAAAGTACATGCATTTTCCTAGATTGTCCAATATTTCGTCAGTTCTTGGAAGTGGATATTTGTCTTGAACCGTTTTTTCATTTAGTTTTCTATGGTCTATAACAAGTCGCCATTTTTGTTCCGCTCGCAATTGGTTTTTTCGGTACAATCCAAACTGGTGAACTATAAGGTGAAATGCTTGGTCTAATCATTTTGTTATCAAGCAGTTTTTGAATTTCATTTTGGATTTCATGTTTCAATTGATGTGGGTATCGGAATGATTTGCAATAAACTGGTTCGTTATCATTTGTTGACGTTGTGTTTTACAGCGTTGGTAAAAGTTAAGTCATAATTTTCGTTGTAAAAGTTTTCTTTATATTTCTTGCACAAAGATATAATTTGTTTTTTCTTCTAGATTAAGATGACTAGTTCGAATGACATTTGGAATATCAATCTTAAAATTTTGAATTTTTGGATTTACTAAATCAACATTGGTAATAGGTTCTACCTCGTATTGTTGTTGAAAATTTATTTCCACTTCACGTTCTTCTTCAAAAGGAATAGTGCAAATGCCATTTTCTGCAACGGCAATGGATTCTGAAATAATATAATCGTCTAATTTAATTTCTGTGATTATAACTTGTCCTCGAACGACATTTACGGGAATTCTAATACCATTTTTAACAATTTGTTTTACTGGTTTAGAATTCTTCGGGTTTAGTTCCATAAAAAACGGTAATTTAGAATTACCTATCTCTAATGTTTGATTATAATTAATCGTAGCTTTAAGTTTTTGGAAATCTTCACTTCCTATTAATGCGTCAAATCTATCATGCCATTGTATTATATGAAAATTAATTTTATTATCAAGTCCAAATTCTTTTAAAATAGGATATGATACATTCTGATTATCGGTTATCGTATTATTTAAATTTAATTATGGTAAAAAACAATTTTTTTTTAATGTTCATAGGCGAGACCCGGATTTATTATTGAATTAGAAGCTCCGCTATCTATTAAAAGCTTTAATTTTAAACTAGGAATCGTTATGAATGGTAGTTTTGGTTTGCTTGTTAGCGAATTTAAATCTAAATTTGTGGTTCCGAGGCAGGTATTCGAAAATTTTCAATAGATTCAAATAGGGTTTCAGGAAAATTTTCAGTAAATTCAAAAGTTTCAGGGTTCTGGTAATCTTCTTGATTGTCTTCGTCGTTTTCCATTATTGCTATTGATTGTTCATCATCTTGAAAATTGTAAAGTTCTTCGGAATAAAAATTATGGGGGCCCGTGCTTCGAAAATAGTTCGAAGGGTTACGTAAATTAATGGGCTGTTGATTTGGTCTGCCAGTAATTCGTGTGGATATTGACATCGGGGTTGGTTTTGACTCAGGTCTCTTGCCAAATACTTGCGAACTTGTAGGATAATTTGTGAACACTGGTCTTGTCTGGAAATTTATCGGACCACGTGGAAATTGATTTTGACCTAGATTACGGTTTGTAGATTGTGGTGAAGGTTTATAAAAATGATTTGCGTTTGCCCGTTGAAACTATTTTGGTTGTTGAGTTTTATTCAAGAAATTATTGAATTGTCTAGTTGTCGATGGTTTTTGTCGAACAAAATTTAGAAAGTTGACCTGTTGTTTATAATTATCATAGTTTCTTAACTCAAGTAAACAATCTTCTAGTGATTCTACATTTTTATAAGATATAGAAGGCCTATGTGGTTCTAATAAACCTGCCATGTATGTATTTGTATAAGCATTAGTTTTATAATTTTTAAGGTTAACATCTGTTTCATTTATAGTTACGTGTTCTAACAACTGTTGCAATTTACTTTTAATTTTTTCATAATATTCATCGTAAGTTTCGTTTGTTAATTGAATACACGTTATTAAATCATTTTCTAGTAATGTTTCATTTCTAGGGTCGCCGAAACCATTTATTAATGTTTTCTTTACCTTATCCCAAGTTAAGCAATTTGAAATTACCAAAATGTCCCTAGCAGTACCAACTAATTTGGAGCAGCAAATTTCGAACAACTCATTTAATGTACAGTTTTCGTGATCTGGTGAATTATTTCTATAATTAGTTATAAATTTTTCACACTGTTGTAATCTACTTCCCCCATCATATTGAGTAATCATTTCTTTAGCAATATTTATTTCAGTATAATTTTCCATTATTATCTGATTATTAATTAATTGATTATCAGAATCGGAGTTACTTGAATGACTAGATATTCTTATAGGTGATCTATCGCGGAATTCAGTCATAAAAGATTCCAACACGTATATTGTAAAAAGAAAGAAAGAAAGAAAAAGGATGTTATTACTTACAAAACTAAGGTTGCTAATAGCATCTCAGTTGAGAAGTACCACAGCGGTTGAGGATTCTCGATGGATGGTGTTGCTATTGTTGCAGACTCTGGTTTTTGTTTCCTAGGCGTTGTCTACAGTGGAGATCCGTTGAAGGGCAATGTACCTCGGTAGGCCAGATGGATATTCTTACCAAAATTTGCTTAGCACGGTGATGAATAATGGTAGAGCACAACTTCAGGAAATGTTTAGTAATTTTCGTTTATTCTGTTGGATTTATAATTTGTGGGAATGTAATTGTTTACCTTAACCTAACTTTTCAGTATATGGTGTTCATTAAGTTATACTATTATACTGAGTGTTTCAAAAAACGTTCCGCTAATTTCTAGGGTAAATAGAATATTAAAATATAACGTTAGTTTGGTTAACAAACGTGTATTCGAAAATGCTTCTTTAAGAACATACGGCCAGGTAAAAGTGGCCCCAACAATTTTTTTTTATTATCTCTGAAACGATTTAAGATACCTAAATGAAATTTAGACCACAAATAGCTTTGATTAGGTCATAAAAGATAATGTTGACAAATGTTTAATATTTTGTACAGGATCCTCACTAAACTAAACTAAACCATTGAGTAATGAGTAGTAAAGAGACGCAACCTTACCGGGAGTTTTGTCGATAGAAAATTGCGCGGACATCTAGACGGCGCGAGTATCATGTGAAGTTTTTCGGGCTGAGAATTTTAGTTGGTGTCCAACGTTCGTGTGTAGAGCATCGGTGTGTTATCTCGTAACCGCGTTTCAATAGACTGTGACGGCAGTGACCCATTAGTGGTTTAGTTTTTCATTATGCCATACACAGGGCATAAATGTAGTTATAATAAATGCGAGAATGTTATAAAAATTGTCTGTGTATGTTTATCTTTTTTTGCCTTTTATAATATTTTAATATAACTTGTTATTTGCACTAGAAACTTTTAATTGATTATTTGGAAGGTAATGTTTTTAGCATGCATCTATAATACTGAAGATACATTTGTAAACAATAATTCTATGCTCACTTTTAAGATTTTGTATCTTTGTAACGTTTCCAAACATTTAAAACAAAATTATGATTAGAGATAGGATTTGTATGCATTTGCGTGTTTTTCTTAGATGTAGTAAACATATGCAAAGTCAGATTTATACATGTTTTGTATATATGTGGTTCATATATGTAAATTTGAAAGCGCATATAAATGTATGTTTGTATGGATTTTATAAATGCATGAATATTTCTGCAATATTACAGTTTAATGCATATTTTATATAATTTTTTTTCATCGCATTAGAATCTATGTAGTTGATAATTTTTTTCTTTACGAAATATTTGTTAGATACATTTCAGTTTTTAAATAACCTGGCCTAAGGATGAATAGTTCCCAGAAAAAAGCTTTACAAAGCCGAAAACCAGCCAGTATTTTAGAAATTCAACAAACAATGTCAATACCCCAATGGTCACTGAGTAAGCGTTTTATTATTATTATTAGCTATTTAGAAAGGATAATCACTTTCAAGGAAAATATTTTAAAAACATTTGTTGGGAAACTGAAATTGTAAAGTGCATTTCACGGGTAATTAGACCTCTGCAATATGGCCGCCACTTAAATTTGTCACCAAATAAAGCGCGGGAGCACTCATTGGCGTAGTACCATTTGTCATATAAAAAAAAGTGAAAAACTTATTTGAATAAATTTATTATTAATAAATTCGCCATCACCACGCTCACCTAGTATTATTATTATTAACTATTTTAATACAAATTGTAAAAAAATGAACAAGTATGTTTGATGTTTCTTTCTTACTTGAAGTATAAGTATAATGGTAAAATGGAAATTTGATTTCACATTTATAAGCAAAGCAAATGGTCATTAATGATTTCTAAACCACATTATGCTTATGGAGTAATTTGCAGTTTCAACATTAATTACGAATTAGTAATGGTAAATTTTCAGAAACTCTTAATAATAATGATATTTGTTTGGAACATTCTTTTATTTTAACGATGTTTATTTCTTACAATAATTAATTAAATTGAAAAATTTTCAATTTTACTGACCTAAGTTACCTCTCCGCGTGATACGCTACTGAGTTAGCAAATAATATTTTAAGACGTTTGAAGGTCGTATTTGTTATTATATTTGTCTTTTGCTATTATAATGTTGTAGGAAAGGATGCAAAATGCGGTTCAGAGTAGCCAACTGAAATATCCCTTTCATTACAATGTTACACTTATAGCATTTTAGTTATTTTATAATTGGATGTTGTTCATAATGGAATGGCAGCCATATTAGACAGGTCTAATTATTCGTGAAATGCACTATACCTTTGACAATTGATGCTAAATAGTAAAATACAACCTGTTAGAGAATAGCCATAGATTTTTTACTCAATGGAATAGCACTTTGTTGTTATGATTTTATGAATCACCTCAGCAGGCCTGCTTTCGGTTATTTGCTAGAGTTTATGTAAATAAGTTTACCAGTTTTATTGTTTGTACTAACTTAAATACCTACCCAATCTTTTTCTAAGAAAGATAGTGAAGGTTTGTTTAAATAGAATGAAAGCACAAAAAGTCTCAACTATTCAACAAAAATGTAAATCTATTTTAGCAAAAAATCCTGGATATAATTTAATTAACAATACTTTAACGTGTGAATGTGAAATTGCAGATGAACTTAAACACTACACTCGAACAGGGCTAAAAAATTTAAGTATGCTCCACTTACCTCCTGTGATGTGGAAAGGAGCTTTTCTAAATATAAAAGTATCTTTACTGACAATAGAAACCGATTTACATTCGAAAATTTAAAAATGTATGTTATTGTATATTCATACATTATTAAACTTAATTACTTTTATTCATATATATTATCTAATTTTTTTTTGTATTAAAATGATTGTACCCCGACTGCTAGGACCTTTAGTTAATTATGTATTTATGTATTACTATTTTATAAATTACATCTAATAGATAAAACAACCGTTTTTTTTTCGTATTTACAAAATATATTTCTATGAAATGGCTAATCGTTCTCGAATTATGCCGTGACCAGAAAAATAGGAACTCATTTTTATTTGATGAACATGTTTGAATACCTACTCGAAAGTTTATAAAAATCTGAGAAGGTACCGCGCCAACTTGTTACAAATAAGTTTTGTTTCAGAAAAGAAAATACAAACTTCAACAAATATATGGACTCCACCAGTTGCAAATAATTCTTGAATTCTATGAATTAGAATTTCAACCACCTACAAAGATTTATCGAAAATCTACTGCAGCAGATTTGTGCGCATCAACATCAAAGACGAAAGGTTCAAGTTAAAAATTGGGAATTAATAACAAACAAAACGACAATTCAAGAACCTGCAGCAGAAGAAATAAGTTCTTCGAATCAATTGTTAGTGATCTAATAATCAACATGCCAAGTGGAAATATAACATTGACTGTAACGGTATAAACGGGTGGTAGAACGGGATTACAGATAAATTGGCCTTTTTGCCCCGACTAGTCAGCGTTTTGGCTGTGGGTATGATGTTGCTAAATTTTGCACATCCAGAATAGTAAAACGTACGTAAGTCAAAATAGGGGATGAAAACGTAATCAGTCGGTTTTTGGGCGCCAGAATGTTTGGTAGTCAAAATAAGGGTCGTCGTGCCAAAATTACGAGTACATAGCGTGTCTAAACATACAAAAAACAAACGCTTACCTATCCGCAATCAATCCCAGGTGTGCTGGACAGCAACTCAGCAAACCACCTGAAGTTAAATACTTAGGCATTAAATAATAATCAAAACAAAACAAAAAAAAAACAAGCTATAGAATGCACTCTAAATGAATTAATACTCAACTAAAAATCAAATAAAACACTAAATATCATTAACGCTATTACTCAATAATAAAAAAAACTAACTTCGTTACGTTAAACTTAAACTCATAAGCTACCGGTAAACTGGCAATTCGCAAAAAAAAACTTTTATGTAACACAAAAGGGTTTTCACAGAATTAAAACGATTTATAAAACCTAAACAAAGCTATAATAAAATAATATAAATGTAAACATACGATAATGCGTATAAAAAAACAAATGCTTAATGGGCGACAGGACGTGTGATCAGAATTCTGCGTAACGCCGTTCTAAATTGTTTAACCTATATATATATATATATATATATATATATATATATATATATATATATATATATATATATATATTGTGGATTATATAACCACACTACTACAGGGTCAATTGCCCTTTACTACTAAAAATAAAAAAAAGTGTGAAGGCGGAGCGTCAAAGTTATGATTAATTACAATAGCTAAAGCAATACAACAACTTAATTTAAAAGATACACGACTCCGCTTTCAAACCATCGTTAACAAATAAAATAATTCGAGGTACACACATAAAAAAAATCTTGAAAATATTAAAAAAAAACACAATATTATATTACCTTATGTCTAAATTAACACCTCTCCTGTGTTACAACAATTGAAAATGATGACCAATGACTGCTATAACGGAAATGGAATCTCCCTAGTCTGACAAATGATGAATGAAAATGTTGACTAAAATTCTTTTGTACACGAACAATTCCTTGATTGAATCTTGGTAAAATGTTATTGCATTAATTAAAAACTTCTTTTAAAATAAAAATTTGTGCGCTCAACTTGCTTGTTAACTTTTATCTTTCAAACAGTTTTATTTACACTACAAGTCCAAAAGGTTATTAACTTGATTTAATTAAATATGATTTTATTATATTGCGAACACGCTTTGCACGGCAAATAAGTGGCACTTCAAGAACGTTAATTTTTTTTTAAATCCGCAAAAGCGATAAAACCAATGAGTTCACCGAAGCACTAATATAACACGACGATGATCTCTAGGTGACTTGATGACGTTAGATCGAAATCGGCACTAGGTATAATCCTTTGGTGATTTTTTTTTTAGTTTTACTTAAAATCCCTTCACAGGTCTTCTTCAGAAGTAGCTAACTACCCTTACTACACAAAAGTACGTTCGTTAAACACCACAAGGTCCAATATATCAACGTTCTAAACCACCCCTTAAAGCGTAACAACAAGCGTCACCATACTACTACTCGAGAGCGCGATCAGTTTCAGAATCATCCAAATTATTACCAAAAATCCATCTTGGATTTTTAAATCCCACTACTCACAAAAAATCTCATCTAATTTAATTCCACCAATTAAAAGACGGAAGGAGAAGATAAGGTATCCCCAACACATAAACTTCGTTTCCAACCGTAAGGGCTCGATAGTTTTCAAAACTTTAACCGTCAGCAAAATCAGCGTGAAATGTATCCCTATATTTTCATTAAAGTTAAAACAGTCAGTCCCACATTCTTCCTCTACGATTCAAAACCAACATATTCAATATTACACTGAACCACTATAATTAAGCGACTTTATGTCGCCAACATGACATCATATGCATTTAAATCTACACTCTTTCTCTAAGTGACGTAATTTTACAAAACTTTCTATTAAATCTTAAGGAAATCAAACGAAATAAACGTTATTTAAACTTATATACAACTATTTACAAATAATACGCTACTCAACATTCAATAAACGGGGAATAATACGGAAAACAACCTAAATTACGGAATAATACTTCACAAACAAAACAAACTAAAGCTCGCCACACACACACCATCCCTAAAGGTCGCAACACACGTAACACAAATTTATCTATAAAACTCAACTTGACAACAAAAAAAAATATATATATATATATATATATATATATATATATATATATATATATACGCTATCTAACTAAGTGAATAGAATTACAAACAAAATTACCCACTACGTATACAGGGTGTTCAAAATACCCTGACATGACTACTAAATGTAAAAAGTTGAGCTTGAAAATTTAAGATTGCAAAGAAAATTAAATTCTTCCAAGAGCAAAAATGTGAGAGCGCCAGAATTTAAGAAAAAATTTTCTTCAATGAACGTTTTAAACAAATTATCATCGACGAAAAGCGATTTTGTGCAAACGTTCGTAAACATGCAATGCTTTCATGTAAGAAAGGCGGCTTGGAAATATAAAGAAAAACATCTAGCATTGTCTATTTACTACAAGTCACCTTCAGTACATAAATTCTTGTTGAAAAATTTTGGCTCCATTTTGTCCAGCGTAAGGACTATTCAGAACTGGTTGAAGGTAACTAATATACCAACTGGAACTGATACTGCACTCATTAAAGGGTTGCAGATGGAGTTAAATACATGATCAGAAGAGAACGAGAGTGTGTACTACTCATGGATGAAATGTCATGTAAAGCAAATGAAGAATACAACGACTATCTTGATCGTGTCGAAGGCATTGATAATCTTGGCCATTTAGGACGTAAAGGTAAAGCAGCAAACAGTGTATTAGTATTTTATCTTCGCGGCCTTTTAAAGAATTGGAAATTACCGTTCTGTTATTATGCATCTGCAGGAACAATCAAATCAAATGACCTTCAAGATCTAGTAAGAACGGTCATAAAGAAAGTTCTAGAAGTAAAGTTATTCCCACGAATTCTTATTTGTGATCAAGGCCCTGGAAATAGAGGAACCTTCAATTTACTGAAATGCTCTAAAGAAAAGCCCCTTTCTTTTATATCGAAAATCACAAGATATATACTGCTTATGACACACCGCATCTCTTGAAATCGCTTCAATAATTTTATGAAAAAGACTTTAAAATTTGTAGTAAACAATTTCAGTTCTTTAAAAGTATTTTGGCATTTGGATGTTTTACAGGTGTTTAACACATACTGTAGAGTTAGGTTTATATTAGGGACATGTTTATAAGTAAGTTAAATGCAGGAAATATGGTAAAATTCAAGAAAGGGTTACTATACGAACATAAATTGATTATTACTCACATTATATATGGAAGCGGATGTGTGATAAACAAAGTGTTGCAAAATAAATATGAAGAACAGTGTATAGAACAATTCTACATGCAAATACATTTTTATGTTAGAATTTTGAAAAAGTGTGTTAAACAATATGATTTCTTAAAGTGACTTAAATTTAGACAATACAAGCAAGATGAACTATGAATATAATAAAGACAGTTTTTACAAGTTGTATGGATAACATTTTGGTGAATATGAACGTTTTAAAACGCAAATTATTTGTATAGTTAGAAAAAAGTTAGGTTGTGTGATAAATTTAATATTTTTTACAAATTTATAGTTTTTTTGATTAAGTTAGGCTTAAAATGTGTTGTTAAAGTGATTAATAGGTTTTCCTCATTTTCACACAGAAATTTAACTTGTACAAGGCATTTGAACGCAAATTTTGTGAAATGGGGTGAGAATACAGATTTACTTTGGTAAATATAATTTTCCTTTAAATTTAATATTTTGAACATTTAATGAATGTTTTACAATACAGATTTTTATCAGGATTACATATATGTAGTTAATTTAAGTATAGGTTGTAAGATTATTTAGATATAAGCAATTTTAAGTTAGAATAAGTCATTTCGTAGAATATTTAAGAGAACTATATCAAGTTGGATATCGATTTATGCAGATTTTAACACAGATTTCATTTCTGTTATCAAAATTTAAATCCATAGCTTTATAAGAAAGTTATCGCATAATTTCTAATTTAGTTAAATTTTCAAAATTATTCTGACCAATCATAGACATAGTTACATTGTTTAAATTTCTAAAAAAAAATTGAAAAGGTAGTAACAACCAAAAGGGTATAAAAGGAATTGCTTTTGAGCATAATCTCTCTCTATATTTTTCCAGTTGTTTGCAAAGTTTAAAAAAGTGTAGTGTTTTTGTGCAACAAGTAAGTTAATTAACCTCAATAATTATCGGGAAAATTAAATACAAAGTTAACGGAGAGACGAGAAGTTCAAGAATAATTGTTTTTAAACCTACATTTGTTTAAAAATAAAGTTAGGTTACCGATACCTGTTCATATCCGTAAAGTTTAATACGAATTAAATTTTTTATTTGTGACGATTAATGTTTAAGGATTTTAAAATTTCGTTTGTTTGATTTAAATGCTGGGTACATTTATCCATAATAAAATTGTAATCATTTTTCTTCAAATTGATTTTTATTTTGCTGCGACATTTTAAATAATCAACGTTTGAATCGGAGCCTAAAAAGAAAGTGATATTAATTTAAAGTCTATACATTCATAAAACATTATTTAAACCGATAAAGTTAAAATCTCTTAATACGATTAAGTAATATCATCATCGATAAAAATTTGTGGTTGGGTGAAATCGTAAAGCTTAAAATAAAAGCGTTTACCGATACAAAGTGACCATCAACCCGAGGGCCTGTGCGAAGCTATTTGGTGAATTGTAGCAGCGAACTTCGTGTATCAAGAATTTCGATCATCTTGGAAGGTGCTTGCATGTACAAATGGAACCAGCTGTATGAAGACATCCGTTTGCAGATAGGACTTTGCACATGTGAGTTAATTTTTGATCATAACCCTGTTTATTGTGACTTTATTTGTGTGATTTCCTGCACTTATTATTTGTTTATGTATAGGTGTAAATATTTATGTAATAGTTGTTTAAACACCTGCAAAATAAGTAGAAATTTAGTTTATTTCCAAATTTTATATTTCAATTATTCAACTATAATTATAATTTCAACAAGTCATTATTTAACAAATTTGACATTTTTGGCAATTGAGTTCATTAAATTCATAACGCATGCGTTATAGTATAAATTTTGTTAAAATACATTTAACATATAGAATTTTTTTTATAAAGTGGGATCCACATAATATCGAACCAGAAATAATTAACCCTTTAATTCAGAACTCTATCCCCTAATTGAGATATAGATATATTAAGGCCATTACTATATATATATATATATATATATATATATATATATATATATATATATATATATATATATATGTGTAGATGGGTTCTTGTTAACAATTGAAGCAATTTTAAATCTGTTTGCTGATTTACGTAATGAGTTAGATACAACATATTTATGTACTTCTTACCTTAACCAAAATCCATTGGAAAACTTTTTTTCTGTTGCGAGGACACGTGGAGGTTACAATCCCTACCCCACTATTCGTGAATTTAGAATTGCACTACAGCATAATTTATATATAAAGTTAAAAAATGCTGACTATAATGCAAGTAATTGTAAAGAAGATCATTCGGATTATTTGGAAATAGAATAAAATATGATAAACCAAAAAGAAAGTGCCGAAGAAAAGGACCGGAATAAACGAATAAAGGAAGTCGAAAATACTTCCAGTGTTAATGAAGAAATAGGAACGACATTTTAGAAAAGAGAAGTAAAACAACTCGAGCTAACGGCTTTTCCTACTGCTACATTTATCGAAAATGTAAACAATATTTTTGACGCATTAAATAGTCGTGTTTTAAGAGATGTTAATCATTATAAACGTTCCCTGTCCATTTTTAATGCTAAAACTGAAAGTGTCTTAGAGCGCCACTCTAGTAAAGTGAATGTCGTAGGTTCAAATTCTACTCGAGTTAAACTTTTTATTTATGTATTTAATAAAATTAATAATGACTTTTAATGTGATCTTTATTCTGAAATACCTTGTAAATTAAAGTAAATTTTTTTATGAAGTGAAGCTTGTTTATTAAAGCATTTTTTTTAAATTTTAAATACTTTAATTTCTAGTTTTCTGTATGCAATCACAAGGTTTTATTGACGTGAAAACCAATAAACAAGTATATAATTGATATAAGGAAACATAAATATTTATATACTTAAAATCGTTGATAAAATTAATGTGACCTTTATTATGAATTACCTTGTATACGTAAATTTTTGAATGAAATGTTTATCAAAGCATTTTTTTTGTTTGTTTTAAATACTGTAATTTATATATGCAATTACAAAGTTCTATTGACGTGAAAACCAACAAAGAAGTATATAATTAATAAGAGAGAATGTCCTGTAGACGAAAATTAAAGCAAATTTTTGAATAAAGTGAAACTTGTTTATCAAAGCATTTTTTTTTTATTTTAAACACTAATTTCTATTTCTCCATATGCGATTACAGTTTTATTGAGGTGAAAACCAATAAACAAATATATAATTAATAACGGGAACATATAAATATTTATATACTTAAAATCGTTCATAAAATTAATGTGATCTTTATTCTGAATTACCCTGTATACGTAAATTAAAGTAAATTTTGTTATGAAATGTTGATCAAAGCATTTTTTAAATTTTAAATACTTTAATTTCAATTTTTGTATATGCAATTACAAAGTTTTATTGACGTTAAAACCAAAAAAACAAGTATATAATTAACAGGGAACATGTCAATTATTTATGTACTTAAAATCGTTAATAAAATTAATCCTCGAATCATTTCTAATATAAAAGAGGTGACGGCGTCGGTTTCTTGCGAAGTTTGAATAAAATGTTATTCATTCAGCGCAAAATTTCATATCACATGCAAACTCTGTTTACGGACGATGGTGGCAGCACTACACAGTAGTTTAGTTTGTCGATAGTGGGGTGCAGAAGAACGCGAGAAGTAAGATAGCCATATAGCACAAAATTTTACATTACATTGCACCTCTTAATGATTATTTACTCAATGGCCAAAGTTCTTTTGGATACGGTTTTCCAGATGAACTTTTAATTGTGATGTGTTGTATAATCACACTGGTCTCATTTAAATTCATAACTTGAAGTGTTTTTTAAAATGAACTGTTAAATTACCTTTGTAATTTGTTACATATTTACATTGGTCACATTTGAATTCTTTACTTAATAAGTGTTTTTTAAGATGAATTTTAAAATTAAAATTGTGATTTGTTGCATAATCACATTGACCGCATTTGAATTCATAAATTGAAGAATGCTTTTTAAGATGAATTTTTAAATCTTGTTTTCGTTTTGCTGCATAACCACATTGGCTGCATTTGAATTCATAACTTGAAGAGTGTTTTTTAAGATGCTTATTTAAATTATCCTTGCGATGTGTTGCGTAATCACACTGATCACATTTGAATTCATACCTTGAAGAGTGTTTTTTAAGATGAATATTTAAATTATTTTTACGATGTGTTGCATAATCACACTGGTTGCATTTTAATTCATAACTTGAGTGTTTTTTATGATGAAGCTTTAAATTATCTTTTCGATTTGTTGCATAATTACATTGGTCACATTTTAATTCATAACTTGAAGAGTGTTTTGTAAGATGAATTTTAAAACTATGTTTTCGATTTGTTGCATAATCACATTGGTCACATTCGAATTCATAACTTAAAGAGTGTTTTTTAAGATGAATTCTTAAATTATCTTTGTACTTTGTAGTATAATCACATTGGCCACATTTGAATTCATAATTTGAAGAATGCTTTTTAAGATGAATTTTTAAATCTTGTTTTCGTTTTGCTGAATAACCACATTGGTTACATTTGAATTCATAACTTAAACAGTGTTTTTTAAGATGAATTATTAAACTACCTTTGCGATATGTTGCATAATCACATTGGCTGCATTTGAATTCATAACTTGAAGAATGCTTTTTAAGATGAATTTTTAAATCTTGTTTTCGTTTTGCTGAATAATCACATTGGTTGCACTTGAATTCATAACTTGAAGAGTGTTTTTTAAGATGAATGATTAATATGTCTTTGCGATATGTTGCATAATCGCATTGGTTGCATTTGAATTCATAACTGGAAGTGTGTTTTAAAAGATGACTTTTCAAACACGATCTCTTTTTTGCTATATAATTGCATAGGTCACATTTAAGTTTAACATTTGAACCATATTTTAAAACGTTCTGTTTTAAATGTTCATGTACTGTTGTTGAACTATTACATTTATTATGTCCACACTGTATGTTTGTGAAGTGTTTGACACCGTTTTCCTTTACATGATCTGATTCCCTCAAGCTCACATTTTTTATTAGAGAGCAGGTGTCTTCTTTCTTGATATTCACATCATCAGTTAAAATAATGTTAAACTTTGTACTACTTAAACCGTAATCAATTTCACTTTTTATTAGATCACTATTTACCATAAAATGTTGGGTTGGAAGTACATCTATTCCTTCTTCCTCTTTAGGTTCGACTTTAACAAGTTTCATATCAGCTTTGTAAGACATTTCAAAGAATTCGTGTTACCTAAGGCCTGGTATTCTGCTTTCTGATGACGTCCACAGAAGGATCGTTGGATCTATCTTGAAAACACGTTGTACGAAGCAGTTCAGGATTGACCGTCGGTTAACTGCTCTGTTCAGGCTATTCTACAGTAAGGTGTATGTTGGTTGTCGTTTGTCGTAATATAACAAAGATAAAATTAATTCCACAACATAGTCGTATTTGTAAGTTATAGAATGAATATATCGCGACTAATGTTTATCGACGGTAGCGTCCTTAGAATATAAAGTAGTTTACTTTATATTCTAAGGTGGCGTCACCACAGTGATCTAAGAACATTAAACTGTGGCGTCACACTCAACCTCAACCAGTATGCATATAACCAAAATTTTTATAAAATATACAGTGTTATCATGTGGTAGTAAAGCAACACACTTTTATTAATTAATTAATAAACGATCCATATTTCAGATTCTATTTGTTAATAATAATAACAGTGATTATGTATGTCGTTTTTACTTACATATTTAGAGGTATTACAAATGTTGTAAAATGATCTAATAGAGAATTATTGCACGCGTTATGAGTGCTTTCCCTTATTAACGCAAGCCTTATTTTGACATATACGCGTTGGCATAAGTTTTTATTAAATAAGGGAACCGTAACTAGGGGCTACTTTGCACCATTTTTTATAGCAAATTTATAAAACGCTCGAGATGTCGACCTTTTGATAAGGAAATTTTTAATAGTTATATGTCATACGAAAAGTTGAATGAACACATTTTTAATGTCTATTTATAGTTGTAATTGATTAAACTTATTTTTTTTATTTTCAAAATTTGGAGCATAGAAGGAGGCTACTTTGCACCACTACTATAAATACATTTAAAACCGTACATAAAGTGCTTTTGGTACAAAATAGGTACACTATAGGATTGACATTACGTCCCTTTATACACTGGAATAAAATAATTTGATAGTACCGGGTGGCCAACTAAGAACGGCTGTCGGCCATATCTCAGAAATGGATTATAGTACAGGTTCGGGCAAAAAATTTTTATAACAAAAGTGGCCTGGAGAAACGCTGGGAAATTATTTTCAGAATTGTAGGTCCACCGCTAGAGGGCGTATTTGACAGTTAAAATTTTAAAAAGCAAAATTTTTCAAAATTTACTCAATTAAGGGGCATATTAAATATTATAATCAGATTCCTCGACAAATTCTGCATATTTTTTATTGGACAAGTTTTAGTCTATCTCTTCAAATAAGGGGTGGGGGAGAGTGGGAACCTTGTTACGTAAAAACGCCTTTAATTCAGGTTCTGCTTGACCGATTTTATTAAACTTGATGTTGTTTGAAAGAGCTTTTGTTAAACAATAGAAAATTTATAAATTTGAAGCAATCTGATTAATAACGCAAATGCTTAATATTTTTTTAATATTGTGTTTTCTCTTTACAATTTTAAATAGAAGCATAAAAATTTAAGTAGGTCTTTAAAAAGTAGACTAAATTATTAATAAAACAGTGAAAACTGCAAGTTGATATCTTTTCCTATCCTGAGATATCGTAAGAAACAGGTAAATGGCGGGAATTGTTCTTCCAACGTCTAGTAGGCTAGTTCGCGTTAACGGAAATTATTAAATTTAGCCTGCATGAAAGGATCTTACATTGGTCTGCAGTAACTTAAACTGTTATCATACTAATGTTATGGTTGCCGCTAGATTACCTAAATGTAATGCTGTCGCTACTAACAATGAGAACAAATTATAAAATAATAATGTGATAAATCTAACATTTTTTTAATTATATAAAAATGTTATATTTGTTTTCAAACGATGTGTTAGTAAATCAAAAGCATAAAATATCAATAAAAACTGATATTTGCCCAGCAACAACAAATACAGTTTAAAATATAAATTACGATTTACTGATGACAACAAAATTAGTAAAGAGGGCCATGTAAGATTTCAAATAAATTCCCTGTTGAAAGCAAGCAAGCTATGATTTTCACGCATATGTCAAAAATTATTCAGCCTGTTGCATTTAATAGACTTGCTTTATCTTTTCGTACCAAAATGATTCTTACAAATGAACAAGCATTTGATATGTTGGCAGTTTACTTTGAATGTATGAGAAATGCAACCGTTGCTGCTAGAGTGTATGCACTGCAGTACCCAAACAGACGGCATCACAGCAGAAGAGTTTTTCTCCGACTCGCACACCGTGTGCGTACTACTGGAAATGTGAATCTTCCTGTGTACCGAAGACAACGCAGGGGTAGAACAGAGGAAAATGATATTGATGTTTTAGCTTATGTAAATGTTAACCCTCATTCAAGCACCAGAGCTATAGCTAGAGACTTGGGTATATGTCGAACCAACGTCCAAAATATTTTAAAAGAACACAGGTGACTACTTATTTATTAATGCATGTTTTATTCGGTATTATAATGATAAAAATGTTTTAATTTTTTTCGTTTGTCGTTATATGTTTCTCATTTTTATCATACCGAAAATGTCATTACATCAAAGTTAACTTGTGACAACATGACTAATGTATTTGCCGCCATTTTATATCCAGTTTCAATAAAACACCAAATTATTTAATGAAATTATCTTATGCTATGTGAATAGATTTTAACTAACAACATGATAATTAAGTGAGGCAAAGTAAAGTAAAAAGGTACCAATAATAAAAAATAATGATAGGCCGGGCGAAAAAAATTCGTAATAACATTACTAGAGTTAATGCATTTAAAGTCCTTTTTTCGTTTACTAACAACGAAGGACTTCAATGTGTGTTATTGATCTTATTACTTTATAATATATACTATTTTAGATTGCACCCATATCATATGGTCCTACACCATAGTTTGAATGCTCAAGATTTCGATACCAGGTTGGATTTTTGCAACTGGCCCTCAAATATGATACATGACGATCCTGAAATACTTTCACGAATTATGTGGACAGATGAGGCTACTTTTCATAGTGATGGTAGTGTAAATCGACATAATATGCACTACTGGTCTGAAACGAATCCCCACTGGATGCAGGAGGTCCAACATCAGGGTCGTTGGTCTGTAAATGTCTGGTGCGGGATTCTAGGTGGAAAAATAATTGGGCCTTTTTTTTAATGAGACTGTTAATGGAGAAAGATATTTAGATTTTTTAAGCCACAAATTGCCACTTATTTTAGAAGACGCACCCTTGGCCATTCGTCGAGACATGTTCTTGCAACATGATGGGTGCCCGGCACATTATTCTAGAGATGTTCGGAATTTCTTAGATCAATCATACCCTAAAAGGTGGATAGGACGTGGAAGTTTATTTATTTAGCCATCAAGGTCTCAGACATAACTTGTTTAGATTTTTATTTGTGGGGGCGAATAAAAGATCTCGTTTATGCCGATATACCCACAACAAGAGCTGACATGACTGAAAGAATACGACAGACAATACGAAGTATTTCAAGGCTGACATTGAAACTACTGTTCTCTCCACCCGTCAGCGATTGATTTCATGCATTGAAAATGATGGACGGCATTTCGAACATCTAGGGCGATACTAATTAGGTAGTTATTTATTTAAGGTTTTAATTGTTAGATTTATCACATTATTATTTTATAATTTGTTCTCATTGTTAGTAGCAGGGCCGTCTTTAGGCATGTGCGGGCTGTCCCCAGGCACAGGGCCCCGCGCCCAGCGATCTGTCTACAAAAGTATCTGAAACTATCCATCGTAGCTTGAAAAAGTTTACTAAAACGGCCAATAGAAAAACTTGAAAATATTTTCCAGGTTTTCTATTGGCCGTTTTATTTCCCAAACTCTCATGGATAGTTTACCAGATCATACTCATTCTTAGTTGGCCATCCTGTACATTTTTAATCATTCTTTTAGGGTCAATTTCGTTATGAGAACTTTTTTCCCTAAATTCCAGGACATACGATTTCCGAGCTACGGTCGCCACCCTTAATGAATCACCCAATACAACTAATGTTATGATTGTTACTTTTTACTCCCAATACAAAAATGATCGGACAAGATCTTTAAATCCAGTTGTGGAAGTTACTCATTATACATTGTGTCACATTAAAAATCGGGTTGATGGAGGTGATTTTAAATATTTTATGATTTAGGGTAGATATACATTTTATATAAGAAATGAAACCTTAATTGAGGTTAACGTTCACAAATACGAGGAAAAATCGCAAAATATAATTTGCGCAAACTCCACTAAAAACAAAATGCTAAGAATAACTCTAAATGTAATAGGAACCGTCCCCATTTACACCTCTATAAGAAATTAACATAAACTTTAGAAAAGTTACAGTTTTTAAGGTTTGCATAAACTTTTTTTATATTCCTTTAGAAGAAATGCTGCCTTTGTTATAATAATATCAAAGTAGGTTAACCTATTTTTCTAGTACAATTGTTACATTTACAACGTTTTGTATTTTTTATAACCTAACCTTCAATTAAATTATTTAGGAAATGTATTTTATACTGTAGATAACACGTCAATTTGTAATTGCTGTTCACGAAAACCGATTGATGGAGACTGATGAGCTAAATGAGATAAATTACTACATATTTTGTGGGTCAAGTAAAAAAATATATTCCTATAATCGATAGAATGTGTTCATTGATTACGTGTAAATATTTAAGATACGCGCATTAATCAAGACTACACTTCCTCCATTAAGTCGGAAATATAAGCAAAATATTTTATTTAGCGAGCTCTCCGTCTCCGAGTCTCGACTCGGATGGCGCGAACGCTCGGTCTCGACACGCACACCACACAGCGGCAACATAAACAGCACTACGGCACACACACCCACGCTCTCTTCGCATGCCGTAAATGGCAGATTCAATCTAACAAAACCACTAAAATTTGAGAAAAACCACTAAATCGAGAATCGGGCATGCCTGCGGCTGGCTTCTTGGTGATTCTTGGTGGGATTTTGAAGGTATAGTACGTTTCCACTGCGCCCTAAACTATGGGTGGGAGGGTTGGTTGTATGGAAACTTTTTACATGCAGGCCTGAGTTCCGGCGCTTATTTTATTGCCACTACAACACTGGGGGGAGGCCCCGCAGATGCCATTGGCACAGGGCCACGCAATGTCTAAAGTCGGCCCTGGTTAGTAGCGACAGCATTACATTTAGGTAATCTAGCGGCAACCATAACATTAGTATGATAACAGTTTAAATTACTGCAGACTAATGTAAGATCTTTTCATCCAGGCTAAATTTAATAATTTTCGTTAACGCGAACTAGCCTACTAGACGTTGGAAGAACAATTCCCGCCATTTACCTGTTTCTTACGATATCTCAGGATAGGAAAAAGATATCGACTTGCAGTTTTCACTGTTTTATTACTAATTTAGTCTACTTTTTAAAGACCTACTTAAATTTTTATGCTTCCATTTAAAATTGTAAAGAGAAAACACATTATTAAAAAAATATTGAATAGCGCCCTCTAGCATTTATGTTATTAATCAGATTGCTTCAAATTTACAAATTTTCTATTGTTTAACAAAATCTCTTCCAAACAACATCAAGTTTATTAAAATCGGTCGAGCAGAACCTGAATTAAAGGCGTTTTTTCGTAACAAGGTTTCCACTTTTCCCCGCCCCTTATTTGAAGAGATCGACTAAAACTTGTCAAATAAAAATATGCAGAATTTGTCGAGGAATCTCGACGGCCGTTCTTAGTTGGCCACCCGGTACATGTAAGCCAAATTTGGAATATAATGTATATCTAACGTGTAAGGCACGTTATAATATGCATTTCCTCTACATTTAAAAAAACTATTATAATCTGTTTACATTTATTTTAGTTGTGGATTTGTCCACAAATATAAGCCTGAAACAATGCCCTGATTTTTTGTTTAATTAAGAGAATTAGTCACCTTAGTTATGTAACATTTCCACAAACATAAGTTCTTTCTATAACATTGGCCACATACACACAAAAATGAAAAATTAAATATCTACCCACATTTTTTTTTGTAATTCTGTAACAATAAGTCTAGTCTTTCAAAAATCGCATATAGAGATTGCTCAAATGATTGTAATAACAAATGTGCTCTTAAAAAGAAAGGCCAGACATTTAACCATAGCAGTGTACTGTTTTTAAGGGGGAATTTCTTCTGATTATTAGAAATTTGAAATCTAAAACTTGGGCAACATTAAAAATAAATCATAACATAAAACTACTGTTAATTTACGAAGATTTAAATGTTGCAATAATTCACATTACATTAAATCTATATTTATATATAAAAATAAACTCAAGTTTTCTATAAACAGCAGAATTTTCACACCAACTGAGCATTATGAACAGTATCATAAATTCAACGCAAACATTATATCAATGATTCGAAAATGTAAACTTTACCCTCATTATACATAATTAAAATAGTTAGCTCTTTTTCTTTTTTTAAATGGTGTATTTTTATATTTATTTTATATCATATCTTAAGTTACCACAGCAATACAATAATTTAGTATGTAGTTCAAATTAAAAATTTAATTTATTAAGGATCTAGTTATCCTTTGTTCAAATTAGATTCCATAGCTGGCTTAACCCTTTCACTCGTAGTGACCATAAATGTGGACACCAAATAAAATAACTTTTTATAGGAACCTGGTCAGAATTATAACCGTTTGCTCACAAGAAATACATTTGTGGACATCATATTTAAGACACTATAACACCCTTTTTTATATAAGGGAATTATAGGAAAGAAAATTTTAATTTGTTTAAATTTTGTATACCCTTTTTAATGCTTTAGCTCAATTCGGAAACTGGTGGTGAGTTCGACACAGTTTACAACAACCTCAATTTAAAACAGGCATTTATTTGATAGGTTTAAACAAAATAAATAAAAATTGTATTTTAAAACTTAACTAAAAAATATATTTCTTCTTCTTTCTGCTTCTCTGGTTGGGCAACTCTGGACACTGGTGTATGGTGGGTTGCTGCTCTACAGGTCTCGAAATTGTACTGTAATTAGAAGAATTAATAGTTTATATCAACGTTTGCTCTCTAATAAACAGGGTTGTTTATTAGCTCTTTGTTAATTAACAGTGGAATAATTATTTTAAATTATTAATTATAATTTTGAATGAAAGAAAAATCTATTATAGGCAGCTTTACCGGCATATGATACAATGGTTGTCGTTGTTTATCAGTGTTTAAAACAATTATTTTAATCTTTCTTGTTAAATTAGGGCCTTAGTTAGTATGATGGTAATCCTATCTTTTACCAATATGCCTTACGGGCCTGGATCTGGATATGAAAGCAAGTTATGCTTTGGTAAAAATGATCGAAGTCAATACGGTCGATTTTCCTTTACAGGTGAGTTGATAAATTTTGAATATTTATCTTTATATGAAAAGATTGAATTCGTAATTAAGGGATTATTTGGGCCTTAAAATGATATTCTGAGATGGTAATCTTCTTTAACTCGGCTAATTAAGCTTCGTTAAGTAAATGTAACAACTTTTAATTGTGAAAATCGTAATTATTTGCATTAACGGAAAAGCTCAAAGATTGTATTTAAAATGGTTAAACTTTTGCGTGTTTTAATATAATGGAATTTTAACATTGACTTTTCTTTAGAATACAATGCAATTTTGATTATCATATCAAAATTGATTATAAATCTGGTCTCTATTCAGGCTTTGTTGATAATGTAAATTAAACAGGATTTTATATAAAAATGAAAAGTTAATCAGGAATTAAAATAGAAAATAAAAATGGTTTTCTGGTATAATTACAGGAAATAAATTGATATCTGATTGTGGGTTTTTGTAACGTGTAGCGTGTATACAAAATCGTTATGGAGGTCTTTGGCTTTCGCTAGAAGTGAAGTCGAACTAAACGGTTTACACCGGTGAGTTCGGGAAAATGTGTTTCAGTTGGTGTCAGCGGCTCGTCGCCGTTAACGGGTTGGAATTAATTATTACGTCACATTGAGTAACGCTTGTAGAGGTTTAACAACAAAACAAAAACGCACGGTTCTAAAACCTGTGAAGATGTTTGTATGTTAAGGTACCACAGCGGCGTGTAATTTGAGTGTATGTATCGTTCCCAGGTTTGACACCAGGAGACGACGTGTACTGTTTGTGTATGTAAGTTAGATTCAGGTGTAAAAGGAGCTGGTGTTTGGTTTTTCCAATTTATAAGAAAGGATCAGGTCTGTTTTCTAGAGAAGTGGATCAGGTCTGGTTTTCTCTAGGAGAATGGATGAAGTTAAGTGTTTTAGGACTGCGGTCGTTTTATAGGATTGGGCTAGTAAGGAGAATGATTACAAACTTTGGTTGGATTTTGGTAAAGGTGCAATTGACGGAATTTAAACATTACAGGAATGCAATTGCGGGATAATAGGATTTAATTAAGGGAAGTTAATTAAGATAAGGATCTGGATCGTTACAACACAGGGTACATGGTGCCATCTATGTATCGATAGTAAAACTTTTATTATAAATAAAGCAGATTCATGGCCTGGTTCTATGTGTAATTTTTTTCTAATTCATCACTTGACATTTTTAGGTTAGATATTTTATTTCCTGTGAAAAAAAGTGTGGTTTATACGATAAAAGCAACGGAATTTCGAAATACTTGTGTTTTGTGATCATTTTTCATCTGAAAACTGTGTCCACATTTGTTAACATCGTGAGCAAAGTGTTGCATAGCAATGGCAGGTAAGCATAACACAATTATCGTTATAGTTGAAAATTCACAGTTTATTTATAGGTTGGCGAGAAAATATGAGGCCCCTGACAGAAGAGTAACTTCTAGATATCATAGGAAATTTGTCAGACATTGGTGATCCATGTGATGTTGGTGTGTTTGAGGATGATGGTTGGGAATTGGACAAAGATTTATTTGAAATAGAAGGTGGGTAAATAAAGTGCAATTAAATATTATAAATCTCATGTTCTTATTTCGTAGATGAAGTTCGTAATGATGAGAAAAGAGTAGATGAAGCACCAAGTAAAGAGCAAAAAAATGAATCTATAGAAAAAAATGCCAGAGAGATATCTCAAGGGCGAACAAAAAATAAACGGTGCCTGGGCAATAGTTTACAAAATATACAGCACAAAAGACAAAAAGTGGAAAAGCAAGTGTCAAAGCAGTTTGAAGAGTAGCCTATTGCAAAGCAGGTGATTTTTTATAAATAATGATTTGATAAAGAGAATTGATATAAAATGGAAAAAGAATATTACTTGTGTGATACCTCAAATAAGGTGGCATCAACAACCTATAGATGATGTTGTGGAGTTAGAAAGTCCAGTGCATTTTTTCTCCCAATATTTTACGGACTATTTGTATGACATTATGGTCGATAACACAAATCTGCATGCTGTCCAAACAAATGGTCGTTTTCAGTCTACGAATGCTCAAGAGCTAAAGATGTTTGTGGTAATACACATGATAATGGGCAATACTCATCCCCGAATAAAAAATTACTGGGAACCGAGACTACAGATTCCCCTGGTAGCTAATAATATACCGATCAATAGATTTTATAAATTACGGCAGAATTTGCATTTTGTAAATAATGATGAAAGACCGAACAATGGTGATCGCTTTTGGAAAGTACATGACTGTATAAAAACCAAGTCTCTATCCCTGCCATTAGAAAGCCAATTGAGTATTGATGAACAGATGGTTCCCTTCAAAGGCCAGTTGAACATAAAGCAATATGTGAAGGGCAAACCATGCCCTTGGGGCATTAAAATTTTTACACTATGTGGCAACAGTGGAATGCTTTGATTTGATCCTGTATCAAGGAGCAACAACAAAACTGGATAGAGAATGTTTCAAATTTATGGGGTTGGGAGCAGGTGTAGTTGATACATTAGCAAAAAGAATAACTGTCGATAATTGTCAGGTTTATTACAATTATTTTTCCAGTTATAATTTGCTGCAATATTTATGACAAAGCAACATATGGGCATCAAGGCTCCACCTTTTTCAACTGATAAAATTTTACAACAGAAGGAGCGAGGAAAATTTGAAGAAATAATTAGTGAGGATGGTAATGTAGTAATGACAAAATGGTTTGACAATAAAGGTGTTATTGTGGCTTCTAATTACATGGGAATTGGTAATGAAGATAGCTGTAAACAATAGGACAAAAAAGGAAAACAGTAGGTTTATTCATATATCACGACCTGAAGTGATAAAAAACTATAATATGCATATGGGGGGAGTTGACAACATGGATTTTTTAATCACGCTTTACATATCTTTTATACGCTCAAAGAAATGGACTCTTCGAATGTTCACTCATGCTATTGACTTATCATGTGTGAACTCTTGGTTGGAGTACCTATAGACAGAAGGCCATGACTTTGGGTGTAGAAAAGAGTAAAATTTTGGATTTACTGCATTTCCGCGCCTACGTTGCTGAAGCATTGATACTGGCCCATAAAAAAGCTCCTACAAGAAAAAGAGGACGTCCAACATCGAAGCCTCGAAGAAATTTCTACAACGCCAAACTCTTCACGAAATAGACGTGATGTAAGACCGATTAAAGATGTTCGTTTTGACCGAGTGGATTATCTTCCTCAATTTGGTCAGCAATATGGAGCAGGGTGTAAATTCCCAAACTGTAAGGGCAAATCACGAACAATGTGTTCAAAATGTGCTGTGCACCTCTGTTTCAATAGTAATTGTTTCTTCAAATACCATCAACAATAAACTTATAGTTGCTTATTTTTTGTTTCATTGCTCATTTTAGTTGAACGAATATTTATTGATATTTACTTGCCATATAACAATAATTCCAGAGTTTTTTAAATTATAATTAATTTTTCTATCAATCACTTACAAAAATATTTCACAAGGTAAGTATTGACTTTTTACCCATCAGTGTATGCAAACATATTTACATATCTTTGCAACCGCTGATTGACGATGTCCTTATTTGTGGACATGTTCAAAACTCAAAAACGGTATGTTTTTTGGCAAATTTATTTTAACCCTTTTTAAGGCAGTGGTAAATATATTACCACCAAGTAATTTGATTCCCAGCACCAGGTGGAAAATAATGTACCGTCACCCCTTAACAGAAACCATCCTTCGGAACCAGCACTTCCCGTTTCGGCCGGTAGATGACAGTAAGGGTTTCGTAAACTTATAAATTACCACTTTTTATCAGTTTTCGAGCAAAATGCCGAAGGTAAGCACGTGTTTTTTTCTATCTTCCAGTGTAATTATGAATCAAAATACGTTAAAAGTTATGTAATCATATTTTGTGTATCTTGAAGATATAATAGCTAGATTTTATTATATGTTTTGAAAATTAATGCGAAATATTTTTATTTGTACATATTTATAATTGGTGTAATATATTTACCATTGCCTGCTTAGGGATTTTAGGGGTGGTATATAATTTACCACCGCCTGGATTGCAACTGATTCATTCGTTTCGGCAATGCGGCGTATTACTTGGTTTATATGTTTATATTTATGTTCATATTACATCATTTATTTATAAAATTTATTATTACTAATATTATTGAGGATATTTTAACGATTTTTTTTGGATTACATAAATATTTAGATATTTAGAAATAATATTTAGATACACGCGTTGGAAAATAAGAATAGACTAACTGACGAAGCAGCTTTAGCTCTTTATTTTGCTCTGCCTTCGGATTCTGAAGATTCCGAAGATGAAGGTGATATAGAAGATGATTTCCAAAATGCAGGTAATTTATTGTAAAAATAATGTAAATTTTTTTTACATAAATACATAAATTTTTTAGATTCTATAAACATTGGAGACATTAGTGATGCAGTGGATAATCCCGATATCTTATTCGGAAACGTTCAATCTGATTCAGTGGATAATTTCCAAAATGCAGGTAATTTATTGTATAAGTAATGATAATAGATCAGGTCAAATATAAGGGTATAATATAATACTAATTAGAAAACTTTTTTTTCAGATCGGATGAACAGTGATGATTTTTACCACCAAATGGTACAAATGGTGAACCAAAAGTGATTCAGCAGATGAAGAAACTCTTGAAGATTCTACTCAAAATGAAAACCCTGATATCGAGTACTTCTGGTCAGAAAGCTAATAGCCTAAAGTTATACCAAACTTTGCCAGTGCTGGTAAGCCTACACATCAAGGTTTCAGAGGCTATCACAGCCAATTGATTATTTCAATCGGTATTTTGATTCTACAATTACGAAAAAAATTATGGATGAAACAAATTTATACGCAGAGCAAAAAAATGAAAAAAACTGGACTCCCCTCACGTAAAAAGAACTACAGGCATATTAATTATGATGAGGATTAATAAATTGCCTACTTTAGAGTTGTACTGGTCCTCTGACCCTTTTTTTAATAACCAAGAAATATCGTCAATAATGCCTGTAAAGAGATTTAAAAAAATCATTTCAAACTTGCATTAAAATTGCACAATGTACGTCCTTTGGTAACCCATTTTGAAAAAAAAATTCAGGAAGAGTATTCAAACTCTTCAGTGCAATCTATTGACGAAATTATGGTAAAATTCAAGAGAAGGTCCACCATGAAACAATATATGCCAGGAAAGCCTGTAAAAAGAGGATATAAGATTTGTGCTAGGTCAGGCACATCCAGTGGGTATCTTTATCAATTTGAGGTTTATACAGGGAAAAAAGACGATGCTGCCATTTCGGAAGGATTGGGATCTAGAGTTATAACAAATCTTACCAATGATTTGCACCTTACGTCTCCTCTTTTGGTGGTTTTCTATAATTTTTTCACTTCAGTTCCATTGATGGAAATACTGTTTTCAAAAAACATATTCGCCATTGGTACCATCAGAACTGGTAGAAAATTCCTTCCTGAACCCATGAAGAAAAATAAAAAATACAAAAAAAAAATGAATCGCTGATGTTGGCATGTAGGGACACTGTTGCAGTGCAATGGCGGGATACTAAGGTTGTTACTCTTCTTTCAACAACCCATAATATGAATGAAATGGCAGAAGTAAGTAGAACCCAGAAAGATGGCTCTCGAAAGAAAGTTCCTTGCCCAAAAGCAATTGCAGATTATACAAAGAGTATGGGGGGAGTGGATAAATTTAACCACTTGAAATCTTCGTATAGCTCAAGTAGAAGATCAAACAAGTGGTGGCATAGGTTATTTTACTTTCTTTTAGATGCTAGTTTAGTAAATTCCTATATATTGTATGTGGATAATCATAACGTAGCTAGAAATTCGCAACTACAAGTTAGGTTAAGAATAGCTCGTGGGTTAATAGGAGGACTTTGCAGTAAAAAGCGAAAGTTGCAATCAAGTTGGGTCGCAACGAAAAAGGAATTTGGCATTCCACAGGAAATCAGAACAACTAACGTTGGAACACACATGCCAGAAAAAGGGCAAACATACCGAAGGTGCAAATATTGTAGTACCAAAACTAGCCAGAAACGGACAAGTGTTATGTTCAACATGTAATATTCCATTGTGTGCAGCTCCTTGTTTTATGTTGTTTCACCAGAATAATTAAAAATAATACATTTGGTAATTTACATTGTGTTTGGTTTTTCTACCACTTATTTCATGTGTGATTAATATTTTGTTGATTTTGAAATAACTTTTGAAAGAAAACGGCTTGTGCCCGTTAAAGGGTTAACAAATAAAATTAAAAAAAAATCAAAGAACTTGAATATAAATTTTCAAATGTTTTGTATGTTTTGTTATTCGTGAGCGAAAGGGTTAATACGTTTATCCAACTGTTATATTAATAGCAGGCTTATGTTTGCATATTCATCTAAGTCATATTTCATAAATTTGTTCTAACATCTTAAGCAATTCTTAAGATATTATCATTTACTGAGGACAATAACTGTAATTGTTACCGAAATCTATAGATTTATATAAAATTACACCATTTAAAAACCAAAACGCTAATTATTTAACTATACCAGCAAAGTTACATCTACAAATTAAACATAAACTATACCAACCAAGTTAAGGTTGGTTTATGCAGACAAATTTAACGTAATTTAATTTAAACATTTAACGTAGTGTAACTTTAATTTAAGGGAACGTTTATGCAGAATTGTTTAGTGTAATTTAATAATATTTACGCATGCATGATATTAGTATTGTCAACTTCATGGCAAACCGCAAAAAACAAACATACCTAAATTCGTGTGTAAATACAGATTAAAATGTTAGAGGGTGAATTCATTGATCAGGTGCGATTGTTCCCATTATTGTACGGTATAACGAATAAATTGTATAAAGATACTTTAACAATTACGAACGCGTGGGACACCATCGCTATGATTTTAAATTCTACAGGTAAGCAAACAAATTTTACGCGTTTATATTTAATGTTTTATTTATAGCTGAAGATTGCCAACGTAGATGGTCTGTTCTGAGAGCTCGCTACAATGCGGAGCGTAAAAAGTATACTCCATCGGGATCCGCAGGGGATACAGCCACATGGGTATACTTTGGGGCAATGTCGTTTTTATCGGACTTCATTGTCCAAAGAAGGTAAGGTACAAGTTAACCAATAATAATGTTGCCTAAAAATGTGCTTTTTGATAGATCGAAAGGAAATATAGCGACAACTCTAAAGCCAACAGAATCATCATGGGATTCTCTATCCGTTCTTATTGGCGGAGGCGTTGTCACAAAGGAAGACTATATCGGACTGGCAGACAACGATGTACAGTCCCCTAGTACGTCTTCATGTAGGTCGTTAGATACGATTAATAGTAAATCGTTGCTCTCTCCTACATTTCAAGGGGTAACATCCAAAAAGAAAAAAGAAGATGATGTAAGCAAAACTATAAACACAGCCGTCTACTTTAAATAAATACATGGAAGGAAAACATGCTGTCACAGACGTGAATGACAGAGACATGTGGTTTGGTAAAATGGTGGGCCTGGAATTAAAAGAAATCCTTGACGAGGCTGAAAAAAAAGAAATAAAAAAAAAATTTATTACTTTTATATAAATGAACTATGCTACTGTTAATACAATATTTTGTATTTATAATATTTGTAATTAGAACTTAATTGTAATGATAAGTAACAATTTAAATTAAATGTATGTAATAACTATCCTATAAAAGTAATAATCTAACAACTATTAATCCTAAACAGTATTTGACAGTGCTCCCCTCAATATCCTCTACTCTTGCGAGGGCACTGACCCTTCTGGTGAATTTAGATATACGCATAGAATATCTCTTACTATTTTGTAATTGATTTTCGGATTATTTGATCCTACACGACCTATCGAGCGAAAACATGATTCAGATGTATCATGTCTCCAAGTGCCTGATATCACAGTACCGTCACTCCTATCTACATCTATAAACCCAGGAGGGCAGTACCTTTTGTCTGAGGAGGGTTCCATATCTTCATTACATTTTATAAAATTATGTATCACAACACAGGTTAATATATTTTCGCACAGTTCTAAATTAGCAATGATAGGTTCGCATAATACCCGCCGTCGCTGGCTTAAAATTCCAAATGCATTTTCGATTGTGCGACGGGTCCTTGACAGACGGTAATTGAAAATTTTTTGCTTTTCGAGAAGTCTCTCACCGGGATAGGGTCGCATTATATTAGTATGCAATGGGAAAGCTGCATCAGCAACAAAGAAATACGGAAATTGTATTTCAGAGTTCGGTAAATTGTTCGTATATGGCAAATTTAATTTGCTATTTAAAATTTGATCGCCAAATTCAGAAGATGTGAATACAGATGAATCATGTTCACCACCAGGTGCACCGACATCTACAAATGTGAATCGATATTCGGCATCGCATGCTGCCATTAGATTTATGCTAAATGTTTTTTTTTATAATTAAAATAAACAGAACCGGTCATTGGAGGCGCCTGTATCACCACATGCTTGCCTTCAATTGCTCCAACGCAGTGTGGCAAATTCCATTTTGTATGAAACACCTCTGATATGTGTAATAATGTTCCTCGTGTTGGAGGTTTTAAATAAATTGGTTGCAATACATTCCACAGAACTATGATCGTTTCCTTTATAATATTGGCCACTGTTGTTTTTCCTAACATATGGCTATATGCTAGATCCTGCATGGAACAACCTTCTGATAAATAGCTGAAAATAAATCTCTACGTACTGAAATGTGGTGATATTGTTCAATACTCACTGGAGTGTAACAATTAATCAATGCTCAGCGGATATTGGATTTTTAATTTGATCTTTTTCCAACTTTGGACCAACCAATGTCATCAATTTGTCGAACAGGGAAGGGTACATTCTAGTATACTTAAAAAAATGGTAATGATCGGAACGATACATCATTTTAATGGAGTTGAATAGCCCTATTTTGTTACGATGCCTGTTGATGGGACGAACTGCATATCGGTGGCACCTTTTTTTTTTCTTTCCTAATAAGTAGATGCACCAAGAACAATTGTAAAAACGCTCAACGTTTCTATGCAATTATCCATTTTAACGTTTATAATGTAAATATGCAATAGGTTAAGGAACACCAAAAACAGAAATCAGCTGTGAGCCCGCGCAGGCGTGAATGTGCGGATTTAATTTAATTTAACGTAAAAGATAAAAGTTAACCAACTTTTACGTTACGTTAAATCCATAGATTACCTACTACGTAGATGAATATCTTCCATACAAACGACCCTGAACCATGTTTTAGTTCTTTCCAATTGTACAGAGAGCGCTATAATTCGCGAGTGCGCACGAAAAGCCACGAAAAGTTACGATACAAAGCACGTGTATCAGATGTGTATGTTCGCACGAATAGGTTATATTTTATTTTGCATCAGCATAGAAAATTACATCAGTTTTACGTGGTGATTTGTTTTGTGATTGTTTTATGTTTATGCTTAACTTTGGGCACAGTTGAAAGACAATAAAAGTTATCTGCAAATCGTAAGGTAAGAAAGCAGTACATACATTTTAGTTAATAAAAATCAGGTATATCTTACAATTTTCTCAATTGACATTTTCAGTTTAACATGTAAATGACGTCAATTTGATTTGTATAATTTTTAGATGCCAGGTATCTAGTGTACCGTGGAAGGTTGTTGGGACTCGAAGGAGAGTCAACATCGATTTCCAAATCCAAATATATACCATGAGCTCTTTAGAAAATGGCTTGACTTATGTAATAAGAAAGCACTTATTGATTTGCCACCAAACCTAGTTTACTCTAATTATAGAGTATGCAGACTGCATTTTGCCGAGGAAGATTTTGGACGTAATAACAGACTACTGAGGACAGCATATCCAAAGCTACGTTTGCCAGGTACTTAATGATATTAAATGCATGTATCTATGTATACCTTGTACAGTTCAATATCCACTGCATGTCACACTGTAAAACTAGTTGTTCATTATCGATTCGTATGGTTATCAGGTGATGATGTGCAACGGTTTTTGATTTGTATGAAGTTTCATTATATTATTTGTGGAAAATGCATGTAATATAGTTATTTGAATTTACAAAGCAGGAATTTAGCAGAAGATATGTAATAAATTTTTATGTTAGTCAGAGTAGGAACAAGTTTAAGAAAACTTGAGGTGCAAGAAGGTGTAAACATTGACACACCATCCACATCCAATGTTTTAAAGCCTAGTACATCTACAAAACATTAAATAATTTTGATCTTCAACTACATCTGGAAACATGTGATCCTCAGACTCCTGTTAAGTCAAGTGAGTAATTTTATATGTTTACAATATTTTATTTTAAGATGTTTATTACAGTATGTAATACTTAACATTTAAAACAAACAATAAAAATCCACTTTTTATTTAGGGCGTCGAGGCATGTTACAATCTATTTCTTTAACACGGACCATCCAGCTTACTCCAAGAAAAAGATTTTGTATAAACAACTGTGCAAATTAAAGAAAGATGCAATTAGATATAATCGTTCAAAGTCAACTTTTCGAGAAAGACTGCAGTTAGCATCAAGGTATGGCAAAAAAACTCACATTGATGAGGTAGCGTCTAAACTCAATCCTGTGATCAGAAGATTCTTTGAATCTCAGTTGGATAATGCTAACAGGAAAATGAAAGGTAGAAGGTTCACTATAGAAGACAAAATTTTTGCTTTGGCACTATTTAAGCAAAGTGGAAGGGCATACAAATTGCTATCAAAAATTTTTGCATTACCTTCAAAGCAAACATTAAGGCAGTTATTGAATAGAGTACCAATAAGGGCAGGCATTAACGACGCTATCTTTACTGTCCTAAAAACAGAAGTAAACAAATTTCAAAACCCTTTGGACAAATACTGCCTTTTAGTATTTGATGAGATGAGTTTAGCATCTCATGTTAGTTATAATCAAAAGAGGATTTGATCGAGGATTTGAAGACCTTGGGTTTAAACAAACTCAAAAATTGCAAATCATGTACAGGTAAATATCACAATCAATCAAAATACTATGTCTTAATTTACTTTTATCAAAGGTTTTCATGTTACGAGAATCCAAAGTAATTGGAAACAGCCAGTTTATTATGCGTTTGTTTCTGGGGAATAAAACCATGGATATAGTGAAAACTATCAAGATTTTAGTAAAAAATCCAAGGAAGCAGGACTAATTGTTTGTGGGATAGTGTGTGATCAGGAACAAATAATTCTAGCAGTAAATAAACTTGTTTCTGACACAAGGGCAGACAAGTTAAGGAATGGAAGGACATGGACATCTACGATTTTATTTTGATACAGAAGGATTAAAATTATTCCTCTTTATGATCCTCCACACCTTATAAAGGGTATACGAAACAATCTTTTAAAAGGAGATCTATTATTTCAAATGGAAGGTGTGAATATGAGAGCTAAATGGGATCATTTTTATACAGCATATAAAATGGACCCATATTTTGGAAGCCTGAGAATGATGCCTAAAATAAATGATACCCATGCCAATCCCCAAAAAATTTATGAAATGAAGGTGTCTTGTTGTACACAGGCTTTGAGCAGAACAGTTGCTGTTGCCATAAATGTAATGGCACTTTCAGGTTAGTTAAATAATGTAATAATTTTATTATACATTTTTTATTATAAGTTAATTTCAGGAACCATGGTAAATATTGATGGAGAGTGCTTTCAATTAGATAAGAGTGCTGTGGACACTGCAAAATGTTTTGAATTTTTTGACAATCTTTTTGATTCACTAAATTCAGTTGGAACGGCTATTAAAGAATTGAGAAGACCAGTCGAAGATAATTCCAAACACATTACATTTTGGCAAGAGGCCATTCTCTTATTAAAAAAAATGAAATTTATTACCAAAAGTGGAAAAGAATTCACTCCACCTACCTTAACAAATTTCATCAAAACAGTGGAGAATTTTATTCAATTATATAGTCTACTGAAGAGTTACGGTTTTAAAAAAATGAAAACATGTAATTGCAATCAGGATTGCTTAGAAAATTTCTTTGCACAAATAAGATCAAGAGGCATACGATATGTGAACCCAACATGTGAGGCATTTACACCATTCTATAAGAGCTTACTAATAAATAATCTTTCCATGAAACATGCTTCAGGTCGAAACTGTCAAGATGATAAAACAGAAATGTTTGTAACTTTGAAAACTTTTCTAACTGCAGTAAGTATATACATTGATTGTTGTGCATATAAGATTGTTATTTTTTTAAATTTTTAGTATACATCTTCACCTGTGGAAATGGAATATTTTACTTTTGAAAATTCGAACAAAATTACCACTTTGGAAAAGTTATCATTAGTGTATGTTTTAGGTTTTATTTGCAAAAATATAAATCTGTATTGAAAAATTGCAATATTTGCAAAGATTCCATTTTGAAAAAATATGAAAACTTTAGATAATGATTATATCTTTGTTCGTTATAAAGAATATAACATATCAACAAAATCTCTAACATATGTTAATATCCATTTTAAACGTAAATTAGGTCAATGTTATCAAATTATAAAACAAGGTCTTGCAACCAATTTACACAAAAAAATTTACTTGAGAGCATATTACATGTTATTGGAAATGTAAAACTAACTGCTTGTGTAGAACATACATATTTAAATAAGGTAATTTTGAAAAGATTTACAAAATTGAACATTTTCAATGTTACAAAACAAATTAATAATATTTTAAATGGAAAGGACATGAGAAAATTATCTGTGAATGCTCCTTTAATATTTCATCAGGCAGCATCTCTGGCATCCAAAAAATTTTCAAAAAAGAAAATCAGTTACTAAAAAGACATTAGTTGTACAAGTCTTGTAATATTTAACATCAATTTTTAGAACTGTTAAGTTTTATTTATAACACTGATTTAGTAATTTTTTTAATAGTTTTTAAGTAATTGTATTTTTTTATATGTATAACGTTTCACTGTTAAGTTTGTTATATATTAATTTGTAAAGTACATTGTAATATAATTTCCATTATTTATACTGTTTTTTATAAAGCCAAATTATATACTTTTATAAAACATTAATTTTCTAAAAATTTAGGGGTATCTGCAATTTTAAATTTCGCGCGTTTGTATTTTAGTTCTTTCCAATTTGCTAGATATCTCTTTATGGTTCTGTTTTGTGTGGGAAAGATAGACATCTACGTAGTAAGTAATTTATGGTTAAATCCTTACACTACACTAAATGACAGCATGAACGTATGCACTTGACTGTATGTATTCGAACTTCTTAAATTTGTAGGTTAAATTACAATACATTAAATGTTAAATTAAATGAGGCTGCATAAACCGACCTTTACATTTATAAATTAAACATTAACCTATAAATAAGTTTACAAACAATAAGATATCTAATGTTCATAAATAATTTATGAAAAAGTAATAAATAGGTATCACCAATAAATAAATTATTGCTTATTACTATACGTATACTTAGCCTTTACAATTGTACAATAGTGTTCTTAATTTTGTGCGCTACAACCAAATTTGGATGGGAACTTAAGTAATGGATAAGATAATGATTGTTATGACAACAGATGACAAAAAATTAAAATGCTGCTTTCACGAATTGGAAAGTATAAAGTATAGGAGATCAACTTTTTTCTAGATGTGTGAACTCAATTACAACAAAGCCAAAGTTTTTTCATATGTGGTTTTTAAGATGAATGTTAAAATTATCTTTCAATATGTTGTGTAATCACATGGGAATCTCTTTTAAGACGAGTTATTAAAACATGTATTGTATATTCACATTGGTCACATTTAAATTCATAACTTGAGTGTTTGTTAAGATGACTTTTTAAATCACTTTTGTGACCAGTCGCATAATTACACTGGTCGCATCTGAATTCGTAACTTCAAGAATGTTTTTCATGACGAATTAAATAGGTTTTGTGATAGCAATTGAAGAATGCTTTTTACAATGAATTTTTAAATCTTATTTTTGTTTTTGCTGCATAATCACATTGGCTGTATTTGAAGCCATAACTAGAAGAGTGTTTTTTAGGATGTTTTAAAATTATTTTTGTAATTTGTTGCATAATAACATTGGTCGAATTTGAATTCATAAGTTGAGGAGTGTATTTTAAGATGAATTGTTAAATTACCTTTGTAATTTGTTGCATGATCACATTGGCCACATTTGAATTCACAACTTGGAAGAGTGTTTTTTAAGATGAACTCTTAAACCACGTTTGTAATGTGTCACATAATCACAATGGTCACATTTGAATTCATAACTTGAAGAGTGTTTTTTAAGATGACTTTTTAAATTACCTTTGTGGTGAGCTGCATAATTACACTGGTCGCATTTAAATTCGTAACTTAAAGAATGTTTTTTATAATGAAATGTTAAATAGGCTTTGGAATGTGTAGCATAATCACATTGGCTGCATTTGAATTCATAACATGAGTGTTTTTTAAGATGAACTGTTAAATTACCTTTGTAATTTGTTGCATAATCACATTGGCCACATTTGAATTCATAACTTGAAGAGTGTTTTTTAACATGAATTCTTAATTACGTTTGTAATTTGTCCCATAATCACATTGGCCACATTTGAATTCATAACATGAGTGTTTCTTAAGATGAATTGCTAAATTACCTTTGTAATTTGTTGCATAATCACATTGGCCACATTTGAATTCATAACTTGAAGAGTGTTTCTTAAGATGAATTCTTAAACCACGTTTGTAATATGTCGCATAATCACAATGGTCACATTTGAATTCATAACTTAAGAATGTTTTTTAAGATGACTTTTTAAATCACCTTTGTGATGAGTCGCATAATTACACTGGTCACATTTGAATTCATAACTTAAGAGTGTTTTTTACGATGACTTTTTAAATTACCTTTGTGATGAGTCGCATAATTGCACTGGTCACATGTAAATTCGTAACTTAATGAATGTTTTTTATAATGAAATGTTAAATAGGGTTTAGAATGTGTAGCATAATCACATTGGCTGCATTTGTATTCATAACTGGAAGTGTGTTTTGAAAGATGTCTTTTCAAATCTGCTTTCCTTTTTGCTATATAACTGCATTGGTCACATTTATATTTAAAATTTGAACCATATTTTAAAATGTCCTGTTTTAAATTTTCATGCACAGTTATTGAACTATTAAATTGATTACGTTCACACTGTATGTTTGTGATGTGTTTGACATTGTTTTCCTTTATATGATCAGATTCCCTTGAGCTCACATCTTGTATTAGAGAAGAGGTATCTTCTTTCTTTATATTCACATCCTCTGTAAAACTAGTGTTTAACTTTGTTCCACTTAAACCATAATCAATTTCATCTTTTATTAGATCACTATTTACCATAAGATGTTGGGTTAGAGGTAAATCTATTCCTTCTTCCTCTTTAGGTTCGACTTTAAAAAGTGTCATATCAACCTTGTGAGACATTTCAAAGAATTCGTGTTACTTCAGACCTGGTAGTTTCTATGAGATCCACAGTAGGACAAGGTGATCGTCTGTCTATCATGAAAACACGTAGTAACAAAACAGTTCAGGATTGACCGTCCGTTAACTTCTCAGTTTACACTATTCTACAATAAGTCCTATGTCGCAGTTGTATGTTGGTTGTCGTTTGTCGTAATATAACCAAGATAAAATTAATCCTACAGCAAAGTCGTATTGTACATGATATAAGGTCTTTTTACATCATGGTATTGTAGGTTAATATACCAATGTGAAGATAGCGACGAATTTTTAACGACGATGGCGTCACACTCTACCAGTATGCGTATAACCAAAACTGTTATTACTTTACATTAATTAAAATAATACAGTGCTATCATGTGGTAGTTATGCAACACTCTTTTATTAATAAATTAATAAACCATACATACAGGGTGACGCATTAGTATGACAAAGTCCCATATCTCCTTTATTTAAAGAGATACAACAAAAAATTAAATACAAAAGTTGTAAGATATGTTCTGGTGCATATTCCAAAAATATTTTTAATTATACAGGATAGATCATAAAAGCTTAGAAGTACTTAAAAAATTTTTTTTTCAATAGAAAACCCTATATATTATTACATATTTAGATTCTACATACAATTTTAGGCACATTTTATGTATAATGTCCTATACCTAAGTCTAACTGTTTTTGACAAATTTCAAATTTTTTGTCAAAAATGATGTTTGCAGGCCAAAACATAGGTGGAAATCTTTTCTAAACGAAGCCTTTATCAATTAGTTATGGTTGGTTTTCTTGGAAATGGGGACCTACTGTAATGGGCTGTATTGATATTTTTGTAATTCATTCAAACAGGGTGATCAAAATGGACAATAAAAGTAGATTCAAAAAACCTATAAAGTCATTTTTTAATGGAAACCCCTATTTTTTAATTCTATCTTATATAGCATTAAAAATAAGGGTGACTTTGTATAAGAGTGTATATTCCAAAAATTGTAGTTTTTGAAATAATGACAATTTAACATTTTTTTATTGTAAAAAGGCTATATGGCTTTCAAGTTTTGTTGTTAGTTGGCCGTGACGGCGGGGCGCGGCGAAACAAAAAAAATCGAGCACTTCAGATCGAAATATTACAATACAGATAAAAGTACTAGAAACACGTCAAATACGTACTACCTAATAAGTTGTTCGAAATGTCCGCCTCTTTCTGGAATACACAATGCAATACGTCTCTCAAATTCGCTACTTAAATTTCTACACATCTCCATACTAATGTTTTGAAAACAGTTTCTAATCCTAATCTTCATGTCTTCCTTTGTTGTAAGCGGTATTTTATAAACCTGCTCTTTGACGTACCGCCATATGCTGAAGTCCATTTTAGTAAGATATGGGGATCTACCAGGCCAACCAACAGGCCCTCGCTCCCAATCCAACATTCTAGATATCTAGCATTTAAAAAAGTTATTATCGGACCTGTATGATGTACTGGGGCCCCATCATGAAGAAACCACATTTCTTGTTGCATATCCTGTGGCACTTGACGCAACAAATTAGGTAGATGGTTTTGCAGAAAGTCTTAGTATACTTTCCCTGTTACTCGTTGATCAAAAAAATATGGTCCAATTACATGATTACCGAAAACACCTCCCCAAACGTTTAAAGACCATCGTTTGAGAAGTATATCTTACAAAATGTGGATTTTCGGTAGAATAGAAATGAAAATTGTGTCTGTTTACACTTCCGTTTCTGTGAAATGTGGCCTCATCTGTAAATAAAATCAAATGAACAAAATTTCTTCGTTGGTTTATTTTGTTTTGAGCCCATTGACAAAATTCCAGTCGTCTTTGACAATCTTCAGGAACCAACTCTTGAAGTAGTTGAATGTGATAGGGTGCATTTTTTGAGACTTCAATATCCGTTGTACCGTACGTCGTTCAACACCAACCTGCTGAGAAATGAGTCGTTGTCCAATATATGGATTTTCGGTAACTGTTAATAGTATATTTAATTAATTTTCCTCAGTCTGTTCACGTTTTTTCCTAGTATTTTTTTCATATAACACATTACCAGTTCTTTCAAAACGCTCCAAAAGCTTTTCAAATGCCCTTCTTTCAGGTTGCCGTCTCTCTGGAAACCGTTGTTGATATAGTCTTCTTGCTAAGAGCGTATTTTTATCAATAGCTCCCAAAACAAAAATCATACCAACCATCTCGGCTTGCGAAAAATTCATTATTTTAATTCAAGTTTTAAATCAATTCTATAAAATACACTAACGCATCACACAAATTATCAACTGACAATAAATAATGACATTTCTGATGATCTCTATTACTTTTATATGCCACGCCTCGCCGTCACGGCCAACTAACA
This sequence comes from Vesta saturnalis, assembly GCA_036346205.1. Classification (NCBI taxonomy): domain Eukaryota; kingdom Metazoa; phylum Arthropoda; class Insecta; order Coleoptera; family Lampyridae; genus Vesta; species Vesta saturnalis. The sequence goes on along the minus strand of JARFJB010002108.1, from coordinate 257,654 downwards.
ACAAAACTTGAAAGCCGTATAGCCTTTTTTACAATAAAAAAATGTTAAATTCTCATTATTTCAAAAACTACAATTTTTTGGAATACACACTCTTATACAAAGTCACCCTTATTTTTAATGCTAAATAAGATAGAATTAAAAAAATAGGGGGTTTCCATTAAAAAAAATGACTTTATAGGTTTTTTTGAATCTACTTTTTATTGTCCATTTTTGATCACCCTGTATGAATGTATTACAAAAATATCAATACAGCCCATTAGAGTAGGTCCCCATTTCCAAGGAAACCAACCATAACTAATTGATAAAGGCTTCGTTTAGCCATCTATGTTTTGACCTGCAAACGTCATTTTTGACAAAAATTTGAAATTTGTCAAAAACGGTTAGACTTAGGTATAGGACATTATACATAAAATGTGTCTAAAATTGTATATAGAATCTAAATATGTAATAATATATAGCGTTTTCTATTTAAAAAAAAATTTAAAATTACTTCTAAGCTTTTATGATCTACCCTGTATAATTAAAAATATTTTTGGAATATGCACCAGAACATATCTTACAACTTTTGTATTTAATTTTTTTTTATCTCTTTAAATAAAGGAGATATGTGACTTTGTCGCACTAATGCGCCATCCTGTATTTCAGATTCTATTTGTTAATAATAACACTGGTGATATATGTCTTTAATTACATATTTAAAGATATTACAATACTTTCAGAGTCATCGACGAATGCTTCACCTGCATTCTAATCCAAAAATGTATAATTTACATAAAAATTAGTAGTGATAAGATAGAGCAGCTGAGTGTAAAACGTCATTAAATTGGATTGATAATTAAAAAGTTTCAATAGTTAACGACGATTTTGTGTTATCAAAACAAGATTTTTAAATGTTTCCTGAAAACCAGTAGTGGCTCAAAAATTTATCAACGATATGTGTGCTAAGGTATAGCATTTGTATGTACAATTGGATTGATAACGAAGTTATACGCATTTTAATAGTTGGCGACGATTTTATAAGTTTTATCAAAACGAGCCTTTTTCTAATTTCCGTCGAAACTAGTGGTGGTTAAAAAATTTTTTAACAACGATCTGGTGTGTGATAAGGTAGATCATCTGTGTGTTCAGTTTCATTAGCCGGTCACACACACAAAGGTTTATAATGAAACGTTATCCGCCAACGTTAAAGTCTGTCGACAAATCTGTGCGTTAGTGGTTGAGCCGTGCCAGACGCGCCTCAGTCTTATCCTGCAGAGACTTGTCTGAAAGGTAAACTTCACGGGCTAACTTCCGTGTTACCATAAATATACAGATTTTTGTGACGTGTTAAATCTGCGTAGTTGATTTAGTATTTTGAGTAATTAAAAAGAATTAAAAATGTGTGAAAGTGTGGATACTCGTTTTATGGGGAAAGAATTTTTAACAGAATTTATAGACATTTATAAATGTCATCCAGCTTTATGGAAAATAAAATCAAATGAATATGTCAACAAAAATTTAAAAAATAAAGGCTATGAAGCTCTGACTGAATATTGTAGAAAAGTGTATCCTACTGCGGACCGTAGTTTTGTTTAAAAAAAAATACAAAATTTACGCGGTTGCTTTAGAAAAGAATTAAAAAGGTTGTAGCCTCGAAAACTACAGGAACAGGAATATACGACGTTTATGAACCAAAACTGTGGTACTTCGAATTATTACTGTTTACAACTGACCAAAAGCTTCCGGTGAAAAAGTGTCGAATGTCAGAATTTAGAGGAGCCGGCGAGTCCAAATGTGCTTGACACAGAAGATGAGGAGGAAACTTATAATGATATAATGGAGAATGCGGGTCAAAACCAGAATAATGAAGGGAATGCTATTGAAAATACACAGGAACCAATAGAGGGAAGTACATTTTATTGAAAATACATACATAGGTATTTTAATAATAAGTAGGTAGATACGTATATCTTGCTAGATATATTGAACAAAATATTTTGTGACTAATTTGGCAATGATTTATTTAAAAAAAAAAACTTACGCTCTTCCGGCATTTATCATGTCATCTTGCCATGCAACTTGTCCTTTACCATTAAAATAGTCACAGTACTTGTTTCTATTAATTTTAGCATTTACCTTTTTTATTTTTTGACAAAGAAAGCAATTCAACACCTTGCGAACGCCAGTCGCCATTCTCAGTGTCATGTGTAACTGGATTTTCTCTGTCAAATGTAGTCGCTATTGCATAAGACGCACTATTTTTTCTTAAAAAATTGTGCAATATGCAACAAGCCATAATAATTTTACTAATATTTTCGGGCCGTACTGCTACACTTTTGTGGAGAACACGAAAGCAAGAGACTAGTATACCAAATGTGTTTTCTACAACATTTCTTGCTCTAGATAATCTATAATTGAATATTTTCCTTTCATAAGTAAGGGTTTTCTCCGGGTAGGGTTTTAAAAAATTTGTTTCTAGAGAAAATGCTGAATCCCCTACAAGTACAAAATTAAGATTTTCCTTAGTTTCACCGTTGTCTGGGAATTTCAAATCATTTGTAGTTAATTTTTTATAAAAAGATGTCCATTCAATTGCTCCACCATCTGACATCCTGCCTTGTTTTCCAACATCTATATAAATAAATTCGTAATTTGCATTTACCAAAGCCATTAATATAACACTATAAAAGTTTTATAGTTGTAATATAGAGCTCCTGCCCAGGTGGTGGAACTATTCGAATGTGTTTTCCATCTAAAGCTTCTCCATAATTCGAAGGTAAATTCAACGAGCATTTCAAACTCGAAACATTATCTAGGTTAGATAAGTTGTAAATAAGTGATTCATTGTTTTATTTTATTTCAGTCTTCTTTTCGAAAACCTTCAACTCCAAAAAAGAAAGGAATTTTCAAGAAATCACTGACAAATATAAAAAAGCTCAAGTTACTTCAAGGAAAGCATGAAGAGTTCATTACAACCTACACTGAAGTCTTGGAGCGGAAAGATGACATGTCTGATGAATTTGATGCTATAGGTATTAATGTAAGCGCTAAATTGAGAAAAATGGATCCAATGCAGCAGGTCTTAGCCGAGTCCCTAATCAACAAAATATTAGCAAAAGGGTTATTCCAAGAATTAACTCGTCTAACATATGTTACTGAGAAAAATGTTATGAACGATACTTTTTCTTGGAAGTCGACCATCAATAATACGAACTACCCGTTTTCCTCTAGTACCACAAACACGTCATCACCAGTCAAGCCCTCGGCCTGCTACGTCTGATGCCTTAATATCACTATCTCCTCAGCCAAGTCCTGAACCTGCTACGCCCAATTCATTATGCACATATTATTTAGATGCTGCACAAGCTATGTCTGATAATAATATAGTTAATTCAGTCGATATACCATTTAGTTTTGTAACACTAGTTTATTTTGTTTTTTTATTGTTGATTTCATTTAAGGTATTTAGGTTCCTTTGAAAAGAAACGCTTTTCAAATACAGAATAAAGATTTATTTATTAACTTACGTTCATATATTCTGCTTTCAGAGAATCAAAAATGACAGAACATGTCTGTGGTATAGTTACCAGTGCTTGAGCAGAAATCCCAACGGAATATTTTAAACCTTCATAAGATCTGCCTGTTCGAGAAATCTAAGCGTAGCTAGCAAACGTTCCTCTGGAGAAATTGGTTCTCGCATGGCTGTAATTTGCTTTGTTAATCCTTGCTTTACCATAGATAATAATTTTTCAAAACTTGTAGCGTCCATTCTAAATAATTTCTAAAATCATCGGGCATTTTGTCTCAATTGTTTAATAAAGGCAAATGACTCTTAGAGTTTCCTTTCCAGTAACCACTTTTTTTACCCATTATTTGATCATGCCAAACACAATGCAACTTTTCCTATTTATATTACTCCTGGACATTTTCTCACTAATAGCAAAACATTAAATGTCACCAGAAAATCAGAAAAGGCAAGATAAGGTAGAGCGTCTGTATGTACAATTTTAAGGTTTTTAAAATTTTCGCGGAAACTAGTGGTGGCTCAAAAAAAACGATGTGATGTGTGATTAGATAGAGCATCTGAATGTACAATTTCATTAAATTTGATTTAATTTTTTTTCACGATCTGAGTCGATATGTATATGGAAAGTTACTCAGAATAGTTTTTGAAAATTTGTATACAGAGGTTATTTAAAAAATCTAGTTTAACTAAAATATTTTCAGTTTTATGTAGCTTCCGGTTATACCGGAAGTAGACCGTAACTCTGTTATTTTAAATGGAATGTACTCATTTTTATTACATTTTTTAAATCTGTTAAATTTAAATGTTAGTTTGTAAAGGCATCCTATATCTAAAATGCGCCGTTTTTGAGTTATTTAATTTTTTGCAAAATTTTTGACAGATGCACCTATTCAAAAAAATATAATTTCTCAAGGGACAAGCGAGCGAGACAAAATGTTTTTTAATACATGTATACATGGAACTCGCAGCTTACTGAATCTTATAAAAATTACTCAAAAAATTATACAGGGTCTTCGAAAATTGCCGTCAAACTTTGTAATTTCAAAACATCAAAAAGCTAATTTTTTAAATAGCAACCTTGTTTTTACTGCATTAATGGGTTCTACACTAAAAAATAAGGAGACAGTAAATTTGACCCTATTCCTAAAATTTATAGTTTTTGTACAATCTTTAAAAAATCGACATTTTGGCAATTAAAACAAAAATTAATGTTTGGTTGGCTTTACTTGAAAGGAATCAATAATAATCAAATGCTATCTACTTAACTAAAACTTCGTATACATAAAACAAAGTATGTACTTAATACTCAAAATAAAGCATTAAATAGAACAATTCTTTTTAAAACCAAAGTTGTAATTGAAACAACTATAACAATAGAAACTAAATTAATGATTATTTTCATAAATTAACAACACTAAATTTAGATTTTAAAACAAAAACTTGTTAAATTATAATAAATACTCGAACTGAGTGCCTCCAACCTCTAAACATTTTTCAATTCTTTTTAAAAGTCCGAGATGAGTAGCACTCTGAATTTCTTCCGGAGAAAGAGATCGAAATGCATTTCGAACTCCTTCCATATCCACCACATCCACACATTCCTGCATTTCCACACGTTCCACCTCTTCCACAAAACCACCCAAACCCGCTCACAAACACATACCCGCTTTCTTACTTACACCTTCCCCTGCCTTGATTCCTATACCTGTACGCAGGTGGAGTATACCGCGGAGGAGTGTCTCATCCGGTCCATCCGCTGTCCTAACTGGCGAAAGTCACAGATCCACCTCGTGTAAATCCTCGGCAAACCCGAAGTGTAACAACTGCGGAGGAGCCCATCTCACCTACTCCTTCCAGTGCCGGAAGCGACGGGTACCTCCCAGTTCCCCGTAGAAGATGGCACCCCTCGACCCTATCCTGTTTGAAGAGTCCGACTCCGAAGACCCGGCCCACCTGAAACCACCTCCCGACACCAAATCCCTTTCCATCAAGGACTTCTTACAAGTCTTTACCCACTCCTTGACCCAGATGTTCCCCCACCAGCGAGATAGGGTTATCCGAGCCTAAGACTCGCTATCCTGCAACTTCTTCCAAACGAGGATCAGCACCTGCGTATCCGGTACGCGGGTGAAGGTCGCCGTTATGCGACAACCCAATCCTTAACTCCTTCCCAATGGATATCTTAGCAGGGACCTTTAATGCCAGGGGCGTGCGTCGGAAACGCCCCTTAATCAAACACTTCTTACACTCTCATAATATCCATATCCTTTCGATAACTGAAATCAAACTCACACCAAGATGCAACCTTAATTTCAACACCTTTTACACCTATTCAAACAATAGCCAACATGGAACCGCCCTCTTAGTTAAAAATTGCTTCCCATCCACTCCCTTTCAACTTCCAGCGCACCTGCAGCATCTCGAATGCGTTGCTGCGACAGTGCACTTTTCCACTCCGATAATATTTATTTTCTACTACAACCCGTCTGGCCACAACACCCCCTCCGATGACCGTTTAATTTACGCCTCAAGCCTTCCAAATGCCGTTACCCTAGGTGATTTCAATGCCCGCCATACAAAATTTGGTGACACCGCAAGTAACGGCAACGGTAACTAGCTAACTTCCGCCCTGTTGCAGTTGCCCCTCTTGCGAATCGTCAACAAACAGCCCTCATACTTTGATCATTTAGGTTCCTCAATAGTAGACCACATCATAGTTTCCGAACCAATAGCTCACTATTTCGATCGTACGTGCTTTTTATGCACCACGATCACATCTGATCACATACTCCGACTGATCAAAACTTCATTTTGTCCAGCTCCTCCCACACCTCAATACAGTCATTAAAGATTTTTCGAAAGCCGACTGGAATGTGTTCTCTGATCACATCTCCAATAACCTTCCCCCACCCAATATTCAAACGACCCAAGATCTCGAGAGAGCCATTAGAAATCTAACTCCCGTAATTGCGGAACGGTCGATACCTCTATACCATTAAAAAACATTGACATTTCCGTAAACCGCTCCCACAACACATTGTGAACTAGATCAAAGAGAAAAGACGAATTTACCGTCAATTCTTGCGATCCAAGGATCCGGCTCTCAAAACTGAATACAATCGCCTCAACGCCTTGATCAGGCGAGAATCCAACAAACACGTCGAAGACTCCTGGTCCAAAGCCACCTCCCAAGTAGATTATAGAAATTGCAAACTCTCTGGCAACAGTTCGATAGACTGACCAGAAGAAAAGTAAACCCTAAATCTCACCTTAGCGACCTTCAGGACAACCTAATCTCCTCTGACCAAGGAAAGGCCGATTTCTTTGGTCACCACCTTCAAACCATTTTCCAATCCCCAGATGATCCCCAGTTCGACAACCAGGTCAAGGAACTCCTCGAGGGTCGTCTCGTAGAGTTACGCAACCTTAACATTCCTGAACCCCAACTCGATAACGAGAGCCCTTTTATACCCTCATCACGCCCGACCAGGTCCACACGTATTTTAAAAAAGGAAAAAACTCAGCCCCAGGCCATGACGGCCTAAATAGGAAAATCCTCCGGCACCTTCCCGACCCAGCCCTCCGTCTATTATCCGAGATATATATATATATATATATATATATATATATATATATATATATATATATATATATATATATAATAAACGCTTAACCCTCTCCTATTTTCCGACGGACTGGAAATCGGCCATCATGATACCAAAACCCCACGCTGACCTAACCTCGCCCTCCTCCTATCGATTCATTTCCCTCCTAAGTTGCCTCGGAAAACGCTTTGAGCTAACTCGGCTTCCGTCCCAACTGAACGTGTCACAATCTCTTGTTGAAGCTGCTTACCGAGACCACCAGAGCATTCAATCACAAACAATGCAATCTGGCTGTGTCTTTGGACATTAAGCACGCATTTGACAGGGTCTGGCACGCCGGTCTCCTGCACTAAATCCGAAACCTAAACATTCCCGACCCCTTCTCCAAACTCCGACTCTTGTACCTGACCAACCGGTCAGTTCGGGTCAAAGTAGGGAAAACCTTTTCAGATCCTTTTGACCTACAGCAGGCGTACCCGATCCTTTACACTATCTTCGCATCCCATATACCCGAAGTCACTCAACCCGGAGTAGTCGTAGCGCAGTTTGTGGATGACACCGCCTTCTGGGCGTTTAATCGGAACAGCGAAAGGGCCTCCCGCATCATATCAAAAACCCTACGGAACTTCTCCAACTGGGCTAACCGGTGGAGAGTCTCCGTCAATCCTACCAAGACCCAAGCAATCCTCTTCCGCCATCCTCATTACACCGAAGATAATTTCCCAAAGCTTGCCTCCAGAAATGCGTTCCTCACTCTAAATCAGGAAAGACTTCCTCTCCGAGATGAAATCACCTACCTAGGAATCCTTTTCACACGAACCCTCAACTGGCTCCCGGATGTTAAAAAAACCCTCAACCGTATTAGGAACCGCGCAAACTTACTGGGCGCCCTCCGAGGTAGAATCAGAGGTTGTCACCCCAAAACCCTCTTACACACGTATAAAACATATATCCGCCCTGTTATGGATTTCCAAGCTTCCATATATACAAATATAAACTCCATCGCTTACTGTGAGCGCCGAATTTCCCGCATACACCGGTTACCCTTCAGATACCCTAATACTCTTACTATGCAACGCGCCAATATATCCCCAATCACACATAGAATCCAAACCCTTCAGACAAATTTTACCCACAAAAGAATTTTCGGCGATACCATCCCAACCAAAGAGATCCTTACCACTCCTTATAACTACCGCTTTCCCCCATTCCCACGAAGGAAACCCAAGCTCAAATTCAAAAATCCACCCGCCATCCTCACACAACCCCTCGACGATCTCCCAGAGGAGATAGAAAAATCCCTTGACAACATCCCGTATGCCCTCCGCATCCCCACGTCTATTGGATGACAACCCCAGCAAGATACCGGCCAACGAATCTAAGCACACCGACCACGCTACACACACCTCAACCATCATGCCACACTTAACCCATTACCACATTCATTAATCAAGAAAACCTAAATCATGTTTTCTTTTTTTTACACCCAAAATAACCACACCTCATGATTATACAACATACAATAACACCAAATACCGCAACGCAACAACAAGGAATGACCAGGGCTGAAGAGGACAAGGACTCCTGAACAGTCCACAAATAAGTAACATAAGCTAACAATAAGTAAATACTAAAGTAGTGATTAAGGGCCGGTTCTAGACCAGTTCAAGGTCACTCGCCCTCTGGTGGTGAGAAATGTAAGCCTTTGGATTTCTTCAAGGTCGAAATTTAAATTTTAGGAGCTCGCTAAAAATTGCAATGTCACCATCCTCATTTTTGGCGGGAAATTTGTCAAGGTCAGAATCTAAAAATAGAAATTGCAATGTCATCATATTACAATTCTTAGAAGTCTAAAAATAGTGTGGTCAAAGATTATTGACCTGTAGAGGTATCGTATGACATTTCTTAGAAGTATAAAAATAGAATCAATTCATGGAAACAAGAAGAATGCGTTGTCTATGTTAAAAAGTAGACCAAGGTCAAATAGTGCTTATTAAATTGGGTCAAGGTGAAATAATTTACTAAACTAAAAGTAGGTGTGTATTTAACAAGTTGTCATAGGTACTTAGGTCAAGTACACATTTTTGTGATATAAACCATAGCGAGGTGTGTTGAGATCAGTCAGTTAGCAACTTGTAATTGTTAAACATGGAATTAGCAGGGTTAAACCAAAACACCCACTGCAAACTTTTTAAAAGTGCATGTGAACTCGAGATATCAAAAAGGTATAAAGTGATTAATGTGGGAGTAATAAATACTAAGCATGGTGAACGTATAGTGATGGAAACGGATGATTTTAAATGTATATTACCTCAACGCTTTTATGAGCATTTGAAAGAAGAAAATCGAATGGAAGGATTTAAAACGCAGCTAAACACGAGGGATGTCTTCATGAGTAAGTAGTTTGGGTGCAGTCGGGAAACAGCAAACATAACATTTAGTTTTTAATAGTAGTACCACAACCCCACCCGCATGATTTCACTAAAATCATTTCTTAAACAGCGTTTAGTCCTAGTGGAATTTCAAGCAAGCACAGTCGTTATAATGCAGGCAGCAATAACATCATTTCTGGAACGATCCAAACTCAAAAGTTCACCGTTATATATGGATACCCACATTGCAGTAACAATATGAATAACAATTTTACCTTGTGTTGTTGGTGCTGTCAAAATAGTGATGGTGAAATTTAAACATGTATACGTATACTCTAAGTCATTGAATCAAAGCAAGTACAAACTTTTACAGGAAATCTTACTTCCAGTGAGGGATATAGGTTACTTTATCTTCAGTGATAATCAAGATGTCATTGAGCCTAATTGTGCAAAATCAAACTCTATTTTTATCTTCGATGATATCGCTTGTGAAAAGGAAAATAACATAAGGGCATATTTTTCTATGGGTAGGCATAACGATATTGACTGTTTCTATTTGGGTCAAACTTACAGTAAAATTCCAAAGCAATTAATTCGTGACAATGCGAATCTAATTATATTATTTGAGCAAGATGAATTAAAACATGTGTATGAGGATCATATAAGTCCCACCATAAGCATGAACTCATTTCGGGACAAATGCTGGGTAGATTCGTTTGGTTTCATGGTCATAAACAAGGATGCTGAAGTTAATAATGGTCACTATAGGAAAATATTTGATGAATATATAATACCTTAAGCTGCTTACAGTAGTTTAGTAGGTACTGATCTGTTTAGGTATTAACAGCTATCTGTTTGTGTAAACAGCTATCTGTTCGAAGTAAACCGGTATCTGTTCAGCAAACCCGCTTTACTACAATGGATAATGAATGAACCAGATAAACGTCTAATAACTAGCGAAGACGAGGCGAACTATACGCAAATCTTAATTGCAACTAATGCAGCTCGTCGTGATAACAACCCGGATGAACAATTGAAAGGTACACGTGCCAAAAAATATACAGGGATAATTAAACCCTTACTGGAGAAGGTGGAGGTAAAGGAGGAAAAGGGGCGAAGTTACAATATTCAAAGGAATTGGGCGACCGTTTGAATACAAATACTGGAACAACGTGCATGGATTGATTCAAGATTTGGAGGTCCTATGGGCTGAAAAAATGGCCGGTAATACTGGGCTCGTCAATGATATCATATCAGTCGTGGAAGAACTATACGAAGATGGATATATTGAGAAACCCTCCGAAAACGTTTTTAGTCAACTATAGTTCGCGCAACAATGGACAAGTTTGGACGTTCTCATGTTCACGCTCAATTCCATAAACTGCTAAAAACATAATTTTCCATTACGGACGATAAGTTTAATGTCAAAAATAAGCGTTTAAGTAATGCAGTCGATCCTATCGAACGTCAAGACGCGCTAACCTTACAGCGCTATAAACTGACGAGGTTCCATTTAAATGTGAACCGCTTAAGACAGGTAGCCGATCCTCAAGAAGACACCGATGCCATAAATAAAGGCTACCTCGAGTTTTGTCTTCAGTCAGTGAAGTCGCTTATAGATGGTGTTCGTAATTATGTTGAGGTAGTACAAGCAGATTTAAATGCAACTAAAGAAACATTAAGTAAATTGATAAAGGATGGAACAAGTGGTAAACGAGTTGCATAAACCGGCACGCAAAAATTTCTCTCGTAGACGTACTACTATTAAAGGATTCGATGATCTGTGGCAAGCCGATTTAGCTGAATTTGTACCTTACGCCAAACAGAATAAGGGCTACAGATACATACTGGTAGTTATTGACTGTTTCTCTAAATACCTATGGGCGAGAGGTTTGAAGACGAAGACGGGTGCAGACGTTACGAACGCTATGCAAACCATTTTTAAAGAACGGACTCCTAAAAATCTGTAAACAGATGCTGGAAAAGAGTTCTACAATAAGCAGTTCGCTAATCTGATGACAAAACATAACATTAATCACTATTCCAACTACAACCCGAAAAAAGCTAGCATAGCAGAAATAGTGATTAGGACCATCAAGAATACCCTGTATAAAAAATTTGGGCTGCGTGGAAAATACGTATGGATTGGTGCACTTCTCGAAGAAGTGACGACAGAGTACAATAATCGTAAACATCGAACAATCGGAATGAAACCTAGCGAAGTAAATGCTAACACAACGCTTAATATATATTCGAATCTGAAAATCTTTAATAAAAACGATCGATTCATGGTGGGTAACATAGTCCGCATTAGTAAATTTAAAAGCATATTTGATAAAGGTTATATACCAAATTGGTCTAGTGAACTTTTCAAGATTGTTAAAGTACGTGTAACGAATCCGGTCACGTACTTGCTACAAGACATGAAAGGGACACCTATACTAGGAGGATTTTGTGGACAGGAAGTGCAAAAGGTTAAATATCCGGATGTGTATATGGTGGAAAAGGTCATTCGACGTAAAAATAATAAAGTGTACGTAAAATGGTTGGGATTAAACGAATTTTCATGGATCGATGATGATAATGTAGTTTTATAAGCATATTATTGTAAAGCAATAAGCTCATTTGTAATTCAATAATGCCGGTAAGAACAACAAGCACTTTGGAACACTTAAATTACTGTAGAAAGCACCACTATTGGTTTAATAACGGATATAAATGTCCTGCTTGTATAGGTACCGACTAATATGAATATAGATTATTGTAATATAGTGTACTTAAGGAACTAACGTAGAATGTAATTTCTGTAAGAATAATAATAATAAAAGACCAATTGTAATTTGTATTATTTATTAATAAAAAACGTACTGATACATGCATACATTTTTTTATGTACATAATTTTTTTAATACCTAATTATCTTATATATTAGGCCTAAAGTGTTTATGTAGTCCTCAAACTTAACTGATGGCCACTTCCCCGAGTCAGGTCCGCTTGTCCAACCTAACCATTCGCCTTGAAATCTCCGACCTTTTTCAACGTTTTCTAGAATCCAGTTATATATTGTGAAATGTTCATAATTTTCCGACGGTTCAAAAGTGTAATTCAAGTTTTGTTCATTAATTACATCGATATATAGCTTAAGTGATTTGCATTTAGCATAATAAGCAGCATTTGAAATAAATTCGTTGCTGTAGTAAATTTTTTTTTGGATAATGAGAACTTAAACTGCTTTCAGTCTGCTGCGTTGAGCTTTTCTGTGGGAAACAGTTACCGCTTCTGGGAAACAGCTACCTGTTTTTGAGAAACGGGTACCGGTTTTATGTCTGTTTTTGAGCTGTTTTCGGAAAACGGGTAGCTGTTTTGAGCTGTTTCTGCCTGTTGCTGGAAAACCAGGTATCTGTTTTTGAGCTGACTGCATCAAAGTTTATAACATTTACATTTTCGGTGATTACAACGTTCTACCGAACAATTTACAAATTGTTGTTGTTGGCTTCAGCCAACTCACTGCATAAACGTTGCAAATTTTCGCTATACTAAAATTGAATTTATCTTAATTAATTAATAAAATAAGGATATTTCGATTAACTGGTTGAAAATGCATTTTCTTAATTTACAAAAGTGCACCGCTACAGTTTTGGTAGCAGAAAGTCTAAATCCAATCGATTCCGCTTTTTGTATTAATTTATCCAACTCGGTTTGCATATCGTTGTCCATTTTAATGGTGTTGCCAGTGAAGGGGAACACATAGTGAGATCTAGACATTAATTGGATGAATGATGAATGGAATAGTGTCTATTGGAGTGATGAGTCTCGTTTTGAAGTTTGTCTTGGGGACAATCGAAGCAGTGTTATTCGTCAGAAAAATGAAGCTTTCAATTCAGATTGTTTAAAAAAGAAAGTAAAATTTCCTGCTTCAGTTATGGTATGGGGTTCAATGTCTGCTAGAGGTGTTTGAAAACTTCACTTCATTGATGGAATTGTAAACGCCAATAAATATTTAGAGATTTTAAGAAAATGGTTACTTCCAACAATGACAGATTTATTGCAGAATAATAATAATTTTGTGTTCCAACAAGACTTGCCATACATCAAGAAAATCTTTAAAATGGCTTTCTGATCATAATGTCCCACTTTTGGAGTGGGTGGCAAACAGTCCCGACTTGTCACCAATAGAAACACTTTGGCACACAATGAAAAAACGATTACGAATACAACCAGCTCGAAACGTATTCGAATTAAAACACAAACTTCAAAATATTTGGGATACTTTCGCTCAAGATGAGTGTCAAAACTTAATAAGTACGGTGCCCAAAAGAATTCAAGCCGTAATTAAAAATAAAGGCGACGTCACAGAGTGGTGAAGGTTTTTGGATTTTGTATGTTTTCCTTGTTTTTAACAATTAAAAAATAATTTAAAGTTAAATGTTGCAATAAAATGGTTTAAATTGTTGTTACAAATGTTAATAAAGATACAGATTTGGTTAAATTAGATGAATTACTCCTAAGGATTAGTGAAATTATAGGACATTCTCCAATTTCCAAATTTCCATGTATTTTAAGACTTATGGCAAGAAAAAGAAAAATGTCAAATTTCTTTTCTTGTAATATCTTTGTTATATTAGACATATAAATTTTATTTGCACTTTCTTAAGATATTTTTATGCAGAATTTAAATATCAATTTGGATTTTTTTGCACTTTCTATTTTTAGTTTCAACCCCTAAATTAAATTTTTCTTATGGAACGACAAGTCGGCTTTGAAATAATTGATCGTGTTTTTATCCTCTTTACAATGATATAGCACATGTACTATCTATTTTAAAACAACAAGAAAATTTAAAAAGTATTTTATTAAAGACTCTAACAATAAGTAGGCCGTGAAACATGAGAAAACGACAAATAATAGATAACAACAAGAGTTAAGCAGGTAATAGTATTGGAGATAATTATCCAATTATAAAAGATGTTCCAACAATTGACCATTCCGTTCTAAACATAATTGTGCCCTGCGTAGTGTCGACGCAATTGCTATGCGTAGTTTTTGGCGTTTAATGCTACCAAATGCTGCAAGAACAGCTTCACGAAGATCTTCGGCATTCTCAAATGTTTGCACGTACACTCGATTTTTTACGTAGCCCCAAAGGAAAAAGTCCAAGGGCGTTAAGTCTGGAGATCTGGGTGGCCATAAAATCGGCCCTCGATTACCAATCCATGAATTTGGAAACCGATTATTAAGATATTCGCTGATGATGTTTGAATTGTGGGGTGGGGCGCCATCTTGTTGGAAGCAGATATTAATATTCTCAATCAGTGGTAAATCATCAAGTTTATTTTCTAAATCAGTTTGTAGTAAATTTAAATACCTTTCACTATTTAATGTTTCGTTAAAAAATATGGGCCCAATAAGTTTACCGCCTAAAATGTCACACCAGACGTTAAAACCAAATCTCACTTGATGCCGACTTTCCTTAACAACGTGAGGATTTTCACGGTCCCAAAAGTGAACATTGTGTCGATTGAAAAGGCCATTATTTGTAAATCTGCTTTCGTCAGACCACAAAATCGTAGCTGGAAAATTATCGTTATTCTCACATTGATTAACATACCATTGGCAAAATTGTAATCTTCTCCCCTGATCTCCATCTCTAAGTCCCTGCAGAATGGATGATACCTGTGACGTTTTAAAATTCTTTGTGATGTAGTTTTCGAAATACCAGTGTTACGTTCAATTTCTCCAACAGATGTTGAAGGATTTTCAATAACTGATTGTAATACATTTAGTTCTGCATCTTCATTCCGTAATTTCGGATTTCTAGTAGGTTTTGAAAATGAACCATATTCTTTTAAATTAATTAGCAATTTTCTGTACGTACGAGCACTGGGCTGCCTTCTTTCAGGATACAGCCTCAAGTACATCCGTGCAGCTTCTAAACTGTTTTTATGAGACAAGATGTAACAACTCAACACATCAAACTTTTCAGTATTAGTAAATAAAGCCATGTTTGACACAAAAATATTCTGGAACGAATAATTTTAAGTGACATTAAATTCGATTGTGTTTTATGTTTCACGGCCTGCTTATTGTTAGAGTCTTTAATAAAATACATTTTTTAATTTTCTTTGTTGTTTAAATACATGTGCTATATCATTGTAAAAGGATAAAAAACACGATCAATTATTTCAAAGCCGACTTGTCGTTCCATAAGAAAAATTTAATTTAGGGGTTGAAACTAAAAAATAGAAAGTGAAAAAAAAATCCAAATTGATATTTAAATTCTGCATGAAAAATATTTTAAGAAAGTGCAAGTAAAATTTATATGTCTAATATAACAAAAAAAATATTACAAGAAAAAGAAATTTGACATTTTTCTTTTTCTTGCCATAAGTCTTAAAGTACATAGAAATTTGGAAATTGGAGAGTGTCCTATAATTTCACTAATCCTTAGGAGTAATTCATCTAATTTAACCAAATCTGCATCTTTTATAATAAGCGAGATCCCCATGCTGGAAATGTTATCTGGGACACGTTGCATATATATATATATATATATATATATATATATATATATATATATATATATACTGAACTGGTATTTACCCCACACCCTTCCATTTATTAAATTATTATACGCTAAATTTAATTTACTTTATAATTTAAGTTTAATAATTTTATTTTTATAATATCGGCTAAAGCTCTTAAATTGAAATTAAATTCGTCGGTAGAACTATATTGGTAGAACATGAGACTCACCAACAGGGGATAGGGATCTAAATTTAGAAGAAACTCTACTTTTAATATTGTAAAATAAATGATTATTAATTTGAATTATATTGATGGGTTGAATATAATAACCATAGTTAATATGATTAAAAAAAAATTGAGATACTGTCCTATTATTTCTATAAGGATTAAAATTGATTAAGTAACTTGAATTATAATTTATAATTTGCATTAATAACTGTGTTACACCCTGTATATAACAAAATTCTTTTAAAAATATACGTGGGCATGCGCTGTGAATACGCAACATATGATTTGACCACAACCAAAATGAAACTCGACATACAAGTAAGTATAACTACGTTTGAATGAACAACAATATTAATATAAAACATTTACATTTATAGAACAAATAAGATTCCCTTTGGACATGCATACCTGTTGCTGCACATCAAGATTATTACAAAGGATAAAATTCTGAACATAACAAAAAAAAAGTACCAATGTCAACAATAAAGTACTCACATATAAAATCCTCCTTTGGTAGGTTACTGCTATTGAAGTTGGTTGAAGACAACAGCTCCTGCGAACTGCAACTCTGCTCTGCAATCTCCCAATTTTCTTTTAAAATGAACAGCTTGTTCACTTGGTAAGTTTCACTAATGTTATTAGAATCTTGACGAATCTTTATTTTTAGGCTTATCACTTCTTTATAATTAACTTCAAATTAAATTTTGTAAAGCATGGATCGTTGAAGGTTGTTGTAAATTAAACACACTTTTGGTAAACAAGGTGTATAATGATAAAAGCACGAAGACAACACAATTAATTATCCATGGCAACATACACAATAATAATTTAAAAATGAACAAAGT
Organism: Vesta saturnalis; assembly: GCA_036346205.1. NCBI lineage: Eukaryota > Metazoa > Arthropoda > Insecta > Coleoptera > Lampyridae > Vesta > Vesta saturnalis. Next base: position 240,574 of record JARFJB010002108.1, on the reverse strand, counting down.
CGAACTGCGGAAATACTTTTATAACTTGTCGAAAACTTCCGATGAAATTTAAAAAGGTAAACTAACCTTAATTTAATTATATTCCGACAAAAGACTATCAACTGTTTCGTTAATACATCCGATACTGAATCGCACTTTGTTAAATTACCGAAGTGAGGTTAATTTGTTTTAAAATTTATTTTCAAAAAAATTTTGTAACAGCTTACTTTGGCAAGTTGTTGCAAAAGATGAAAATCAAGAGAGTTTGTGAAGCTAAAGCACTTGCTTATATATGTTTTTGCTCGACAACCAAATCATCGAATGTTTTCATTAGTTACGGAGAATAATTCCTGAAATCTGATTAGCTACAATAATTTTCACATTACGATAATTCTTTGAAGCCCTATAACTTTCACTCTGTTTAACATTTCTTAAATCTAAAAACATTTCCAAAATCTACATAATTTTATCTATCATTTGAAACCAAACATGAACTAATTCCTATACTTAATAACTACGTTAATTTTCACACCTATTTATGGAATTTATACTAATTCTATGAATTTTTCAGGCCTGGAAACTACCTCTACATGAATAGGGGATACTACTACACTCAAATGTCCATCTTAAACATGCCTACGGCCAATTTGAGAGGAAAATTATTTAAATTCTATCAATACTCTTAAAAACTAAAATTAACAAAAATGGACATAAATATAAGGAATTATAATATAAAATTGAGGCTACCACACTATTTTTGCCTCTAGTAATTTATTCTATATAAATTGTCTCAATTTAAAATACTTTTTACAAAAATCTTTATTCAAGGAGAACACATAACCTCATTTTGTTTTTATAATAATAATGTTAAATTTCACACTTTTAAACACAATAACTGTTAATGTAAGTGTTTAAACTTAATGTTCAAGTCACAAATTAATTTAATTTACCACTTTCGTAGGTTCATAAGTTCTCCTAAGACTAGTGTCGGAATGTTGTCAATCACTAGTTTAATGGCATAAATTGTTGATTACACACAAAAATCCCAGAGCTGCGGCATGATTCATGTTTTATAGTCACTCACTAATGTGCTTATTCTGTTTTTTCTTAATTTTTGCACTTATATGAGTTTAACGCACTAATACGAATGTTTTTCACTAAACTTGGCTGCGTACATGTGAATTGCGACATTGATACCAGCCTAAATCTAATTTTAACATTATTTCTGTCAACCACAACCTGTATTACATGTCGTCGGGGTATATTGTTTAATATAAACTTACAAAACTAAATGAAACTTGAATTAACTCATAAACGATAACAAACATATCCTATACTTCTATGTACTGTGCGGTCGATTACTTATTTTAACATTATTTAAATTATATTAAGAAATATTTAACTTTCTCAAACATCTCAATGTTTATTAATCATTATTATCTAGAATTATTTTATGGAATGTACCATTTCGTACTAACTAAAGTAAAATTTCACTATGCAAATTACATAGCTACTTGCACGTAATTTGAATCATCTCAATATATATATATATTATATATATATATATATATATATATATATATTAGACTACTACAGATGTCAAACCGAGATTTCCTTAAATTTTCGTGGAAACTGGTGATGGATACAACATTTCTTATCAACGAGTGATGTGTGATAAGGTAAAGCATCTATGTTCACTCAATTGGATTTAATAATTAGGAAAGTTATACGCATTTCAATAGTTGAGGCGATTTTATAAGTGTTATCAAAAAGAGATTTTTTTTTATTTTCGCAAAACTAGTGGTGGCTCAAATATTTTTTTAAAAACGATGTGATGTGTGATAAGATCTGTGCATATAACTTCATTAAATTTGGTTGATAATTAAAAAAAGTTATACGCATTTGAATGGTTGGCGACGATTTTATAGGTGTTATCGGTGGAATGGGAACACCCCCCCCTCTTTTTTGTGTCATAACCATACCTGTGACGTCACTCCCACTCTCACCACGTGACCTTGATCCTTCCTCCATGTGACCACGCCCACTTCCAGCTGATTGGTACTGCGCGCGCATACAGCCTCAGAATGTGGGCTGTGATTGAAAGATTCAAGGGTAGGCCACGCCCCCTAGCTTCTAATTGGTCTTTAAACCTTGTGTAGCCTCCAGGATCTGTGCTCTTGTTGAGGACCTAAGGGTCTGTATTTTGATTGGTTCTCCCACGCAGCTACGCCCGCTTTCAGCTGATTGGGCGTGCGCGTGCATACTGCCTCAGGCCGAGCGTTCTAATTGGAGTAGTTAAAGGTAGCCCCCTCCCTGGGTGCTGATTGGGCCTTAGACCCTCGCCCAGCCTCTAGGCTCTGTGATCTGATTGGAGGTTTAATACTTTGTATTCTGATTGGTTGGTTTTCCTTGTTTGTTTGTGGCGCCATCCACTGATGTATTTTTAAAAGTAGTGAACGTTTTCTGTAATAGAGGTTGATCGGGGTTACACCCACCGGTATATTTTTAAAAGTAAATGTAGGTCCCCGTGATTAATATTGCGGGGATACTTGAAATTTGAAATAGTGCCTGCATACTATCTTATAAGACAACTATAGGACTCGGGTCTTCGCCCTTTGTCGGGCTCTCTTGTTTATATGGCGGGAAAACTTGAAATTTGAAATAGTATTCTAATATGGTGGTCCAGGACTTGTTCTCAGGTCTTGGCCCTTGTCGGTCTCCTCGATTGTTTTTTTGATTGGAGGTTTAATACTTTGTATTCTGATTTGTTGGTTTTGTTTGTTTGTTTGTGGCGCCATCCACTGATGTATTTTTAAAACTAATGAATGTTTTCTGTAGTAGAGGTTGATCATGTCTCCACCTAGTAGTATGTTTATGGCGGGAATTTAAAATAGTATTCTAATAATGGGGTCCACATACCATATCATAAGATACGTTAAAACTTAGGAGTCTTAGCGCCCTGCGGTAACCCCCTTGTTTTTGTTGTGATGCCATTTAGTTATGGATTATTTGTAACAAGCTGTTGACCAAGATGAGGTGGTGCTGATCCCTGATCAGTTGTCTTGTCTACAACCCTTTCTGGTTTTCCGTCTTTGTTATAGTAGAAATTAAAAGGGTAAAAGGTTATAATAGTTATCTAAACCAACAGAAGGCTTAGATCTGCAAATGAATGCATAAGGTAACACTTTGAACCCTCAAAACATTTAAACAAATATTAAGTTAGTCGCCCTGCCAGCAAGGCCAAGCTACGACAATGTTTTTATTTATTTACTCAAGTTTATCATTCCACAGCATAGTAATTACAATAAACTGTTTTTCTAACGAATATTAAATTGGCTGTTTTGCCTATTGGTCCTAAAGAACGCATTGAAACATCATTACTCTTTAAGCCCGCATTAAATTGCTGTATACGACGGTTCTCAAGCCTGAAAAACATATGGTAACGCTCATTTAAATTCCTCCAGCTCCACCAGGACTCTCTCACCGTACTTTGTTGATATGATACCCAGATCTGTCTCTGAATCCTTAACGTTTTTAAAAGGTTAAAAACATGTTATGCATTTAGAGCAGTTAAATCCACATCTGTAATTATAACATAACATTAAAAATAAAAAGTAGATAAAGTAAAATAAAATAAAGGATAAGACCGAAAACGATTACTTACCAGTGTTGTTGATTGTGTTGGAAGAACCCTTCAGAACCTGGACAGGAGAGTGTATAACTGTTACTTTTTGTTCCTTATTTAGTTACCTTTCAACGTTTTGTTTATAAAGATAATATGAGTACTCAAGGGTTTTCCATAATCATTTATTTAAAAGTAAATATTTTATTGTACAAAAAAACCCATTGTGTTTGCATAAAGAGTGTAAGACGTTGAATATATCATTATTTTAAAAATCGTAATAGCAAAGAGTATATAATAGGATACTCTTTGGTAATAGGTTGTGTGTGCTGCTGATATTTGTGTAATTGTCTTGTAAGTCTTTCATTACCTTTAAATTTTATCGAGGCCAATCTTGTTGAGTCCAATACTATGAACGAAGCAATATTGTGGCGTTGTATTATTATATCATATCAAGACTGCCTTCTAGTGATGAGATACTACGCGGAGAGGATAATGCAAGGCTACAGAAGTTACACGACGCTGTACTTATAGTACAACCAGATTTAATGGATCAGGTGAGCTGAAGTTCTTCAGAATGAATATTGTTAGTGTTTTAAATTATTTATTTGTTATAGACACTTACAGAGTCCCAGACCCGTCATAATGAGGATACAGATAACGGAATAAATTGTGTTGCGAGTTTTACATGTTAAACGTCTTGGTCATCTTACGAATCTAAAACCATTAAGATATACTAAGTGACATAGAACAATTTTTGGTATACAGGTGTATTCGAGTTAGACTAGTAAACGATCAAAATTTGATAAAATTTAAACTGTTAACTTTTTCAAAAAAACTTAATAATGTGTTGCGCCATTATCACATCTGGGCATACTTCTAATGAGGTGATCGATTTCCTCCTGAGGTATCTCATCCCATGCTATCTGTAACTCATACTGCAGAGCCACTAGAGTTTGTGGGGGGGGGGGTGGAGTAAGTTGAGTAATGTTCTTCCCATAATATCCCAGACGTGCTCGATGGGTGAAACATCGGGGGATCTCGGTGACCAAGGCAACAAAGCAACTTGATTGGCCTCAAAATTAGCCAAAGAAGCCCTAGCAACATGGGGTCGTGCGTTGTCTTGTTGGAATGTGCAGTTGGGGATAGTCTGAACATAAGGTACAATATGGGGTTCTACGATCTCCTCGATGTAGCGCGCAGCGGTCATGTTACCTCTAATGAAGACTAAAGGTGACCTACTTCCAATAGCAATAGCTCCCCATATCATAACTCTAACTGTGTGGTGAACATGCCTTCCCACAGAAAATTGGGGATCTTGTCTTCTCACCCTTGCACGACCGTCACGCATGCCCAAACAAAATCTGGAGTCATCACTGAAGACAATTGAATTTCATTCTCGGTCCCAATTTATCCGTTCTCTACACCACGCTCACGACGGCACAGACGATCACGTCGGTACCCAGGAGTTAGTGGTAGCACAAAATGAGGACGGTATGAAAAGAGTCCAAAGGTTCTTATCCGGCATCCCAATCGCCCTTTCATGTTCTGGGAACTACTGGTCCGCAATCGCTCGTGCAGACGAGAAGCGTTCCTGTAGAGCTAATACCCTAACGCGGCGATCTTCGGCTTCTGTGGTTCTTCGAGGACGTCATGTACCTCTCACTCTTCGTGTATGGCCCTCTTGGTTCCATGCCCGAACACAGACTGCCACAGTGTTTAAACTTCGTTGCGTTCTAGCGGCTATATCTCTCATAGACAAACCAGCCTCTCGCACCACAATTCGACACCTACCAAACTCGCTTAACTGCCGAAAATCTTGACGTCTTCGCACTCAAGGCATCGTGATTCAATTAAATAAGCTTTTTGTAATGTGTTTTACACGTCTTAAATGACAACTGTAGTTAGAAATGGTTTTAAGGCTACGTGATCGTAAATGTTTTTGAAAGAGGTTAAAGCAAAAACCGCTAGAGTAATATGGCTAAAAAACTGATCGTTTTTTATCTTAACATAAACAAACATATTCCCAAAAAATTTTTACAAAATATTAATATTACTGGATGCTCTTCTTTCTATGTCACTTAGTACATTTGAATTAATTGAACAGCCTCAAAAACGGTAATCAATTAAGTTGTGAATAAAAGCTGATTAATTAAATATCGGGTTAATTATACCATATGGAATTTTGATACTCACATAAAAGATCGATTAAAATGATGAATTTCTTTTTCGGATAACATCGTTCAACTTCATAATCAATCAATCATATTTACACAAATAGATTTTCCGTGATTTAAATTAGATTATATGTAATTACAAACGTAAAAGGTATATTTGTTATGTAAGAAACGATAAATTATTTAATGTAGATCTTTATACATACATTTTATTTACTCACAACTTACGTGAGTATTCGCAATGCAATTCAATCTCTCGGAGTTATCATAGGTATTGGTAAGAGATATGTGAGGAAACATGTAACAAAGATTACAATTACTGTTCTGCATAATCTTATTTTTAGGTATACTCACCGGGCACCTTTCAGCGCTTACTTTATTCTATGATCCATTATTGATCTTTTTATATCGATTCCATTTGTGGATTAATTATAATAATAATAACTTCTTCAACAACTAGCTAGTGCCACCTGAAATAAGTGTAAGCTTCCCCGGACACATAACTACCACTCAACAGTTTGGGTCCCAACGAATCGATATCAGAGTGTCATCATTACGCCACCTTTTTACCTATTCATGTCGTTCCACACAGCAGCAAGACACAGCCCCACTTACAGCACAATTCGAGGATATAATGCCGTTTTCACAACTTTAATTAATGGCTTTCGACATTAACGTGCAATCAAACGGTATCCTACTTGATATCAATTCTCATATACCCACACGTTGAGTCTACCGCACTAACTAGGCGCTAAACAGAGGACGGAATAGGATGTTATGTACGTCATGCAGCTGCCTGAACAAGGCGCTGGCGATATCATTTGATAAGATAAACAAAACTACTGCTAACAAAAGTAGATTAGATATACAAACTACATCAACCTAAAATTGCATATTCGAACGAACCAACAGTGATTCGGATGTACTTCTCAAGCACCAGGTTTAACAATGAAGTGATATTTAAACCATTTATGAAAATTCTACGTCACAATCGGCACATCCTATTCTGTCCTCTGTTTACTCATCACTAACTGTGATACTCAAATAACGTCAGAATTTATATCAGCGCTCACATATTAACATGCATGTTTGCTATACCAATGAGTTATCAAAGCGTTAGCTAACTCATATCGACACTTAACATGTATTTCGGTATGTGTACTAGACACCATTCACATAACTAAGTCTGTATCCTGGTTTCATGTTTCTCACAATCTCCGCGTTTATTTCTGTTTACTTTAGACTTTCATAAATAAAAAGAAATAGATCATTAGGGGATTTAAGTTGATTACGAGACGTAGAATAATATAAACTGATTTATTGCTAACCACCTTATATTTAATCTAGTAAGAATAAAAAAACTACAAAAATATTTGACGCGTTACAGTTATGACATAAATAAAAATACAATCACCTTAAAGTGTTGCTAAAAATAATTTACTATCACATAACTGGATTTTATCCAAAAATTATTTTACAGCTTAACAACCAGCGCTCTACGCCTGGAATTCAACAACAATTATCGAAAGAATAAAAGAAACAGGTGGGCAAAACCAGACGGGTGGGTCGTCTCAAAACTGTTTCAGTATGTAAATCTGATCGATGAGTACAATACAAAAGTTATTAAGAAATTTATCACCACATGCCGCTCCATAAGATTCAATTTTAATGCTGACACATGTGGCGTGTTACACGTCCAATCCGCACTAGGCATCGCGTATGCTTACATTAATAAGCGAGTTGCCAAGCCAGCTACAGTGTAAATGGGCGGGGTCGAGATAAAGAGTAAAATGATTGAACAATAAGCTCAAACACCTCACACTTACCATAAATTCACAACTTATACAGCTCAGTCCGGGAGAGATGTCTCTTGGCGCCACCACAATCTTAAATTTTGCTAGAATAAATCGTCTTAGGCAAGATGGTAAATTAATCCTATCTGACTGTGGAAGACAAGATTGATGCCCACTCAGTAAACTCATACACTAACTTCTCAAAGTCAAACACACTCCCAAACAACTCAAACCTTCAGAAAATTTAGTGATACACGGGTTATTATAACTTACTGAACACACCCTGTATAAATAGAAACTCCCATTCATAAAAATAAAACGTCAACTTATGTAGTTTTTAAACTGTCCCTCGTATATATATATATATATATATATATATATATATATATATATATATATATATATATATACTGTATATATATATACTATATATATATATATATAAATGTTTCCAATTTAGAAAATTCTAAACAAAAAAAAATAAACGACGTCGGTTTAACAATGAATAGTTATCTAAAAGAAAAACTATTCATTAATTGCTGAATAATTCAACGTTAGAATGATTAGTGCCTGTATCATCAATAAAATTGTTATATTTTATTAATACTTTATCTTTAAAATCATAATTAGACATTCAGTAATATGTTTAAACTTTAATACATCAAAATAGTAATGTAGGATGAATTGTGAAATAAAAATAAAACAAGTACCCAGTTAGTAGTGTTCTGCTTTAATATTTCAAAGCTAAAATGAAATTTTGGGATCGATTTGGCTCATTGGGCAATTTCCAATCGATCCTTAAATTCGAAAATATGCAAAAACTAATTTCGCTTATCAGAAGGTATAACCAGTTAGGACACGATTGACACAATTAAGCGACAAAGTAAAATAAACAAATTATGCACATAGACTATAAACAATGGCGTGGTTCACTAAGCCATCCATAGATACGTACGATTAAAATGTCCCCTTTCCTAAAACTAACCACAACAAAATAATCAAAGTTCGATTATCTTTTTAATGAATGAGACGTGCTTAATGCAACAATAACAGCAAAGGTGAAAACAATGTATACTTAAAAGATAATCGTGCTTATTTTGGTTCATTAAAAATTCTTAATTCTAGTCCTTACTTACAACTTTCATAAATGCTTTTTCGGTGTTATAATTGTAGTCCATGTGATCTCCTTCAGGTAATCCTTTAAGAATTCTTAGCTGCACGAAACACAAACACGAGAAGTGGTCGTATCCGCCCACGCACTCGGTTATAGTACTCACGAACGCAATGTCTATGGTTTGTTCACTCGCGTCCGAGTACAACGGTTTTGGTTCAATAACACATCGTCTTATACTGTGATGTTTACCACAACAAAATAAAGTCACCTTGGTATTGCTAATAATTGTACACATTCAATCTCGATGATGATTACTAATATTTAAAATAAATTTCACAAACTTTTATTTCGTTAGCATAAATGGTTACTTCCGGGTTTCTTTATAATAACCTTAGGTCGCGCTTCTCACAGCCGAACACTAATAACAAAATATTCGTTATATTGACTTCTAATCTGCCTAAGCACTTTTTATTTCTTGAAGAAACTTGGAAATGTTTTCCTTCAACTCACAATGTATTACATTAGTTATTTGTGAATGTCTATACGATTTATCCCCTTTAGGGTTAATGCAGCGGCTAAACAGGCCCTGCTAAACTATAATTTTCACAAAACAACTCCAACAACTAACCATTCTAAAGGTTATCACGCGCGCAACCCGTCCTCAGAAACCTCTAACCAACCAGCTAACCAAACACACACTCCTTTAAATTTGGGTACTCACCATATTGCCAGCACGTCACAATAAATTCGCGCTAAACTTAAAATTCACCTACCACAACTGAGCATACCACTGCGTCTCTACTCTCGCGTCACAATGTCCAACATGGACAATCACACTACCCTTATACAACACTCGTCGCGATCTTTATTTTATGTAAAAATTTATAAAATCTCCTCGAAGAACTCGCCTATCCTCACGATATCAATTCAGTATATTCACCAGGTTATATCTCAACTTTCCATACAAGTCTTACGTGTGCGCGGATTTTATTTCGGCAAAATCTAACGCACTCCCTCACATTCTATCACCTTCATTCGTGACCCTGCATTTATTTACCATTATTGCACAACATTACAAAAGTTTCTACAAACAAAAATATGTATACATATCCCTTAACATGCATTAACAAAACATCACGATATCACAATCCACCCTCTCACACGTCTACAGCTACTTCTTTCAGTACAAATTCCTCCACATACAGTACCAAAGACCAGTAGTCTTACCAGTGTCGTATCGATAAAAATTTACTCAAAACATTATGTCTTTACCAAATTTAACGCTTCTAACGCGAAAATCTTTCTATAATATTCAGATATTCCTTCATGCGATAACTAAAGCTTCATTAAAAATCCAGTGGCGCATGCTTTACACTACTTACATTACGCATACAAAAAAATTCTTTTTATGCAAACTCGCTTCAACTGCACTCAAACCACTTTACATACGTTATCAAAATTGATGATAAGCAATCCGAATTTTCCCGAGAAACCAATCGGACCATCATTCGGAAGGGCGGACCAGTTGTCAGTTCGACTTGTGATGTCGGTAGTCACTGCTTGAAAGCAGGATACCCCATACTGCACCCGGTGCACCAGCGATCCATACAGCTTTGCCAGGATAGCGGTGTTAATCTAAGTCAAGGTGGTAGCTACAACCATATACAAGCCTTTTAAAATGATTTAAATAAATATAGTATTGTCGTTTATAATGCAAGTGATCCTGTATATTTTGAGGGATTTAGGGAACAAGGTAAGTAGTATTAAACTTGTTAATTAAAGACGAGCATTATAACGTCATTATTAGCTTAACTTCAGCGTTTCCCTGCGGTTATTTTTGCGAACCACACATAAAACGATATGATAACAAAAGAAAGCATGTTAAATGTTTACACCAGTGCCCTATATGTCATCAAAACCCACTGTGTTCTATAGAAAATCAAAGAATTGTTTGCAACGAGAGTCATAGAGATTTTTATGGTCAAGGGTGTGTGCAGAGTCACAAAAACAGCGGTTTATGTGAAAAACTGAATAGATGCTTGAAGTGTAGTTACAGTCGTTCCACCGGTTGCCAGTTTATGTATCTTGGTCATTTTTGTTATATGCCTGTAAGCAAACGTGTTGATGGTGGCCGTGACAGTAAACCATCGAAGTCTATGCAGGAGGGTTGTGTGAGGGTACAAACGATATGTTTTTACATGAGCCGAACTTGTATGTAGCTGTGAATGTTTTCCCTTGTTATATAAACTGTATAGATGATCTGGATGAGATGTGTAAATTATGTAGCAAGAGAGTGCATATCTTCAACAGAAATCCTCTCGATTCATTTTTTACGTATGTCGCTGACAAGGCGCGCAAATTTAAGATAACATGTGTTGCGCATGATATAAAAGGGTACGACGGATGTTTCGTATTGTGGTCTATGTTTACCAATATTTCTCGGTGGAGCCATCTCCAATGGTCTTAAATTAGTTTCCATTCAATGTACAATATCAGGTCAATAGACTCCCTAAATTTCATGCCACTTTCTTTGTCAGCCATACCAAAAACCTTCGACTTTCCCTTATTTATTTAATACATCAGAAAATCGAAACTACCTCCAATCGAATATTATTGTCTTGATCAAATGTCAAATACAGGCCGTGAAAAGTCTTTAAAATGGCATACCTCTAAAACACGTAATAACGTAGTCTTTAGAATGCAAGGAAAGATCGTTAGATATAGTTTGAAGAATGTTAAGGTACGTGTTAAAGGCTGTATACGATTTTGGTTAATCTTCAAAACCAAAAATGAGGTAAGCCCTTTCGAGGAGTCTTGCACTATAGCCAGCGCCTGCAATAAAGTGGTCCGTCGACGATTTCTCAAACCAAACACTATTGGTTTAATACCTAAAGCTGGTTATAGGCTCGCTCATAAACAATCGAAATCATCAATCCTCTGGTTGGAACATTCCGAACAACTATCCGTACAACACGCCGGAAAATTTCGTTTACGAGTTCCAGGGGTGTTACTGGCACGGATACGACGAGTGTTTTCCCAATCAGACTAACATGGGTACTGATAAACAACAGTTGGATAGCATAATGTCTAACCCTAATAAGAACACAGCTGCACGTTCTCAAAATTTGCGCAGTCAGAGTTATAATGTTATAGAGATACGTGAATATGATTTAAAAAAATTCGAATGATGACTTTAAAGCATTTCTGTGTAATCTGGGTGATTATTATAGTGATCTATTAGACCCTAGGGATGCATTTTTCGGTGGTCGTACAAATGTCAGTAGGCTTTACTACAAGTGTGATGGTTAGCCAGATAATTTTGTACTATGATGTATGTTTGTGTCATATCTGTATGTAAATAAGTATTGTAAATGCTCTATAGAATAACCTAACATACATGTAGGTTTAGAACGTTCCAATATTTCGATAGACACGGTTGGGGGTTTAATCAAGTATTGCGTACTACCACCCTCTGGTTTATATCACCCTGTCCTTTAAGACTGCATGGTAAGCAGGTATTTCTGTTATGTAAGACTCGTGGTATCGAGCTTAACGTGATTGATTATCACCATACCGAAACCAAGCGTTGCTTTGTCGGTACGTTTGAAGCCGACGAGTTACGAAAAGCAGTAAGTTTAAATTATAAGATTTTAGAAATCTTTGAGGTTTGGGAATATGAAACCGTAACGTATGATAAGACAACTAATGGGCAGGGTATATTTAGCGGGTATATTGGCAGCTTCTTAAAACTTAAGTAAGAATGTTCAGGTTGGCCTAGTCGTTACCCCACACATGCCGATAAGCGCAATTATATTAATGATTACTACGAAAAGCAGGGTATACAATTAGACGAGTCGAATATTAAAAAAAATCCTGGTTTAAGATACTTGGCCAAGTTAATGTTAAACTTTTTTCGGGGAAAATTTAGTCAGAGGGAGAATTTAGTCAAGAGCACTATCTGAAGGAAAGGATTTTTTTAAACTTCTTACAGATCCTTTGGTTCGGGTACATTTTATTATTCCCATTAATGATAATAGAGTTGTTGTAAAATGGGTTAGACCGGAGGGTGAGGGGAGGCTCTAAGACCAATTAATGTAGCTATAGGTGCGTGTACGACAGCTCATGCACGTTTAGAGTTACATAGTTATTTAGAGGAACCTAGGTCGCCGATTATTGTATTACCACACGGACAGTGTCATATTTGTTACGAAACACGACGATTGGAATCCTCCCTGAGGTGATTTGTTGGGTCAAATGACTAACGAATTGGATGCATGTGGGGATGCAGCTATATTACCGAGTTTGTTAGTGTCGGTCCTAAAAACTAAGTTTCAAAGTGTATTCCGCTAGTACGCAAACATTTAAGTCTGTTTGTAAGGTAAATGGGATCACCTTAAGCTTTAAAAACTCACAGGTGATTAATTTCGAAAAAATGGAGGACATGGTCTTTAGTAACATTAGCGACCATATATATATATATATATATATATATATATATATATATATATATATATGCATATAACGAACCTAAAATAGTTAGGGATAATAGTTATTATTTTGTAAATAGACCGGAAAGCAAGAAATATAGATTACGTTACACCAAACGACGACAAATTGAATGTTTTGATACTCTGCCGTTTGGATGTAAAATTTAATTGTAAATACTTACCGTAGAAGAATAGGTTTAATTGTAGATAGTTTATCGCCGTTTGTTTAGTTAATTAGATAAAGCTATGAGTGTTACGAGCTTAAAATCAATAACTGTAAGGAGGGGGGTGATGCTGCTGATACACGGGATACGGTTTTATATAATCTTAACATTACTAATATTATGTAACTTACAAACCTGGGTCAGTGTGTGTGTATTATTATTATTAATTAATTCGTCTTATAAAATTAAGTTTTATAGCTATAGATTTATTTACAATAAATTAATAAAAATCCCTCAACCTTTTTATTACCTGTATTTCAATTACAGGAATCTCGTACTTCCCGTGAGACCCTCCTTTCATTACTTTTAAAAAATACCGCTAGCTGGAACCATGATCGGACCCTATTACAGAAGTCAACAATTAACTTTTTACAGACTGTATAAAACTAGATCGCACCACAAACAAACCAGGGGGCCGATGCAGCGGGGCTAAAACTCTGTGACAAGTTTTAGAACCCTAATGGTGTCTTATGAGATAGTATGCGGGCCCCAGTATTAGAATACTATTTCAAATTCCCCCCATAATAGTTAAATCTACTTTTAAAAATATACTACAGGTGGAGCCACAATCAACCTCTTTTACAGATAACATCTATTAGTTTTAAAAATTAACCACTAGATGGCGTCACAAACAATCAGGGTGCCCCACCAGGGGCAAAGACTTGAGAACAAGTCCCGTTGGCCTATAGTTGTCTTATAAGATAGTATGCGGGTCCCTTAAAATAGAATTTCAAAATTCTAGGTTTTCCGTCAAGGGCTTGACAAACGGGCGAAAAACCGACAAGAGTCGAATACCCGAAAACATGTTCAGGAGCCCTTTAGGTGTCTTATGAGGTGGAATCGGGCCCCATTTATGAGAACACTATTTGAAATTTCATCTACCTCTACATCTACTTTTAATAATATACCGCTAGGTGGAGCCACGATCAACCTTTATTACAGAAAATATTTATTAGTCCTAGAAATGCACCACTAGATAACGCCACAAACAAACAAACGGAACCAACCAATCAAAGTACAGCGCCTTCGGCCTCCAACCTGAACACAGAACCTGGAGGCTGGGCGGAGTGTAAGGACCAATCAGAAACCAGGGGACATGGCCTACTCAGAGACCTTCCAATCAGAACGCGCACCCTAGTACAGTATGCGCGCGCAGAACCAATCAGCTGGAAGCGGGCGTGGCCACGTGGCAGCATCAATCAGAGTCTTATCTCAGTAACTAAAGCAGAGAGCCTGGAGGCTGGGTGGAATCTACGGGCCAATTAGAAACCAGGGAGCGCGACCAACCCTTATACACTCCATTTACAGCATTAAGTCTGAGGTTGTATACGCGCGCTTAAAATTGTTTACATAAGGATGTGACGTTTGGTTGATAATTAAAAAAGGTATACGTATTTTATAAGTGTTATCCAAACCAGTTTTTTTTTAATTTTCGTGGAAACTAGTCGCGAATCAAAAATTTTTAATCGACGATGTAATGTGTGATAAGGTAAAGCATCAGTGTGCACAATTTGATTAAGTTTGATTCATAATTAAAAAAGTTATACGCATTTTAATAGTTGGCGACGATTTCATGAGAGTTATCAAAATGAGATTTTTTAAATTAAATATGTTTAAATGTTTTTTTATTTTCAAACTTGAAGCTGCCTCATTCTTATATTTATTTCATACACCCCTAAATCTACTTTTAAATCTTTAATTTTTCGTATCAACACCTCCAACCTCTTCTTTCGCTCAACACTTGTTCTTTTCTTGCGCTTCTTATCTTGCATACTACCATTTTCGTCATTTCTGCTAATACTTAATCGTACGCCCCCAAGGAAGCCTTTTATTATAAATCCGTATCCTTCAAAACCGTTAACCTTTCCATGAACTTATCCTATTTTTATACTTGGAAGAAATTTCATACGATACCCCTACAGGTCAATAATTTTTGACGTTGACCACTCTATTTGTAGACTTCTAAGAATTGTAATATGATGATATTTTATTTGTATATTTTAGCTTTTGACCTTGACATACAAATTTCCCGCCAAAACGTTTGACCGTAGCGTGATCTTGTAATATGGTGATGATGGCATTGTCATTTCTATTTTTAGCGAGCTCCAAAAATTTAAATTTCCGCCAAAAGTTTGACCTTGAAGAGATCCAAAAGCTTACATCTCTCACCACCAGAGGACGAGTGACCTTGAATTGGTTCAGAACCGGCCCCTAATCACTACTAACCCTATTACGAAAATCACATTGTAAAACAGTTATCTAGGCCAGAATTGCGTTTTTAAACTCAGATAGAAATTAATTAATAAGCATAAATACAATATATTAACCTTAGATACAAAATTTGAGCTAACGATTATAATTCAGACTTAAAGACAGCATACAAAATAATCTTTTAAGGTCTAGGTTTTATATCTTTGAAGATATTTTTGATAAAAATGATAACTGGCCCTAATAAATATTAATAATAATAAACACAGATTAAATAACATCTTTTCATTTTTATGAAAAACACTTATCATCTGTACATGTTTTATCTATTAATTCTTCTTCCCATTATTAGAATACAATTTTTATGACAGGTACGAAACCCGTGAAACAGGTTCCTATAACAGCCTTACAAGACTAAACCCTTTACTAGAATACAAATTCCAGCTCAAGGCCAACTCCGGGGTCAACCCCTAGACTAACTCCAAAACCAAACGCCATGTCGATCTCAAGGCCAAAGTACTTCCACACGTGGGCGGCCTTGGGAATTCCCAAGGTCAAAAAATGAAAGTTAAAGTTGGGGGTGGAGGATTACGCCTATACTGTTGATTTAATAAAAAATCTTATAACAGATTACTGTAATCAACAACGAGAAGCATATTGCAAACAAATTTTTGTATATACAGGTTGTCCCATTTTCGAGTACTACACTAAACTTGTTTTCTTAATGGAACGCTCTATATATTTTTATATATTTGCATTCTCTGTTAAATGCTGAGCAAAATGATATAAGGTACTATGAGTCTACGACTAACGGTTCCTCAATTATTGACATTTCTATGTAAAAAATTAGTCAATTAAGTAAGCTCATGTTCCGCCATCTTGAAAGATATCGGAGTGAAATTTTGGGATTTGTTTTTCCAATCTGTCTAGTTTTAACTCTACATTCAGATTGCAGACTCTTTTCTTTGCATATACAGGGTGGTCCATTTTGTTCAGTGTTATTTTTCTCATTTTTTTTTAAATGGCACACCCTGTATTTTAGTACAGACTTGAATAGCATTTTATACATGCTTTCAATATATACTACTTTTTACTACTTATTCCTAAGTGTTTTTGAATTATTTAGTGATAAAGTGGAAAATTGTAAAAATTTTTGAATTTGTCACAACATAAATAAAATAAATAAAGACACTATCATAATTCAAAGAAAAACAAAAATGAAACATTGCTAATTGCTATAAAACCGTGAAGCTATCGCTTTATGGCATAATTCAACATTTTGCACTATAAAAGAGCAACGCTTAATAATTATTTACCCGTAGAACTGTATAACTATAAACTTATAATAATTAGAATTATAATTATATATATATATATATATATATATATATATATATACATATATATATATATATATACATATATAAAAGATAAGTTTATTGGGGAATGCAGTCAATTATGAAGGCCAAAAGTAAAAACCCTTTGTTAATGTGCCAAGCTTTCGGAATGCTTTATTCCTTTATCATTATCAGTCAAGATTACCCACTTACTTTATAATATATATATATATATATATATATATAGTCAAAATAAAAATCATATTAAACAAACTACATTGTGAGTTCACTGCACAATAACAATTACAATTATTAACAAAAAACTATTTTTTTGTTACATTTGACTAGATCTTTAATTGGTAACTCAAGTTTCTATTTGTGAAAGCTTTTGTCAATTTCAAATTAAAAATTTTCACAACTTCACACTTTTGATTAAATTTTTTCAATTTGTTCTTGCTTTTGATTATGACTGTTTCATTGTTAGCTTTCAACCGTTAAAAGTTGTTCTGATTTGTTATCTTCAAGGCAGTTTAATAACATTTAATTTTCTTCATTAAAATTAGATTCCATAGTTGGCTTAATACGTTTATCAAACTGTTATATTAATAGCAGGCTTATGTTTGCGTTTTTATCTATTTCACGTTTTATAAATTTGTTCTAACATCTTAAGCAAGTCTTAAGATGTTACCGTTTACTGAGGACGATAACTATAATTGTCATCGAAACGTATAGAGTTATATAAAATACAAATACACATCAGTTAAAAACACAAAAGCTAAATATTTAACTATACCGACGAAGTTATACCTTAAAATTAAGCACTAACCTATTACAGTAGTGTCGCAATAATCCGATCCCGCGATAATCGTATGCTTTTGTAATCCGCATTGAATGTTTGTTCCATTGAAGTAGTCTGTAATCCGAATTTTACTTGATTCAGTACTCCGAATTCATTTACGTGACTTATTTTTATCAAAATAAAATTATACAGGTTTTTGCTTGTCTGTTTGTAAGCGCATTCAAGTGAATAGGTAGTTATTACATGTGTAAAACATCATTCAGTACGCAGCTTCCTCACTGTGCGGGCTCTTTCCACGAAAATTGCACCTATTAAACGCAAACACAAAACTTTAAATCTAAGGAGAAGTCAGAGATTATAGAGGAGCTGAAACGCGGAGTTAGTGGAAAATCTCTATCCATTAAGTATGGAGTGGAGGCTTCAACGATAAGCGACATTAGAAAAAAAATCTGATAAAATTAAAAGGTAAGTAACAAAAACAAAAAAAAAGATATCGCAACTCTTTTATTGTTACGTATCTTTTTGCTGGTTCGTTGTTCAGTGTGTTGTTGGACCAGGAAAAAACAAACTTTAGGACAAGGGTATCCAAAGCTAGAGAATAAGCTACACTCCTGGTTTGTGAGTCTTAGCAGTTTCGTCTGAATTTTCAGCAACGAAAGCTAAACAACTGTATGCTAATATTATGGTAGTGAAAATTTTAATGCAAGTAGAGGATGGATTTCAAATTTTCGAAAAGGGTATGGCATCAGGCGCTTTAAAATCCTTAAACTTACAGCCCGTTCAAATTTACATTGCGGATGAGTCAACTTTGTTTTGGAAATTGCTTCCGGACAGTACGCTCGCATCTTCCACAGAAACAACCGCTCTGGGCGAAAGACCAGTAAAGAACGATTGACATGTTTGGCATCATGTAATTCTGACGGAAGTCATAAACTTAAACTTCTAGTCATTGGAAAATCAAAGAATGGACCAAAATGCAATTTGCTTGTCAAAACCTTTTTACAGAAAGTCTCTTGGCTGAAAGTTTGACCAATGAAGAAAAAGATGTCGTAAAGTACCTCAAAAACTTAAACTTAAAACATGCTGTATGTTTTCTTCATGCTGCTTGGGAAAGGTATCAGCTAGTTCCTTAGAAAAATGCTGGAAGAAGATTTTTGAAACCCAACAATGACAATATCTTAGAAGATGACCCTGAAGATTTAATCCCTTTAAGTGTTGTGCAATAGCAACTACATCTCATAGCAGAAGAAATTGATTTCGTTTCTTCGGGGCTTCATAACATTGGGAATGTTGACATACCTGTTGGGAGAATACCGTGCCTTTAAAAGATATGATGCTACAAACCCTTAAGGATATTACTTTTTATACAATAAAATTTTTCCCACTATTAGGAACTATATATCCAAGGATCAACATGGTTTCATAAACAAGCGATCAACTGTTGCTAATCTGGCATGCTTTAATCAGTATACGTCTGAAGTACTTGATGAAAGAGGACAAGTTGATGTTGTATACACAGATATCTCTAAGGCTTTTGATCATATCCCACACAGCATCTTAATCAATAAGCTAGAATTTTATGGATTTCACTATAGTCTTTTAAACTTCTTCAGATCTTATCTTGAAAATCGCCTTCAGTATGTTACATTTATCAACTTTAATTCCCCTCCTATACATGCAACTTTAGGTGTGCTGCAAGAGTCTAATCTGGGACCAATGCCGTTTCTTTTGTTTGTAAATGATCTAACTGATGTATTCCGCTGTCGTAAGTTATTGTTTGCTGATGATCTCAAAGTGTATTCATCGATAAATAATTCTAGGGACTGTGTAGAACTTCAAAAAAAATATCAGTTTATTATTAGGATGGTGCGATAACAATTTCTTAACACTGAATGTGAGTAAGTGTAAAATAATTACATACACTCGTAGAGTTAATCCAGTCATGTTCAGTTATTCGATTAATTCTATTTTAATACAAAAGTAAAAATCAGTGAATGATTTAGGTGTGATATATGACAGTAAATTTGCCTTCTCCGGCCATATAAGTCAAGTATACCGTTCAAGAAACCGTTCTCTGGGCTTTATCATTCAGAATAGTAAACATATTTTGTATCAATCGACACTTCAATCGCTATACTTTTATCTAGTTCGATCCAAACTTGAATACTGCTCTTTAATTTATAATCCGGTTTATAGCATTCACAAAACTGCTTTAGAGACCGTTCAGAGGAAGATTTTAAGGTTTTTGCACGTTAAAATGTACGGGATCTATCCCGCTAGATGCACTAATCATACTGAACTTTTATTTACGTTGCAGTTGTTGACACTGGATTCCAGGAGAATCATGAATGGTATCACGTTTCTCTATAGTCTATAAGTAGTGATTAAGGGCTGGTTCTACACCAGTTCAAGGTCACTCGCCCTCTGGTGTGAGAAATGTAAGCTTTTGGATCTCTTCAAAGTCAAACTTTTGGCAGGAAATTAAAATTTGAGAGTTCGCTAAAAATAGAAATTGCAATGTCACCATCCTCATCATATTACAAGGTCAAACGTTTTGGCGGGAAATTTGTATGTCAAGGTCAGAAGCTAAAAATAAAAATTGCAATGTCATCATCATATTACAATTCTTAGAAGTCTAAAAATAGAGTTTTCAAGGTCAAAGATTATTGACCTACGGTGGTGTCATATTACATTTCTTAGAAATATAAAAAGGTCAAGGTGAAAAGCTAAAAAATAGAAAATCTAAGAATAGAATTTTCAGGGTCTAAATTTTTGGCGGGAAATATAAATATTTGAAGCTGGTCAAGGTCAAAGCTAAAAATAGAAGTTGCAAGGCAATCATGCTTAGAAATCTAAAAGTTTTTTGAGTAGGTTAGCAGTTTTGACAGGATGCATGTTTATAATAAAAAGAGTTCTCCGGGATTGCATGATTCAGTAAACTTTTTATTGGTAGAAATGGTGAAAGTAATAAGAATGATAAGAAGAAAGAAAGAAACAATTATTAAGTATTGATGAGAGAAAGAAAAGACTCGAGGTGTTAATCAACAAAGTAAAAGTTTTGCGGATCGATTTAGAGCTGTATGAGCTGAAGAAGAAAATAAATCAACTTCGAGTGAATGTGCCATGAAAAGTATTAAATGAAGGTGCGATGTAATTTGAATTAAAGGCGCTTTAAAAAGTAAATAAGTAATTACAGTAGTGTATGTTATATTGCATAAAGAAAAGGCACTTTAACAGTATTCATTTGAATAAAAAAATAAAGTGTGTGTAGGCATATAAGAAGAAAATTAATTAAGAAAAAGTGAATTACAAACGAAAAATCGTTAAACAGAAGTTTCCGTATGGTTTAAATGAATTTTCGTATAAAACGAGTTTCTTATCATGATTTATTAAATTATACAAATTATGTAGGAAGAAATGACATTGTAACCTTATAATTATCACATAAAACTATTACAAATAAAAGGTGAATAACATTATCTTAGTTATTGTATGAAATGTTGAAGTAAACAAAAATTTTATGTGTGTGAAATGTTTTAAAATAAATATACTCTTTTTATCATAGCAGTTTAATCGTTAAGTCAAAAATTCTGAATTTTTGATATAGACTAAACAAATAACAGCGCAAAAGGTAGCAGTTCCAAATTTTCTCAAAACTAAAAAAAATGTGAAAAAAAAATTTAATTATTAATGCCATCTTTGTGGTTTATATGTACAAAAACGTGATACTTGCCTATATAATAAATCATAACGCCCTACGCCTTTACCCAAAAATTCCAATTTTTTGCATGTAGACTAAACAAATAACAGCGCAAAAGATAGCAGTTCCAAATTTTCTAAAAAAAAAATGTGGAAAAACTATAAGGTCTTCTTTTACTGTGAAATATTACTATCACGACATAAAACCTACATTATATTACCAGTATGATTTGTAATATTATATTCAAATTGAATTACAAGTACTGCACTAGAATGGAATGTATAATTACAATTATTGTTGTGTAAACAACGATAGACGTGTACTTAAACTATGAAAGTGATGTATGTTTGAAGGTGTATGATGTACGTAAAGATGTATGTGCATATCTATGGAAAGAGATAAAAGACGACTCGATGTGGACTTCCTCCTTCGCAGGGTGTAGGTGGGGATACGGGGGAGGGCATAAACAAAGTCCTAGAAAAGATGCGCTCCTGAAAACTTTAAATTGCACCTCATTCTCAGAAAAAAAAATTTTTTTCAACGCAGTTGTGTTTTATAAGTGGCAATTTATCAATTTCATGTACAAATTTATCAAAATATGAAAAAATGACTCTTAAATTAACCAATTCCATTTTGAAAGAACAAAGAGCACTTAAAACACAACTGTTTGTACTTACGTAAGCTCAGAAGAAACATATGCATGCAATTTATCCATTTCATGTATCGAAATGCTCTTTAAATTAACCAATTCAATTTTGAAAAAACAAACAGCACTTAAAACATGAGTTTTTTTTAATTTATTTTGATTAGGACTCCAAATTTACAATTTTCGATGGAGCGTGGATATTACTGCATTAAGAATTGTAGGATAATGAACGCAGTTATTTTGCTTTAAAAGCTTTTTATGCAGGTGTGAATGCGAACATTCTATTTTTATCTCAGTCACCAATTTACATTACAACTTTGAAACGGGATTTGTAAATGTATGAATGCAATTGTGTCATTTGCATTACATAAATACATGGCGTAAAGTTTTCAGACTTACATGCTTTTGAGAACTGTTTTGACTTTTAATTAACGCAAGTTTTTTTTTCTCTTTTAACTGTATTATATTTTCACACTTTCTTTATATGTATAATATTTTACAATAACCTTCTTAGTGTATTTTTAAGTTATCATTTCATATAATTACGAAATTATTTGAAATTAACATTTTGTATTCAACTCTTACTTAAGGATTCAATTATTTGCATAACTTATAATAAATTTTGTTATGAACGAATAAGTTCAAAAGTAAATATGTAATTAAAAATTATTATTAATTTTATTAAATACAACTACTATGACTGCTAGGTAAACTTTTTATCACCAATTCACATTACAATTTTGAAACGGGATTTGCAAATATATGAATGCAATTATGTCATTTGTATTGCATAAATACATGGCGTAAAGTTTTCAGATTTACATGCTTTTGGGAACTGTTTTGACTTTTATTTAACGCAAGCTTTTTCTGACTTTTAACTGTACTATATTTTCATACTTTATTTATGTGCATGATATTTTACAATAAATAAATTTGTAACGCAACATGCACTTAAAATTTGCAAAAGGACTGCTTTACTCTGATGTAGAGATTTATACATGAGTAAGTCAGACTTCCAGATGTTTTCAATTTTTTCCTTAACGTAAATCATTTCACTTTTCTAGCGCAAATTGAACTATCACTCACATTTTTTTAGTTGTAGTAAATTTTTTTGGATAATGAGAATAATTCACGAAAGATAATAAAAATATAAAAAACAATTTACATTTATTTTTTACAATGAAAAGATAACTATACAATAAATTCCACAAAAAAACATATTAAACACATCACACATCCATCCCTTCCAACGTACGCAATATATTTTCAGTCTTCAGTATATTTTGCCGCACACACTCTAAATATTGATTAGCCTCCTTCAGTTCTTTATGCAGTCTTTCCACTCGCCCCAACCCCACCACCTCACTATTAAAATAGTCATTGTGAAGCTTTCGTAACCACCGAATACTTGTTTCCCTAAAGGCCTGAAGGGTTGGTGAATCCTGCTCATCATATTGCTGTGTGAGGTGACCTTCTATAAGAGCCAAGTTTTTTCCTCCATATTGCAGGTTTCGCAACGGTGGTGGCTGTGGGGGTGTTGCTATAACCGTGGTTGTTGGCGTTATGCTGAAAAAATGAATAATTTTATTTGCACTAAAAATTCTCTATGAATTAATGAAAGGAAACTATAATATTAATTAAAATTATACATACCTCTCGAAATACTTCAAAAATTCATCCTCTACATCACTATCCCATATGGAGATGATGGGGATAGTCTCTTCAAATGGTGCTGGTTCTGCGGTATCATTTGATGGTCGCACCAAAACATTATGTAAAATATGAGGCTTTGCCTGTCTTTTTAACGAAAGTTTAGATTGTTTGCTGGACGAAGCCATTACCAACGGTGAGTAATTAATAAGTATTCAATTAAAACTTTAACATTATATACACAGATTTCTTAACGTTAACGAAATTGGCAACAAGTGGAAGTGGTTAGCACAATGAACTGACCTGAGCAAGCAAAGGTGACGAACTCTAATGAATGCAGCATAATCTAGACATGAGAAGGCATTTCGCATGATGTCAGCAAGGTTAAGTTAATGCATATTCTTAGTAAACGCCACAAAGTGCTATGTATGACCTCTGCAAGCAAATGTGATGTAGCATAAGCCATGAGAACAGTATTGACGTCAAGTTTAATAGATGTTCCCAGTAAACGCTACAAAATGCAATCTATGCATCCGTCTATTAACACTGAAGCTCTTGCAACAAGTTATAAGCAGTGTTGACCTTGAATGCTGGGTTTATATTACTATATAAGGAGATAAAGAGCAATTTTGTACCAGTCAGTATATTGCACTCCCGACTAGAATTGCAATTGTATACCTAAAGTACTTGTATAGTTACTTAAATTATTAATTTTTACACATAAGTTATAATAAATATAATATTTGTTTCCATTACTACATAATCGACAGCGCGTGTGCTTCATATTTTCTTGCAGTGTTGGATACAGTTTTGAAGGTAACTATGACTAAGGGTATACCCAGTAGTAGTGGTATTGTTATTTTAACAAGAAGTATTATTCCATTGTTGAAAACCAAAAATGAATTTGTAAAGCACATCCGTATAATTAACACTAATATTAAGCTATTGCAAGATATAATTCAAAATAAAATTTATTTAGAGACATGCGAAAATTTGCTTAAACTTGAAAGTAATTTATCATTGCTAAAGTGTTATCTTATAAGAGTTAAACAGCTAAAGAGCGCTTCAGAGAAAACAGGTAGTGGAATTGTCAATGTCACTAAAAAGCGTACACGCAAATTAAGTGGGTACTCTCTAGATTCATGTTTTAATGGTAGGTTACTTACTGGAATTATAGTCAATATAGCAAACATCAAGGACCCTCTTTTTTTTACAAAATGCATACAATAGTTTTGCACGAAAGGTTAAATCAATGCTAAGGCAATCGATGCTAAATGTGAATGTCCTTTTAGTCTGCAATTTTGTCCATCCTCAAAATCACGTTACCGAGTTGAAGGCATTTACCATCAAAAATCATGCCATCAATATTGCGACCAATTTACGTAACGTATAATGAAAACGTTTATTATAAATTACAGAAAGTTTTCCAAAAGGGATTCCGGTTGGGCATTACATGAAGTATTACATTTGAAGGTGAATATTAATAGCTATGTCCCATTTAGAGACGGCCTTTCAACTTACGTTAAAGTTTCCCACTTTACAGCAGTAAAGCATGCGGTAGTGAATGTTAAAAATGACGATGAGTATTGCTTCCTGTGGGCCGTTGTATCGGCACTACATTCCGTGCAACATCATTCAGATAGAGTTTACAGTTATCATCATTTTAAGGATGTTTTGAATTATGATTCAATTCCCTTCCCCATTAAACTAGATGTAAAAAAATTTTAACAGTTAAACAATCTCTCCATTAATTTGTTTTGCATTCAGGCGAAAGTTATATTACCATTTGTATTAAGTGAAAATCAAAATAGTGCGAGGGAACCCATAAAACTTTTAGTACTTTCTGCTAATTATCAAGCTGCGGGTGCCATTAATACAAAAAGTAATACTGTTTATCATTTCACGTGAATTAAAAATATGTCAGCTCTTTTTCCTAATCAACCATCGAATAAGGAGCACAAGACATTCATTTGTTATCGATGTTTGAACCATTTTTCTTCAGATCACGTTCTACAAAAACACATCATTCACTGTCATCAACTTAATCGATGCTCTGTTAAGCTACTCACTGAAGCAGAAAAGTTTCTGCAGTTCAAAAATTTCACATTCCAGGAAAAGGTGCCGTTTGTAATTTATGCAGATTTAGAAAGTATTTTGGAAAAATGTATAAATTTAACGGACATTGATAATAATACGATATTTTACTCCAAACATACACCCTTCAGCATTGCTTACTACTTGAAGTGTTTATACAATGATTCTTTATCACGATTTAGACTTTATAGAAGAAACGATTGCATTCAATGGTTTGTTAAAGAGCTTCAAATCAATAAAATAATACCTATGGATACTTTAACTCCCAATAAGGCTGAGCACTTTGAAAGCATCACTATTTACCACATTTGCGAAAAACCATTTACGGATTATGATATAAAAGTTAGGTATCATAACCATTTTACTGGTGCATTTCGGGGAGCATCAATCAGAATTGTAACGTAAACTATAAAGACTCGAACATTCTGCCAGTCGTGTTTCATAATTTGTCAGGATATGATAGTCATTTCCTCATTAGAGAATTGGCTACTGTTCCCCGGTGAGATTTCACTGCTACCCTCCCCGGTGAGATTTCACTGCTACCCATAAACAAAGAAAGATATATTTCTTTCACGAAAGTAATACAAGGCACTAAAATTAGGTTTAGATTTATTGACTCTTTCAGATTTATGAGTAGTAGTATTGAAAAGTTGTCGGACTATTTGGAAAATAGTAAACAAATGATTACCCACGCTAATTGTAACAATGCCGAAGAATTTTAGCTACTAGTTCGCAAAGGTGTGTTTCCTTATGAATATCTCGATTCTTGGGAAAAATTAAGCGAGACTAGACTCCCTCCCAAGGAAGCGTTTTTCAGTCATCTCACTAATGAGGGAATCAATGATGCGAGTTTTGCACATGCAGTTAATGTTTGTAACAGATTTAATATTAAATCTTTAGGGGATTACTAGGATTTGTATCTAAAAACGGACGTTCTATTGTTAGCAGACATTTTCGAAAACTTTCGACAAACTTGTTTAAGTACTTACAAACTTGATCCTCTGCACTATTATACAGCTCCCGGTTTGGCATTCGATGCTATGCTTAAAATTACACAAGTACAGTTAGAACTATTTACGGACATTGATATGCTGATGTTTATTGAGAGAGGAATTAGAGGTGGTGTTGCTCAATGTTCTAATCGATATGCTAAAGCTAACAATAAGTACACGGGGGAAAAATTTGATCCCACTTCCGAAAGTGTGTATTTAACGTACTTCGACGTAAATAATTTATATAGAGCCACCATGTCAGAATTTCTACCATTTGGTGATTTTTCTTTTCTTGATAATTTTGAAACTTTAGATTTAATAAACCATCCCGATGATTCGGAAATTGGCTATATAGTCGAGTGTGATTTAGACTATTTTAGACTATCCCATAGAATTACATGATAGTCACAGTGATCTACCATTGGCACCCGAACATATAGTACCACCCGTATCTGATTCCAAAATGAAAAAATTATTGCTTACATTATATCCTAAACATAATTATGTAATTCATTACAGAAATTTGAAAGTATATTTAAAATATGGATTAAAGTTGGTAAAAATCTCAAAATGAATTTGATAAGAATTTTTATAAATTAATGACTAATAGCGTTTTTGGGAAGCTGATGGAAAATGTACGTAAACATAAGGATATACGTTTAGTAACGAAATGGGAGGTTCGCTATGGTGCTTGTGCCTACATAGAAAAACCAAATTTTCATAGTTGTACAATATTTGATAATGATATGCTCATCATTCAAATGAATAAGCTAGAAGTATATTTCAATAAACCTATATATGCAGGATTCAGTGTTTTAGACGTTTCAAAAGCTTTTTTATACAATTTTCATTACGGTTACACGCTACCCAAGTTTGATAATAATGCTAAGCTCTTGTACATGGATACGGATAGCCTCATATACGCCTTTTCAGTTCTCGATATCTATGAATGCATTAAAGAGGACATTGATACATTCCATATATCTGATTATAGCCCCAACAATATCTTTGGAATTAGTATATAAAAAGTCCCTGGCTTAATGGTAGATGAAAATCATGGTGCGATTATGTTGGAATTTGTAGGACTTCGTGCAAAAATGAATACTTATATGGTTGATGAAAAAGTTGTAAAAAAATCAAAGGGTTCTACCCGCGCAAGCGTCAAACAGATTACGATAAATGATTATAAACATGTTTTGTTTCATGGTGACGTAATAAGCTGTTATCAGCATCTGATAAGATCAAAGAAACATGATGTGTTTACAATTAAACGGAATAAAGTAGTACTTAATCCTTGTGATGATAAACGATTAGTAAATTTCAATTTCACTAATACTAGACCTTGGGAATTTAACTTTACATAGCATTTTATTCGTCTTCTGTTTCAGAAAACAATTTTATCATTATGAACAGTCTTGAAGACAAATTGCAGGAAGAGCTATGGTACAGTAGTGATAAAATCTACAGAAAATACCTGAAGCGTTCTTTGATGGGGAAGTCCTCCCCCGAAAGCTATTTATTTGTACTGAATATATTACAATATATTGTTATTCCTGATGAGTGTTTTTACTGGTGTGCTATAAACTCAAGGTGTGCAAATGAAGTTATTAAGACATTATTTGATAAAAAAATTAAATTAGACGATACCATTAAAAGTTTTATATAATTGTGTACCGATAAAGGCTACAATTCATTAACTTTTGATAAAGTAGATAGGATCTTAGACGATATGAATGTACATGGTGACATACCGGTTAAAATGTGTCTGTACAATTTATTAAGGGTTCATGATTCAACAAATGTTAAATCTACGTTAGAAAATATTGCTTACAAGGACACTTTATTTATTATAACTGAATGTATTGAGAAAGCGGCATATTATGCTAACTACAAGTGCCTCGATATTTTGATTGAAATATTATTAGAACAAAATATCAACTATAAGTTTCAACCGTGGGAAAAAGATGAGCACTACAAAATTTATTACTGGATACTAGACAACATCAATGAAGGTGAAACAAATTCAAATTCCTGCTTGGGATGGAGGTGTGGGCCAGATTCGGGAATATGGCCAGTAATTTAAGTGATAATAGAAGTACTTTAGGTTCACTTTATAAGATAATGAAATTTTAAAAATAAATATATTATTTAAAAAATAAAATACTATTATTTTTTTGTGTTTTATTTCATCTAAGAGCTACATCATTTTCTACAAACTATATAACTAATATAAGTAATTTGTTTCACAAGGTACAGGTTGAATGTTATAAAATAATATCATCGTTATTGATCCATGATCTTTCATCCAATCCCCACCACTTTACGAATAACTTATTATTCTTGGAGCGAATCACTTTTTCTACTAGATACATCGGGATACTTTGTTTTTTGTAATTCATATTCATAAAACCCTCCCAGTACAGGCTTTCCCTTCATGTCTTCCAGCATGTACGTAGTGGGGTTAGTAATGCGAACTTTCACAATCTTAAATAGTTCACTAGACCAATTGGGTGTGCATCCTTTTGCGAAAATATTTTTAAATTTACTGATTCGTACTATGTCACCCACAGAATATCGATTCCTATCGAATATTTTTATGTTAGTGTAAGCCTCTAGCTTTGTATGATTACCAACATCTTTGAGCTTCATTCCGATAGTTCTATGCTTGCGATTGTTATAATATATGATTATGGTATCATTTGTATTTACCTTGTAGGCTGAATGACATATAGAGCACCCTTAATGGTTCTGATAACACGTTCCGCAATTGTAGCCTTCTTTGTGCTATAGGTGGAGTAATGATTGACTCCATAACGATGCATTAGTTTAGTAAAAAGCTCATTGTAGAATTCTTTCCCTGCATCTGTCTGCAAATTGGTAGGTTTTCGTCCTTTTTTGAAGATTGTTTGCATGGCCTTGGTAACTTCTTGACCTGTTTTCGTTTTTAATCCTTTAATCCATAAGTATTTCGAAAAACAGTCGATAACCACTAATATATACGTATAGCCCTTATTTTGTTTGGCATATGTGTCAAATTCAGCAAAATCTGCTTGCCAAAGGTCATCGAAACCTCTAATTATAGTGCGCCTTCGTTTAAAATGTTTTCGTGCAGGTTTATGCAATTCGTTGACGAGTTGTAATTTGGACATGGTACTAATTTATCCACAATTTCTTTAAGTCGATATAGTTTTTGCTCCAACACTAGATAAGCGTTAGAGCTTCCTTTAAAAGTTTTCTGAACTGCTTGTAGACAAAAATCAAGATATCCTTTACTTATAGCATCATCTTCTTCTTCTGGGTCCGCCAACTGTGTCAAACGGTTTCCATCCAAATTGAATCTTGTTGATAAATAGTATTGCTTAGTGATGGCATCTTGAGGACCTACGGGGCTCGCAACATTGCTGAGTCTCCTATTCTCGATATCAAATTTATTATCATCAATCAGTTTAAACTGAGGGGTTAGTTTCTTGAAACGATACTGGACATGTGAACGTCCAAATTTGTCAAGGGTCATTTTAGTTATGATATGTCGACATCAATGCATTCTCATTTATACTGTTTAAAAAACGGCTCTTTGACTTTTCAATGTACTCATCCTCATACAGTTCTTCTACAATTGATATTATGTCATTCACAACACCTGTATTCCCTGCCAATTTTTCTGCCACAATACCTCTAGACTACGAATTAGTTCATGTACATCATTCCAATATTTATATTCAATCGGCCTGTTTGTTAATTCCTTAAAAAACATAGCTCCACCTCCCTTGGTCGTGGGTGATGATGATAGCAAGGGTTTGATTATTTGCGTATACTTTTTGCTGCGGCTCCCTCGCATTTGCCCACTTACGTCATAATCTCGCCTTACAACATTAGTAGATTCTAAAATACTTCTATAATCTTTTCTATCTTTTGAATTTACTAAATTTAAATTGGGTTCATTCATGATAAGTAGATCATATAAACCTGGAGACCCTTTATACGTGACACCTTTAATAATCATATCGTTTTCTTTAATTGTAACGGGTATTCCAATTGTCCATTTGTCAGTTTTGGTATCATAGTGGACTCCAAATATGATCAATAACACCTTCAGAATCCCTCAAATACGTTCAACAATATACGAGGTAATTCATGATACTGCTCGAGAAATTCTTCTGAGATGGGTTCATTACGGGTAGTAGAATCATCTGTGACACTAAGAGGTTCTTCTTCTTCCTCAATATTAATCTCTCCTATAACAGGTGTATCTAAGAATGATGGTGTACAAAGGCCTGGAGGAGGATGTTTTAAAAAAAGGGAAGCTGAGCTAGTGGACTAGTAGCATCCTTTCTTAAATCACCTAATGGAGTGAAGCCTGGAGTCCGTTGAACTTGAGCTAGCGGGCTAGTGGGGGTAGTAGCGTGCTTTCTCGGTAAATAGGGGTTTTTGGGTTTAACGCCAATGGGCTCATTTTTAGGTGTTTTTTATCTGGATCTACTATTTCAGTTAAAGGTCCTATTAGGGGTTTATAAGTACTTTCAAATGTTCTTTCATTATCAATGCGAGAAGTTTTAATACTGTTATACTTCTGCTGTATTACTTTACGAGCCTGAATAATTTTTTTCTTTAATATCATTTCCTTGTTATCCATTGTAGTAAAGCGGGTTTGCTGAACAGATACCGGTTTACCTCGAACAGACAGCTGTTCACACAAACAGATAGCTGTTAATACCTAAACAGATCAGTACTTACTAAACTACTGTAAGCAGTTTAAGGTATTATATATTCATCAAATCTTTTCCTATAGCGACCATTATTAACTTCAGCATCCTTGTTTATGACCATGAAATCAAACGGATCTACCCAGCATTTTGAACACATGTCCCGAAATGAGTTCATGCTTATGGTGGGACTTATATGATCCTCATACACATGTTTTAGATTTAATTCATCTTGCTCAAATAATATAATTAGATTCGCATTGTCACGAATTAATTGCTTTGGAATTTTACTGTAAGTTTGACCCAAATAGAAACAGTCAATATCGTTATGTCTACCCATAGAAAAATATGCCCTTATGTTATTTTGCTTTTCACAAGCGATATCATCGAAGATAAAAATAGAGTTTGATTTTGCACAATTAGGCTCAATTACATCTTGATTATCACTGAAGGTAAAGTAACCTATATCCCTCATTGGAAGTAAGATTTCCTGTAAAAGTTTGTACTTGTTTTGATTCAATGACTTAGAGTATACGTATACATGTTTAAATTTCAGGCAATTTTTCTCGGTAATCAAACTGATCATTGCGTTCGTTATACCACAATTGGAGGGGCCACATATAATACCACGTATACTATTAGGAAGTAAATCACAATGTTTTGAAGTAATAGACTTTTCATCAAAGTCATCATTTTGAATTGAGAGTTTTTGTTTTTGAGCAACTACTTTCATCGTTAGTGGGTGAAATAAAACTAAACGCATAATTACAACATTTTTATTTATATGCTAGGCTATATTACAATCACAATAACTTTTTCACTTCCCCAGTGAGTGGGCTGTACTGCACAATAACGTCATGGAGAATAAGACCATAGACAACAATTCCATTATCGAAAGGTGTTAGAGATTCCATTTCCAATCTGATGTCTACTGTTGAGTTTTTTAAGGATTCATTTTGTAATATAGTAGCAGTCCATTACAAATATCTTGGACTTTATGATTTGCCAAATGAAACAGTCAATATCGTTGTACCATAAAATGCCTCTTTATTCTTTCACCAAGAATATCATCGAAGATTTAAAAATAGAGTTTCATTTTGCACAATTAGGCTCAATTACATCTTGATTATCACTGAAGGTAAAGTAACCTATATCCTTCATTGGAAGTAAGATTTCAAGTTTGTACTTGTTTTGATTCAATGACTTAGGATGTATAATGTTTAAATTTCAAACATTTTCTCGGTAATCAAACCTTGCTTGTATCATTGGAGCCATATAATACCTATACTATTGGAATAAACAATGTTTTGAAGTAATAGACTTTTCATCAAAGTCATCATTTTGAATTGAGAGTTTTTTTTGAGCAACTACTTTCATCGTTTAAGAGGTAATAAAACTAAACGCATAATTACAACATTTATTTATATGCTAGCTATATTACAATCAAATAACTTTTCACTTCCGAGTTTACTTGACAATAACGTCATGGAGATTAAGACCATAGACAACAATTCCATTATCGAAAGGTGTTGAGATTCCATTTCCAATTGATGTCTACTGTTGAGTTTTTAAGGATTCATTTTGTTTAGAACAGTCCATTACAAATACTGGACATGATTTGTATTCGAATAGTTGAATTAATGCCAATCTTTGATCATCTTCACCGTAGTAATCACATCGAAATTTCAAAATTGCGATAGGGGTATGTGGTTAGCACTGAAGTCCAAATGCATTCTCATATGGATAATACTCAGAATTCATTTACTTTACGATTTCTGATGTTAATGTGATCAAAATTTCGCCTTGCTGACTTTGTGTACCTTTACCTTGTTGGAATGCAACAATTATCCAACGTGGTTTTCAGTTGCGTTGATGTTTTATTGCGCAAAATATGTCTGAGGTTGCCTGTTTTACAAGGTAATTCATATAACTCCACTTGACGAAATGGAACAAATAATAGAATTTTATTGGTCTTGAAACAAGTAAGTTTCGACAGCATCACTAAGTTGTTAAGTGTGGTACTTTCCATTGAATTTTATTTAAGGTTATTGGCATCAACTTCACCATAGTAACAGTTTGTATCGCTTCTAAGATCCGAATTAAAACCAACTCTTTGCACATATTCACGATTACCTGACGATAATCCTCCGATTATTCCAAATATGTGAGTTCCAATGGTATGCATAATGTAAAGATTTTTCCATTTTGCTCATCGAATTCTACTTGTAAGGCGTCTTCATTCTTTGGCGACCATCCCAAATGGCTTAGGTTGACTTTTAACCATTGCCGTTAAGAAATATTTCCTAGCGTAGATGTTATACCATGTAAATTCTGCAATACATCCACTTCTGACCACCTAACTCATAACAGAATTTCTTCGAAAAGAAAGTTCGGAAATTGGTCTGGTTAATTCTGCCATGCTTTTCTATTCATCTTCATTTTTGAGCTCAAGTTTACCATCTATGTACAGAAAACTATCATAGAGCCGTAATTCAGATCATGACTTTGAATTAAGATGCGTATTTCGGAAAGGTCCACATTTAGATAGATCCATACGGAAGGATGTAATATCTGATTTAATTATAGTTATCATCAAAATGTACGTTTTGAAAGACGTTTAACTATTCTGACATTGTGGTTGAGAACTTTTAAACCAATTGACGTTAAAAGTATTTCTCTGCAGATGTTAACCGCAATGAAGGCTGATTGACTAATTAATACTATACTGTAGGGATGATGTCTTTTACATGAATTCTTGAAAGATGGAATTGGTCCTGGATTAATTCTCAGACCCATACTCTTTAATGTTTAATAGTTTTGTAACTGTGGTTTCCTATTATGTGGAGTTGATCGGCCTAGTTCCACAGTTTATGCTTTTGAGGTCAGTTGTAAACGGACTCTGCTGCCGTCATCAGGCTTAGTCCTGAGAAGGACTGTTTTCACTTGAGTCGAATTCATGTTATATTTTCCCAAGCATGACTACTCTCAGATTCGAACTTGGTACCTTTCACTTACTAGTCTGACACTTTACCGCTAGCCACTGAGTTGAATCCATATGGTTTATATATTAATATATATATATATATATATATATATACTATATATATGACTATCATATATATATATCATATATATATATATTATATATATATCATATATTATTATATCCATTGTGTGTGTGTGTGTGTGTGTGTCGTGTGTGTGTGTGTTTAAACTTGTCCGTGGTTCGCTGAGTTTATTGCCATGTTGGCCGTAACCTCTTGCGCAGGTTACGTTAAGCTCTTCTGCATTATTGGCATCCATGGGTTTCATTTCTACATTGCTTGAATTGGATTGTTTTACAAATATGTGCTTGAGTTCAACGTTTGTGTTCTCGTATTTGCCACTATCTGTGTTATCCATTGGTGTGGTAATTCGTTCCAGACATGTTCGGCATTTCTTGATCTTAGGTTCGTGCGTATCTTTATTCTGCTGCCTTTATGTCTCTATTTATGTATCCTGCCGTATCCATGGTAGGTTGTACACAATTCTTGGAATTTTGATCTTCATTGTATGTTTGGTTTTGGTTAGAATTCCCTAGGTTCTGGTCGATTTGAAGGCAGTGTCTTGTATTCTCTACTGTATTTGTCATCTATTTCTTGGATTTGTTATATTTTTTTGAATTTCAGTTGGTCGATTTGATTTTTCCATCCTTCGTATTTTGTCTGAGGTACCTTGTAAACGTGAAGTTAGGCGTGGCAAAATGCTTGTACGATAGAGCAAAAACAATATGCTCAAAACAAGAGGACCTGAACAGAGAAAAAGCAGATATTGCTAGAACACTCAAAGAAAATGGCTACTCCAATCTAACACCTAACCTAAACAGGGAAAGGGTAACCGAAAAAGAATAGCCTAAATATACTGCGATAATACCATATATACAAGGTACCTCAGACAATATACGATGGATAGGCAGCAAAAACAAGATACGCATTGCCTTCAAATCGACCAGAACGCTCAGGGGAATACTAACCAAAACCAAACCATACAATGAAGATCAGAATTCCAAGAATTGTGTATACAACCTACCATGCGAATGCAGCAGAGCATACATAGGGGAGAGCAGTAGACCACTCAAAGTGAAAACGCAGGAACATAAGAACAACGTGTGGAATATTAATCACTTGCAAATGAGATGGATTTGTATTAAAATTAAATCTATTGTTGCCTGTATAAATGTTTCTAATGCTGTTGCAGCCGTAAAATCCGACCAATCTAATAACGTATTTCTCCCCCAAATCTAGTTCTATCGGTGGATAGAAGTTGTAGCTAGTCGTGTTACCATCACCTTCTAAACTGAATGTTATGGACATAACTGAGAAAATTTGATGTTGTGCCGATTATTTATATAAAAATTGTAGGCATAGGTGTCCGCAAATAATTGTATTAAACTCTTGACCTTGGTTGTAACTATTATATATTTTACACCTCCGAAAATAGTTAATCACTTCGATTGGTGGTCGAACATTACCGAAACTATCGTAATACCATACCTTTTTCCCACGCTTTTTGTAGCAAACCCAATGTGTACCTGGTCCTCTGTGGCTATCTAAGTTAATAATTCCAGATTCATTTTTCCGTGGTAACTTTAGGCATGCTATCTCTCATAAAAATATCCCTAAAGTAGGGTATTTCTTTAAATCAATAGCCGTTAACGGTCTATCGGGTAATCTATTCAGTTTTTTGGAAACGGCTTTAAGTATAATGCACTACCACCAGATTTGTCTGGTTTTAGATACAGTGCACCGCCTTTCTTATTCACGGAGCCTATAGCGATAAATTCCATCGTGCGATTATGGCGCAATGTCTCTTTTTTTAGCATCATTGACTGCTTTAGTAATTCCTGATGCACCGTCAGCTAAAGCACTGATTGCTGATAATCCTGCGAATAACGGAATAAGAAATGGTAAAAACTCTCCTTGTTTCGGTAGGGGAATTACTCTAGGAACTTTAATGTTTTACTTTCTTCCTAAACTTTATACCACACGTTTTGCCGTTGGCGCTGACTTTATTGTGTCTGTAAAATTTCCGTTAGATTTAATTTTTTTAGCGATTGTTTTTCGTAAATGCAATAAATTTCCGCCATTCCATTTTTTCTTCTTCTTCAGATTAGATCGACGTTTACACCCCATTCCTAATTTTCTCTTTGCTTTCATGGCGGTACTGACTGCTAAAGCTGCAGTTCGTTCACCTAATGTTACATCTGATGGTTTAAAGCGTTCCCAAGCTATCTAAATCTCTGTAACTGATATCGTGAAGTTTGGACTGAGCATCTAATTGATTAATACCGGGGTCATCGCGTGCGAGTCGTTTTTCTAATTTTGTACCAGAACCGCAATACTGGTAACCAGGTAAATGCAACTCACACGGAAGTTCATTGATTAGAACATTCACTAAACCACCACCACCTGCACTCTTTCTCTTCTTAAATAACATTTTTTACCTGGATGGATAAAACAGGGTATTTATACCTAAACTGAGAAAAATAAATCATAGTTATTTCTTTATTCAGTAAATGCTATACATTAGATAAGCAGGACGATAATACAATATTTCCATTAAACATACAGTGTTATGTGAATTAATATTATACTTATCATTTATAACATCATCAGTGTCTTTATAAATGTCATAATCACCACCACGGAATTCTTTCTCACGAAAACGACGGTAGTCAATAACTTGTATGAACTTTTCATAAAAACACACCAGATTGTAAGATTCAAGAAATTCCAATCTATAGCTTATTATATTTTTTAAATTGAATAGTTCTTCTATACTAGCAAATTGAATGTGCAAGAACAGCAGTTGTAGTTTTCTATCATAACAGTTTTCAAAATTCTATCATATCCTTCAATCAATTCCCAATTGTAATAAATACCAAGATTGCTAGATGGAGATTCATAATGTTGATCATAGATTATATCTTCATCCTCGTTTAAATTTGACCAATCAATTTTATTTTCAATTTCTTGGGATCGGAAAAATAGTAATTCTACATATGAATGCCATCTTAGAAGCTCATTCCATTCCTTCATATCCAACACTACATTATTGCTTTGATCACAGTTGCTACACCCCAAACGCACTACTGGTACAAGGTTGAGGTGTGTACTGTATCCAATTTCCATATGTTTTGCATGATGAGTATCGTTCGATAGTTTATAATAAATACAATCGATTAAGTATTCATTAGCTGCTTGTTTATACACTTCAGATAAATCATATGGCTGCCTGTCAGTGTTAGAAGAATAAACCTTCAATATGTTTCTCTTCATTTTTACTGCTACTACCACCATCACTATTTTGACAGCACCAACAACACAAGGTAAAATTATTATTCATATTGTTACTGCAACTATGTGGGTTATCCATATGTAACGGTGCACTTCTGAGTTTCGATCGTTCCAGAAATGATGTTATTGCTGCCTGCATTATAACGACTGTACTTGTTTGAAATTGCACTAGGACTAAACGTTGTTTAAGAACTGATTTTAGTTAAATCATGTGGTGGGGTTGTGGCACTACTATTAAAAACAAAATGTTATGTTCGTTGTTTTCCCGACTGCACCCAAACTACTCATGAAGACATCCCTCGTGTCTAGCTGCGTTTTAAATTCTTCCATTCGAGTTTCTTCTTTCAAATACTCATAAAAGCGTTGAGGTAATATACATTTAAAATCACTTTATACTTTTTTGATATCTCGAGGTCACATGCACTTTTAAAAAGTTTGCAATAGGTGCTTTGGTTTAACCCTGCTAATTCCATGTTTAACAATTACAAGTTGCTAACTGACTGATCTCAACACACCTCGCTGTGGTTTATATCACAAAAATGTGTCCTAGACTTGAGTACCTATCACAACATGTTTATACTTGTTTAAAATTATTTCACCTTGACTCAATTTAGTCAATATAAGTAACATTTGACTTTGGTCTACTTTTTAGCATAGACAACAACCCACATTCTTCTTGTTTCCATGAATTGATTCTATTTTTATACTTCTAAGAAATGTCATACCATATCCCTACAGGTCAATAATCTTTGACCTTGACCACTCTATTTTTAGACTTCTAAGAATTGTAATATGATGATGACATTGTAGTTTCTATTTTTAGCTTTTGACCTTTACATACAAATTTCCCGCCAAAAGTTTTACCGCAGTGACCTTGTAATATGATGATGATGATGACATGCAATTTCTATTTTTAGCGAGCTCCAAAAATATTAATTTCCCGCCAAAAGTTTGACCTTGAGGAAATCCAAAAGCTTACATTTCTCTCCACCAGAGGGCGAGTGACCTTGAATTGGTCCAGAATCGGCCCCTAATCACTACTGATGTGTTTGTCAGTTTTCCTTTATATGATGATTTCCTCAAGGTCTCATCTTTTATTGGTACTGCTTAAACCATAATCAATTTCACCTTTTCTTAGATCACTATTTACCATAAAATGTTGGGTTAGATGTATATGTTCCTTCTTCCTCTTCAGGTACAACTTTAATAAGTTTCATATCAACCTTGTAAGACATTTCAAAGAATCCGTGTTACTTAAGCCTGGAAGTTCTAATCAGGTCCACAGAAGGAACAAGGTGGCCGTCGGTTCTATCTTGAAAACACGTACCAAAATAGTTCAGAATTGACCGTGGGTTCTCCATTCAGGCTGTTCTACAATAAGTTGTTGTCGTAAACAAAGTCGTGTTGTAAGCAATGACTATGAACTAGTCTTAGGTGTGTACAATTTCATTAAATTTGATTAATAATTAAAAAGGTTATATATGCATTTTAATAGTTGGCGACTGTTTTATAAAAGTTATAAAAAGCTTTTTTTTAATTATCGTCGAAACTAGTGGTGACTCAAAATTTGTCAACGATGTGATATGCGATAAGGTAGGGAATCCGTGTGTATAATTTCATTTAAAAGGTTATACGTATTTTAATAGTTGGCGACGATTTTATAAATGTTATCTAAACAAGATTTTTTTAAATTTTCATTTAGTGGCTCAAAACATTGTTATCAATAAAGTGGTGTGTGATAAGGTACAAGACCTGAGTGTGGAATTTCATTAGATTTAATTGTTAATTAGAAAAGTTAAACGCATTTCAATGAATAATTTGGTGAAATTTTCAATTTGCTATTTATATTTTTTATTGTTAGGTTTCGACCGTTAGTTGTTCTGATATTTGTTATCATCAAGGCAATTTCATAATATTGAATTTATTAAGGATCTAGTTATCCTTTACTAAAATTAGAGTCCATAGTTGGCTTAATACATTTATCAAACTGTCATATTAATAGCAAGTTTATGTTTGCGTTTACATCTAATTCATATTTTATAAATTTGTTCCAACATCTTACACAATTCTTAACATATTACCATTTAGTGAGGGCAATAACTGTAATTGTCACCGAAACATATGTATTTATAGAAAATATAAATATAAGATTACAACATTTAAAAACCAAAACGCTAAGTGTTTAACTAATACCAACGAAGTTACACCTATAAATTAAACACTAACCTATTATATACTTAGGCATTATAAACAATATTATAAATTAAAAATAAACCTTATACCAACCAAGTTTCATTTATAAATTAAACATTAACCTATAAATTAGTTTACAAACGATACGATATCTAATGATGACAAATAAAAAATTAAAATGGTGCTGTTCACAAATTATACAGTAGAGTATAGGGTATTGGAGATCAGAATTCTTCTAGATGTGTGAACTCAATTGCAACAAAGCCAAAGTTTTTTTTCAGATATCGTTTTTAAGATGAATATTAAAATTATCTTTGCGATGTGTTGCATAATCACACTGGTCACATTTGAATTCTTTACTTAAAGTGTTTTTTAAGATGAATTGTTAAATTATGTTTGTCATTTGTTGCATAATCACATTGGCTGCATTTGAATTCATAACTTGAAGAGTGTTTTTTAAGATTAATTCTTAAATCTTGTTTTTGTTTTGATGCATAATCACATTTAAATTCATAACTGGAAGAGTGTTTTTTGATGACTTTTGAAATCATTTTTGCAATGAGTCACATAATTACACTGGTCGCATTTGAATTCATAACTTGAAGTGTTTTTTAAGATTAAGATTAAAATGATCTTTGTGATGTTTCATAAACACACCGGTCACATGTGAATTCATTACTTAAAGAGTGTTTTTTAAGATGGTTATTAAAATTAAATTTGTGATTTGTTGCATAATCACATTGGCCGCATTTGAATATAAATTGAAGAATGCTTTTTAAGATGAATTTTTAAATATTGTTTTCGTTTTGCTGCATAACCACATTGGCTGCATTGGAATTCCTAACTTGCAGAGTGTTTTTTAAGATGGTAATTTAAATTATCCTTACAATGTGTTGCGTAATCACACTGGTCACATTTGAATTCATAACTTGCAGAGTGTTTTTTAAGATGAACTCCTAAATTGTGCTTTCGTTTTGCAGCATAACCACATTGGCCACATTTGAATTCATAACTTAAAGAATGTGTTTTAAAATGCTTATTTAAATTATACTTGCAATGTGTTGCATAATCACACTGGTCACATTTGAATTTTTTACTTAAAGAGTGTTTTTTAAGATGATTTGTAAAATTATATTTGCGATTTGTAACATACTCACATTGGCTGCATTTGAATTCATAACCTGAAGAGTGTTTTTTAAGATGATCTCCTAAATCTTGCTTTCGTTTTGCAACATAATCACATTGGTCACATTTGAATTCATAACTTAAAGAATGTTTTTTAAAATGCTTATTTAAATTATACTTGCAATGTGTTGCATAATCACACTGGTCACATTTGAATTCATAACTTGAAGAGTGTTTTTTAAGATGGTTATTTAAATAATCCTTGCGATGTGTAGCGTAATCACACTGGTCACATTTGAATTCAAAACTTGAAGAGTGTTTTATAAGATGCCTTTTTAAAACTCTTTTGCAATGAGTCTCATAATTACACTGGTCGCATTTGAATTCATAACTTGAAGAGTGTTTTTTAATATGAAAATTAAAACAATCTTTGCGATGTGTTGCATAATCACACTGGTCACATTTGAATTCTTTACTTAAAGAGTGTTTTTTAAGATGACTTGTAAAACTACTTTTGTGATTTCCGACATACTCACATTGCCTACATTTAAATTCATAACCTGAAGAGTGTTTTTTAAGATGAACTTTTAAACTACATTTGTGATTTGTTGCATAATCACATTGGTCACATTTGAATTCATAAATTGAAGAGTGTATTTTAACATGAACTCTTAAATTTTGTTTTCGTTTTGATGCATAATCACATT
Source organism: Vesta saturnalis (assembly GCA_036346205.1). Taxonomy (NCBI): domain Eukaryota; kingdom Metazoa; phylum Arthropoda; class Insecta; order Coleoptera; family Lampyridae; genus Vesta; species Vesta saturnalis. The sequence goes on along the minus strand of JARFJB010002108.1, from coordinate 198,689 downwards.
GGTCACATTTGAATTCATAAATTGAAGAGTGTTTTTTAAGATGAAGATTAAAACAATCTTTGCGATATGTTGCATAATCACACTGGTCACATTTGAACTCTCTACTTGAAGAGTGTTTTTTAAGATGAATTCTTAAATCTTGTTTTCGTTTTGCTGCATAATCACATTGGCCACATTTGAATTCATAACTTGAAGAGTGTTTTTTAAGATGCTTTATTAAATTACTTCTGCGATTTGATGCATAATAACATTGGCTGCATTTGAAGTCATAACATGAAGAGTGTTTTTTAAGATGAAATATTAAATTACTTCTGCGATTTGTTGCATAATCACATTGACTGCATTTGTATTCATAACTGGAAATGTGTTTTAAAAGATGACTTTTCAAATTGGTTCCTTTTTTTGCTATATAATTGCATTGGTCACAGTTAAGTTTAACATTTGAACTGTATTTTAAAATGGAACTATTAAATGGATTACGTTCACACTGTATGTTCGAGCTCACATCTATTATTAGAGAAGAGGTGTCTTCTTTCTTGATATCCACATCATCTGTAAAAATAGTGTTAAACTTTGTACTACTTAGACCGTAATCAATGTCACCTTTTATTAGATCACTATTTACCATAAAATGTTGGGTTAGAAGTGTATGTATTCCTTCTTCCTCTTTAGGTTCGACTTTAATAAGTTGCATATCAACCTCATAAGACATTCCAAAGAATTCGTGTTACTTAAGGCTTGGTAGTTCCGATGCCGTCCACAGAAGGACTAAGGTGATCGTCGGTTCTATCTTGAAAACCCGTTGTACCCTAACACTTCAGGATAGACCGTCGATTAATTTCTCCGTTCAGGCTGTGCTACAATATGTCGTATCTTGGCTGGCGTTTGTCGTAATAGAACAAAAAAAGACCCTTTACAGAAGTAACACTTTATCACAGTATAATATATTATACTGTGACTTATCAAATGAAGACAGCAGCTAGAGATAGCCAAACCTACAGAAAATGCCGAAATTTACGCAGCGTTGCCAAGTGCTCATGTTCTTACCTCAACTACCGAAAATGTGAAGATGTTTCTACACCACAGCGAAAATATTGCATTACAAATTCAATTCAAAATATATATACAATATCACTAAAGTAAATGTACTACGCAACAGACCTAATAAAGCAAACGATGTCACTATTCTGACGGGACACCTGTCAACAAATGAGATAAAATATAAAAACTTTTTAAATGAATTAGTTGAATGTAATTGATTTCTTAAAATATAAAACTTCATAATATTTGCAAATTGATGATTGTGCCCTCGAAGGATGTAGCGAATACCGGTTCAAATAAGAGGATTTCAACTGAACCACATACCTTAGATTTTTGTCTGGTTACGTTAGCGAAGATTGTGTCAATAGATAAATTAAACATTTTGAGTTCCAGAAACTCATACAAAAGTAAAGCGATATACGAAATCGATTGTGCCCTAGAATGGAGGCCATATGGTGCGATCAAGTGATAATTATTTCACTCGGAGAAGCGTACGTCTTGTTTTAAGTCCGTTTCACCAAGTATAGACTTTGTCAATGACTCAATTCAATGTAATTGATTTCTTAAAACATAAAACCTCATAATATTTGCAAATTGATGATTGTGCCCTCGAAGGGATGTAGCAAATGGCGGTTCAAATAAGAGTATTTCATCTGAACGCACATACCTTAGATTTTTGCCCGGTTACGTTAGCGAAGATTGTGTCAATAGATAAATTAAACATTTTGAGTTCAGAAACTCATACAAAAGTAAAGCGATATACGAAATCGATTGTTCCCCAGAATGGAGGCCATAGGTGCGATCGAAGTGATAATTACTTCACTGGAGAAGCGTACGTCTTGTTTTAAGTCCGTTTCACCAAGTGTAGACTTTGTCAATGACTCAATTCAATGTAATTGATTTCTTAAAACATAAAAACCTCATAATATTTGCAAATTGATGATTGTGCCCTAGAAGATGTAAATGGCGGTTCAAATAAGAGAGTATTTCATCTGAACGCACATACCTTAGATTTTTTCCGGTTACGTTAGCGAAGATTGTGTCAATAGATAAATTAAACATTTTTGAGTTCCAGAAACTCATACAAAAGTAAAGCGATATACGAAATCGATTGTTCCAGAATGGAGGCCATAGTGCGATCAAGTGATAATTACTTCACTCGGAGAAGCGTACGTCTTGTTTTAAGTCCGTTTCACCAAGTGTAGACTTTGTCAATGACTCAATTCAATGTAATTGATTTCTTAAAACATAAAACCTCATAATATTTGCAAATTGATGATTGTGCCCTAGAAGATGTAGCAAATGGCAGTTCAAATAAAAGTATTTCATCTGAACGCACATACCTTAGATTTTTTGCCCGGTTACGTTAGCGAAGATTGTGTCAATAGATAAATTAAACATTTTTGAGTTCAGAAACTCATACAAAAGTAAAGCGATATACGAAATCGATTTCCCCAGAATGGAGGCCACAGGGTGCGATCAAGTGATAATTACTTCACTCGGAGAAGCGTACGTCTTGTTTTAAGTCCGTTTCACCACGTATAGACTTTGTCAATGACTCAATTCAATGTAATTGATTTCTTAAAACATAAAACCTCATAATATTTGCAAATTGATGATTGTGACGAAGGATGTAGCAAATGGCGGTTCAAATAAGAAGTATTTCATCTGAACGCACATACCTTGATTTTTGGCCCGGTTACGTTAGCGAAGATTGTGTCAATAGATAAATTAAACATTTTTGAGTTCCAGAAACTCATACAAAAGTAAAGCGATATACGAAATCGATTGTGCCCAGAATGGAGGCCATAGGGTGCGATCAAGTGATAATTACTTCACTGGAGAAGCGTACGTCTTGTTTTAAGTCCGTTTCCACCAAGTATAGACTTTGTCAATGACTCAATTCAATGTAATTGATTTCTTAAAACATAAAAACCTCATAATATTTGCTAGTAATGATATTATAAAAAGTGCTGAACGAAATTTGCTGTGCAATCAATTCCAACATTCAGAAGGCAATTGTAGTTCAATTAGACGTAATCGAGGTAACTTCAAAGCTCTTCTGCACAAACCGGATATCACCATAAAAACCTTATCAAGGCCTACTAGAAATTCAATTATTTTAGATTACATAATTGCAAAAGGTCATTCGTTACATGAACTTAAATTAATGAAAATTCCTCAATTATTTTCTTAGATATATGTAAAACGTTTAAGATTAAATGCGACTTTAAGAACTTTTATAAAATAAAGAAATACATTGTGAAATTACGACGGTCGTAAAGTAGATGGTAAAATAACTTTGCCTGCAGAAGATAGCAAAACTTTAAAACATACTCCATCGGAGTCGGAGGATACTTTCAAGAGATTTGCAAGATTCATTTGATTCTTTCATTAAACATGGATTTAGCAGTTCAACTCTAAACATGAATCCAGTTTTGGCATTACATCAGACAACCTTTCGTCTTTACCACAACCTGAAATTGAAAATAAAGTTCATAAAACCTCTCAGGTCCTAGATAATTTGATTCATACTTCCGAACCAAAAAAAGTAACAGCTGAAAAAATAGATATGCGGTTGGAAATATTAAATCCTAAACATGAATCCAGTTTTGGCGATACACCAGATAACTTTGCGCCTTTACCACAACCTAAAATAGAAGATGAAGTTCATAAAACCTCCCTTGTCCTAAATAATTTGGATCATTCATTGGAACCAAAAAAAGTAACACCTGAAAAAATAGATGTACCTTTGGAAATATTAAATCTTTCTACTGAAGTGGCAGATGTAATTTTACCAACTGGATCCAAACATGTCGAGAACTTACCTTCTGCAGCATTTAAAGATTGTTACTTACTAGAAGGCAAATTTACAATACCAGAATCTTATGTAAAAATTATTAAAAATGACGATACCAATAAATTAAAAACTTTCCATAGTTCGTATTATATTAAAAACAGAATCGCCAGATTCATAAACAATGTATGCAACGTTATCATAAAGGATACAAAATATTTAAAAGGCAACAATATCAAGATTTATGCTGTCTGTAAGCATAATAATTATAAATGCAAGAAATTTAAAATCATCATCAAACAGTTTCGAGAAGTATCAGTATTTAGTTCATAAAGATTTTTGTCATCAGAAAAATTGACTAGGTACGTAAAGGGCGTTGAGAGGCATATAGCCATTGAAGAGATGAGGCAAAAGACTCCTTCTGATGTAAAACGAAGAAATCTATTATCACTTAAAAAAAATATTGTAGAAAGCGGTAATTTACATCCTGTAAAATCAGATTCAACTCTCAGAAAATTGAAATCAAGAGTTATGCTCAGTTAGACAGAGACAAGGATGATATTTGGGATGTTCTGCTAATGCGCAAGATCATCCTGAGTACATACAGAAGTTTCAGAACCTATGTGCATTAAGTTATTTAGTAAAGAACAAGTCCAATTACTATTTGCTGAAAGATGTCGAGAAGTTTTACCAGTAATCTACTTTGACGCTACTGGGAATATTGTTAAGAAACCTAATATATTTTCTAATCAGGTGTATTTGTATTCTGCTGTTGTTCGATTAAACAATAGAAGAATAGTGCCTATATTCGAAATGATCTCCAGCAAACATAACTCCAACACAATATTTAAAATATTTTATGACTTTAGATCCTATTGTGAAGAGAACAGGATGTGGCCAATTTTCGAGCAGTAATAAGTGATTTTAGTTTTGCCAATTTGCATGCAATAGTTAAATCTTGTGATAATTTAACTTTACCTGAATATCTAGGGTATGTTACAGAATTTGTACAACAAGAAACGTATCCCAAACACTTAATTACAGGTTCACTTGTGTTGTGCGCATTTTATGAAGATAGCTGTAAAAAGACATAAGGATCATGTAAATAAAGAAGAACAACGGCTATTTTTTAAAAATACATTTGCTCAAGCAGTTAAAATTAATAGTTTAGAAACTTTGTCGCAGTGGTTTAAAGACATTGCCATTTTATTACAAACTCTGAATACAGTTCTGATGTCCAAGCATCTAAGTTGATAACGAACTCTTTCGAAAACTACAAAGAACTTTTGAGATATGAAGAATTAATTCCAAATCAGTTTGAAGAATTTTATGAAACAGATCACCAGTTTCATTCCATCTATAAGTCGAGTCCGTTTTACGTACTTCCTGAACATTTCTAACTCGATTGATAAAGCTACTGAGACGAAATCGAACAATAATCCATTTTATTGCATATCACTCTTCAAAATTATTTTAAACAAATACATGCCTTATTGCCCACTGTGGACAGCGTGTTTGATTCAAAGCATTATAATCGAAATAGGTATACAATGCTATTAGAAAATTATTTTGGTTATATTAAGAATAATTTATTGGGAGGTAAAAACAATTAAAGCCATCGCGGTTTATTAGAAAAAGCAGAGAACATGTCTTGTCTATATACCAAGAGGTACGGTTTGCATTCCTAAATCCAAATTGGCAACGCAAAAAGACATATTGATTGTAATGATGAAATTAGCGCTGAAGAAGTATGGAACAAAAAGAAAGTTATTTCCTCATCGTTTACTGCGTCGTATTTGCGATCCAAATTCAAGCGGAAAAACAATAAACATACGGACAATGACCTTTTAATTTAGAGGTGTTCGTATTGCGGTTCTGGACCTATGAATGAAACGGCTGATTGGGTAATGTGCGATAAATGTCATAAATGGATCCATCAAAGATGTGTTGATCCAGAAAATGAATCTAGTTTCTCTAACGAGTTCATTTGCGGTAAGTGTTTATCACATACTCCACATGCCATTTATGAAAATTGTGATTATTATATAAACATCGAAAATTACAACGAGTGCGAAGATGGACTTGTAGGCGATGACGGCATAATAGAGATCAAATGTCCGTTTAGTGCCAGAAGGGTCAATGTGATAGACGAACTTAACGAAATATTTCACCAGGGATAAAAAGTTAAAAACAGACCACAATTATTATTACCAAGTACAAGGGTTGTTGGAACTAGCAAACAGAAAGTGGTGTGATTTTATTGTTTATTATGGAAATGGAAACATTTTTATTAACCGAATTGTTAGAAATATGAAGATTTGTAAACTAGTTCCAGAATTGACAGGATTTTATTATTTCTTCTATTTACCTTTACTGGTTGCACCAGACCTAACTAACAGATGGCTACGTATCAATGGAGAACTCTTAAAAATGTTAGGTTTTTGAGCAACGGATTGGTTGATGACATTAACTACTATAGAAACGGAAAGTAGGAAATTATACGATTGCAGTTTTGATTTTCCAAATTTTACCATACCAAAATACTGCTCTCCGATTATAACTCCTTATCAAACATGAATTGGTTAACTGTTGTGGCAGTAAACATTATTTTATCTATAATAAACTATACCAACGATTACCAAGTAATAGAAGGTGAATTATCCACAAAAATTTTTGAGGACTCAACCTTTAGCAGTATTTTGTAAATAAATGTAACATCCACAAACGTAAATTAGCTATGCCGTTCATTGTTCATGGAAACCACTTTTGTTTAGCAATAGTAGATTTAGAAAACGTATTTTTCACAATATTGGATCCTATGGTAGCAATGAAATAAAAATAAGTTATTTTTATGAAATTTTGTAATTTATAGAAAATTATCATAATAGATTTAGACAAATCAAGATTTCCTGTCAAATATTAAACTTATTCTTCACAATCATATCATTCAAAACGATGCACAACTGTGGTCCTTATATAATTATTTTTTTCAACAAATAACAAAAAGGACTCATTAACATTAGATAACGATATGGAGTGTATAGAATAAATTTAAAGAAGATTTGCTATATCATTCCACGGATATGAATAATAATTGTAATATGTGGCCGAATAGCAATCCAATCAAATGCGCATAATGTGTATTTTGTAAACGATATGTTCACGTTGAGTGCCTTAATACAGGAAATCTCCATTTTTGGTATCAGGTATATGTAACCTTTGCGAAATGTATTAGATACAAACATATTGTTGTTGTGACTATACTGTGTTTTGTAATGTATAAAGTGTACATGTTTGAAATATCTTGGCCTCGATCTTGGCTCTGATTAGCACGCGATAAACATGAAATTGAACATAGGTTAAAAATACTAACCTGTACATTTTAGAATTTTAACATTCATCTATGTTTAATGAAGATTTATTTCGTGTCTTGTAGTGTAAATAGTGTAATGTAATTTGATTTGTATAGTCCATAGCCTATATTTAACAATTAAAATTAGTATATTGGATTCTAGTTATAAATTCAGTGTTATATAGTTTAGTGTACAAATAAAATTATTTAGTTCATTAGAATTAGAGTAAATATATTTATGGAAAGTCGTTCTGTAAGGGTAACCAGCAGAATTCTAACCAAAACAAAGACATAGGTACAATAAGTATAAGCCATGTGCGCAGTGGTAAAATGTAATAACACAGAAACTTTATTTTAAGCTTTTCTGGAGCACATTATATGGTATTTAAAATATATTAGGAAAATAATGAAAATTGGACATAGACCGTAGATGTCATCTGTTCAGAAAATTTTCAAGAAAAAATTTTGAATCATAGCACTAGAATACAGTGCTTTACTTTCAAACATGTTAAGATTGGAAGAAGTCCATTATCAATTTCAAATAATGCTTTGAGGCTTCAACAAATAGCGTCATTGTGTCTCCAACAATTACAGACTATGCTCCTCAAACCATAAACGCGTATACAAAGAAAGAACAAAGAAACCACAAGAGAATACAGAAATAGAAAAGTAAGTGTTTTACGTTAGGTGTAAAAACATTACGGGCTCTTAATGTTTTAACATAATAAGTAACCATTTTAGTTCTAAATTTTGAAGTTTGTGACATATTCTCTTTCTGGAAGCTCTTCAAGGCCTCGTTTGTTTCTGTTGTTAATTAATTAGACTTCTTTAAACTGATGATACTTCCTTTGGTGGAAGCTTAGTAAACGGAGTTTCTAATTATATATTTCGTACGTCAAAACATATTATGACATTGATTAACCTTACGTTTTGCGTTTTAACCATACACGGAACTGCATTAATGTATGCCTTCGAGGCACAATCATCAATTTCAAATATTATGAGGTTTTTATGTTTTAAGAAACCAATTACATTGAATTGAGTCATTGACAAAGTCTATACTTGGTGAAACGGACTTAAAACAAGACGTACGCTTCTCCGAGTGAAGTAATTATCACTTCGATCGCACTATGGCCTCCATTCGTATTTTGTCTGAGGTACCTTGTATAGGTTGTATACACAATTCTTAGAATTCTGATCTTCATTGTATAGTTTGGTTTTGGTTAGTAATCCCCTGAGCGTTCTGGTCGATTTGAAGGCAGTGCGTATCTTGTATTTGCTGCCTATCCTTCGCATTTTGTCTGAGGCACCTTGTATATATGGTATTATCGCTGTATATTTAGGTTCTTCGTTTTCGGTTACCCTTTCCCTGTTTAGGTTAGGTTTTAGATCGGGGTAGCCATTTTCTTTGAGTGTTCTAGCGATATTTTCTTTTTCTCTATTCAGGTCCTCTTGTTTTGCGCATATTGTTTTTGTACTATCGTACAAGCATTTTGCCACGCCTAACTTCACGTTTTAGATTGTATACACAATTCTTGGAATTCTGATCTTCATTGTATGGTTTGGTTTTGGTTAGTATTCCCCTGAGCGTTCTGGTCGATTTGAAGGCAGTGCGTATCTTGTATTTGCTGCCTATCCTTCGTATTTTGTCTGAGGTACCTTGTAAACGTGAAGTTAGGTGTGGCAAAATGCTTGTACGACAGAGCAAAAACAATATGCTCAAAACAAGAGGACCTGAACAGAGAAAAAGAAGATATTACTAGAACACTCAAAGAAAATGGCTACTCCGATCTAACACCTAACCTAAACAGGGAAAGGGTAACCGAAAAAGAATAGCCTAAATATACTGCGATAATACCATATATACAAGGTACCTCAGACAATATACAAAGGATAGGCAGCGGATACAAGATACGCATTGCCTTCAAATCGACTAGAACGCTCAGGGGAATACTAACCAAAACCAAACCATACAATGAAGATCAGAATTCCAAGAATTGTGTATACAACCTACCATGCGAATGCAGCAGAGCATACTGTAACGGTATAAACGGGTGGTAGAACGGGATTACAGATAAAATTGGCCTTTTTGCCCCGACTAGCCAGCGTATGGGTGTAGGTCAGATGTTGAAAAATTTTGCACAACCAGAATAGTAAATCGTACATAGCGTGTCTAAACATACAAAAACATACGCTTACCTATCCGCAATCAATCCCAGGTGTGCTGGACAGCCACTCAGCAAACCACCTGAAATAGGGCTTCAAAATAGCACTACACGCTTGTCAAATAAAAGCGTGATAAACACTCAATAAAGTTACGTTAATACACCTCAGTGTAAATAATTAGGCATTAACTAATAATCAAAAAATAAAAAATAAGCTATAGAATGCACTCTAAATGAATTAATACTCAACTAAAAATCAAATAAAACACTAAATATTATCAACGCTATTACTCAATAATAAAAAAAACTAACTTCGTTACGTTAAAACTAAATTACCGGTAAACTGTCAATTTGCAAGAAAACTTTTATGCAACACAAAAGGGTTTTCACAGAATTAAAACACATTTATAAAACCTAACAAAGCTATAATAAAATATAAAAAAAAGAAAAAGAGAATATTATAAATGTAAACATACGATAATGCGTATAAACAAAAAAAAATACAAATGCTTAAAAGGCGACAGAATGTCTTGGCCAGAACCCTGCGTAACGCCGTTCTAAATCGCTTAATCTATAGATATGTATATAGCGTGGGTTATTTACCCACTACACAATAGGGTCAATTGCCCTTTAATACTAAAATAAATAGAAAAGTGTGAAGGCGGAGCGTCAGAACTATAATTAATTACACTAAATAAATTTAAAACAACTTAATTTAACAAAAAAATACGACACCGCTTTCAAACCTTCGTTAACACAAAAAAAAATAATTCGAAACACACAAAAAAAAATAAATCTTGAAAATATTCAAGAAAAAAAACAATATTATATTACCTTAAGGTCTAGCTTAACACCTCTTCTGTGTTACAATAGAAAATGATGACCAATGACTGCTATGACGGAAATGAAATCTTCCTGCTCTGACAAAATGATGAATGAAAATGTTGACTAATATTCTTTTGTACACAAACAATTCCTTGATTGAATCTCGTTAAAATGTTACTGCATTAATTAAAAAAAACTTCTTTTAAAATAATAATTTGTGCGCTCAACTGACTTGTTAACTGTTATCTTTTAAATGGTTTTATTTACACTAACAATCCAAAAGATTAAAAAAACTTGTTTAAATAACTATAATTTTAATATATTGCGAAAGTTTCTTTATATTTAAACACGCTTTGTACGGCAATTAAGAGGCACTACAAGAACGTTAATGTTAAAATCCCCAAAAGCGATATAAACCAAAGAGTTCACCGAAGCACTAATAAAACACGACGATGATCTCTAGGTACTTGAGTACGACAAACCGAAATCGGCACTAGGTATAATCCTTTGGTCATTGAACAGTTTTAATAAAATCCCTTTACAGGTTCTCTTCAGAAGTAGCTTAACTACCCTTACTACACAAAAGTACGTTCGTTAAACACCACAAGGTCCAATATATCAACGTTCTAAACCACCCCTTAAAGCGTAACAACAAGCGGCACCGTACTAGTACTCAAGAGCGCGATCAGTTTCAGAATCCGCAATCCATCTTGGAATTTTGAATCCCTACTCATAAAAATCTTATCTAATTCCACCAATTAAAAACGGAAGGAAGAATGGTACCCTTACACACAAATTTCGTTTTCATCCGTAAGGACTCGAGAATTTTCAAATTTTTTAAACGTCAGCAAAATCATCGTGCAAACATCTCTGTATTTTCATTCAAGTACATGCAATTAGTCCCACATTCAATCTCTATGACTTAAAACCAACATACTCAATAATAAACTGAACAACTATAACTAAGCGTCTTTATGTCGCCAGCATGACATCATATACACATAAATCTATACTCTTTCTATAATTTTTAAGCAAATCAAACGAAATAAACCTTATTTACACTTATATACAACTATATACAAATAAACGTTACTCAACATTCAATAAACGGGGAATAATAAGAAAAACAACCTAAATTACGGAATAATAATTCACAAACAAGAAAACTAAAGCTTGCCACATACCTTCCCTAAAGGTCGCTACACACGTTAAACAAATTTATTCATAAAAACTCAACTTGACAACAAAAATTTGACGGTAAATCGCTAGAATTACAAACAAAATTACCCACTACGTATACAGGGTGTTCAAAATACCCTGACAATACATAGGGGAGAGCAGTAGACCACTCAAAGTGAAAACGCAGGAATATAAGAAGAACGTCCGTAAGGGCGAAACAGAAAGATCAAGAATCACCGAACATGTCTGGAACGAAGACCACCGCATCTAATGGGATAACATACAGATAGTGGCAAAGGACGAGAACACAACTCGTCGGAAACTCAAAGAAGCCACATACATCGCACTAGCAAAAAATCCAATAAGCCAAGCTAGTGTAGAAATGAAACCCATATGGATTCCAATAATGCGCGAAGAGCTTAAGCGCAATACACCTGCGCAAGAGGTTACGGCGCAATATGCGCAATAAACTTCTGCGCAAACACGAAAAAGTTATATATATATATATATATATATATATATATATATAAATAAAGGTCTAAAAAATATATATTGGATTACTCAGTGGTTCAACGGTAAAGTTGTCAGACTAGTAAGTGAACGGTACCAAGTTCGAATCTGAGAGTAGTCAAGTGCTTGGAAAAAAATTATATATAACATATGAATTTGACTCAAGTGCGAAAACAGTCCTTCTCAGGACTAAGCCTGATGACGCAAGCAGAGTCCGCTTCCGAAACGTCGCGCTAAAAAGCATAAACTGTGGAAATAGGCCGATCAACTCCACTAGCATGTTCTTTTAGTTCTAAGCGTACTGTGAATGATTCACTTTCACGAAAGTGGATTAGTTCACCCTTTTGATTAGTCAAATTAATTGTTCTATTACTACTTATGTCAGTGTTTACTTCAAAATGTTGAGTATTGCTTGGAGTTTTATCTAGACGATAACCTGGTGAAACTGAAACATCAATCTCATATAATACTTTAGCAGGTTTCCCGTTTCTTATAAGATCCCTTTATAATGTTGCACGCTACGTGTAGATTAGTGTGTTTAAGTATTTGGATGTCTAACGCAGATGTATGTAAAATATTTGGTTCTAATGGTTTTAGACTCAAACCCTAGCACGCGGCCAATGCAATTTTCTTTAGTAAAATCGATCTCAAATGAACTGTTTATCTCACATTTAAGTGTATTGTTGTTTGCTCTAATGATAAACTTTTCTGTGGGTATTTTAGATAATCGCTCATATGCACCGTGTGGAATATTAATCACTTGCAAATGAGATGGATTTGTTCTAAAATTAAATCTATCGTTGCCTGTATAAATGTTTCTAATGCTGTTGCAGCCGTAAAATTCGACCAATTCAATAACGTATTTCTCCCACAAATCTAGTTCTATCGGTGGATAGAAGTTGTAGCTAGTCGTGTTACCATCACCTTCTAAACTGAATGTTATGGACATAACTGAGAAAATTTGATGTTGTGCCGATTATTTATATAAAAATTGTAGGCATAGGTGTCCGCAAATAATTGTATTAAACTCTTGACCTTGGTTGTAACTTATATATTTTACACCCCCGAAAATAGTTAATCACTTCGATTGGTGGTCGAAAATTACCGAAACTATCGTAATACCATACCTTTTTACCACGCTTTTTGTAGCAAACCCTATCAAAGTTAATAATTCCAGATTCATTTTTCCGTGGTAACTTAGGCATGCTATCTCTCATAAAAATATCCCTAAAGTAGGGTATTTCTTTAAATCAATATCCGTTAACGCTCTTTCGGGTAATCTATTCAGTTTTTTGGAAACGGCTTTAAGTATAATGCACCACCACCAGATTTGTCTGGTGTTAGATACAGTGCACCGCCTATCTTATTCACGAAGCCTATAGCGATCGATTCAATCGTGCGAGTATGGCGCAATGTCTCTTTTTTTAGCATCATTGACTGCTCTAGTAATTCCTGATGCACCGTCAGCTAAAGCACTGATTGCTATAATCCTGCGAATAACGAAATAAGAAATGGTAAAAACCCTCCTTGTTTCGGTAGGAGAGTTACTCTAGGAACTTTAATGTTTTTCTTTCTTCCTAAACTTTATACCACACGTTTTGCCGTTGAAAGTACTGACTTTATTGTGTCTGTGAAATTTCCGTTAGGTTTAATTTTTTTAGCTATTGTTTTTCGTAAATGCAATAAATTTCCGCCATTCCATTTTTTCTTCTTCTTCAGATTAGATCGACGTTTACACCCCATTCCTAATTTTCTCTTTGCTTTCATGGCGGTACTGACTGCTAAAGCCGCAGTTCGTTCACCTAATGTTGCATCTGATGATTTAAAGCGTTCCCAAGCCTTTTTTTTTGTAAAATTTTATCCGCTTTATGTCTACTATCTAAATCTCTGTAACTGATATCGTGAAGTTTGGACTGAGCATCTAATTGATTAATACCGGTGTCACCGCGTGCGAGTCGTTTTTCTAATTTTGTGCCAGGACCGCAATACTGGTAACCAGGTAAATGCAACTCACACGGAAGTTCATTGATTAGAGCATTCACTAAACCACCACCACCTGCACTCTTTCTCTTCTTAAATAACATTGTTTACCTGGATGGATAAAACAGGGTATTTATACCTAAACTGAGAAAAATAAATCATAGTTATTTCTTTATTCAGTAAATGCTATACATTAGATAAGCAGGACGATAATACAATATTTCCATTAAACATACAGTGTTATGTGAATTAATATTATACTTAGCATTTATAACATCATCAGTGTCTTTATAAATGTCATAATCACCACCACGGAATTCTTTCTCACGAAAACGACGGTAGTCAATAACTTGTATGAACTTTTCATAAAAACACACCAGATTGTAAGATTCAAGAAATTCCAATCTATAGCTTATTATATCCTTTAAATTGAATAGTTCTTCTATACTAGCGAATTGAATGTGCAAGAACAGTAGTTGTAGTTTTCTATTATAACAGTTTTCAAAATTCTATCATATCCTTTAATCAATTCCCAATTGTAATAAATACCAAGATTGCTAGATGGAGATTCATGTTGATCATAGATTATATCTTCATCCTCGTTTAAATTTGAACAATCAATTTTATTTTCAATTTCATGGGATCGGAAAAATAGTAATTCTACATATGAATGCCATCTTAGAAGCTCATTCCATTCCTTCATATCCAACACTACATTATTGCTTTGATCACAGTTGCTACACCCCAAACGCACTACTGGTACAAGGTTGAGGTGTGTACTATATCCAATTTCCATATGTTTTGCATGATCAGTATCGTTCGATAGTTTATAATAAATACAATCGATTAAGTATTCATTAGCTGCTTGTTTATACACTTCAGATAAATCATATGGCTGCCTGTCAATGTTAGAAGAATAAACCTTCAATATGTTTCTCTTCATTTTTACTGCTACTACCACCATCACTATTTTGACAGCACCAACAACACAAGTTAAAATTATTATTCATATTGTTACTGCAACTATGTGGGTTATCCATATGTAACGGTGCACTTCTGAGTTTGGATCGTTCCAGAAATGATGTTATTGCTGCCTGCATTATAACGACTGTACTTGTTTGCAATTGCACTAGGACTAAACGTTGTTTAAGAACTGATTTTAGTTAAATCATGTGGTGGGGTTGTGGCACTACTATTAAAAACAAAATGTTATGTTTGTTGTTTTCCCGACTGCACCCAAACTACTCATGAAGACATCCCTCGTGTTTAGCTGCGTTTTAAATTCTTCCATTCGAGTTTCTTCTTTCAAATACTCATAAAAGCGTTGAGGTAATATACATTTAAAATCATCCGTTTCCATCACTATACGTTCACCATACTTAGTATTAATTACTGCCACATTAATCACTTTATACTTTTTTGATATCTCGAGGTCACATGCACTTTTAAAAAGTTTGCAATAGGTGCTTTGGTTTAACCCTGCTAATTCCATGTTTAACAATTACAAGTTGCTAACTGACTGATCTCAACACACCTCGCTGTGGTTTATATCACAAAAATGTGTACCTATCACAACATGTTTAAACTTGTTAAATACCCACCTACTTTTAGCTTAGAAAATTATTTCACCTTGACTCAATTTAGTCAATATAAGCACCATTTGACCTTGGTCTACTTTTTAGCATAGACAACAACCCGCATTCTTCTTGTTTCCATGAATTGATTCTATTTTTATACTTCTAAGAAATGTCATACGATACCCCTACAGGTCAATAATCTTTGACCTTGACCACTCTAAGAATTGTAATATGATGATGACATTGCAATTTCTATTTTTAGTTTTTGACCTTTACATACAAATTTCCCGCCAAAACGTTTTACCGCAGTGACCTTGTAATATTCCAAAAGTTTGACCTTGAAGAGATCCAAAAGCTTACATTTGTCACCACCAGATGGCGAGTGACCTTGAATTTGTCCAGAACCGGCCCCTAATCACTACTGATGTGTTTGTCAGTTTTCCTTTATATGATGATTCCCTCAAGGTCTCATCTTTTATTGGTACTGCTTAAACCATAACCAATTTCACCTTTTATTAGATCACTATTTACCATAAAATGTTGGGTTAGATGTATAGGTTCCTTCTTCCTCTTTAGGTACGACTTTAATAAGTTTCATATCAACCTTCTAAGACATTTTAAAGAATCCGTGTTACTTAAGCCTGGAAGTTCTAATCAGGTCCACATGAGGAACAAGGTGACCGTCGGTTCTATCTTGAAAACACGTACTAAAATAGTCAGAATTGACCGTGGGATAATTTCTCCATTCAGGCTGTTCTACAATAAGTTGTTGTCGTAAACAAAGTCGTGTTGTAAGCAATGACTATGAACTAGTCATTGGTTGTAAGTTAATAAATGTCATGTGTAAAAAGGTAGAGCATCATCAGTGTGTACAATTTCATTAAATTTGATTAATAATTAAAAATGTTATATGCATTTTAATAGTTGGCGACTGGGGAGTTGCTTTAACTGTTGTAGTGGACGGACGCGAATTTCTCGGTGGCAATAAATCACTCGATTACGGGCTTTATTCCATTGATAATTCGGATAACTAAGTACGAGAACATAGTTTAAAGAAAGTTAAAGGTGTTCAAATAGTGATAATTAATAGATATAAGTGGTTTTATTAGTATTAATATAAATTTAAAGGAAGTGTGAAGTGAAAGTGCAGGCGGTACAAATATAACACACGTAAAACGTAGTAAGCGAGGCAAGGTTAACTACGGTCAAAACTAATCGCAGCGATAGAGGCTATCGGAGGCCAACAACGAAAAGATTAACTATTCAATAATAAAAATTATAAATGAGTTACAATACGAAACTAGATACAGGGTCAAATAGTAGCGAAGAGAAAGCATTCAAAAAAAGTAAAAAAGTAATTAGGTCACCAGATAACGAGGCAAATTCGGTAAGAACTAGAAATCAAGAAATGGGAGAATTAAAGGTAATCCGAGAAATGATGGAAAAAGTTATGGAGGAGATAAAGAAAAATACGGATGAAAATTGGGAGTTGAGAGAGATGAGAAGGAGAGAGAAAACATGAGACATAGAGAAAAAACAGTTAACAAGCAGAATGCATAGATTAGAAGACAAGTTAGAAAATATGGAAAAAGATAAAAAGAGATGCAATACAATAGTCAAAGGAGTAAAGCTTGACGAAGGAAATAAAGAACAAGCGGCGAAACAATTTCTAAACGACAGGCTGAAAATAGAGGTAGAAATAAACAGAGTGATAGCATTAGGAAACAAAAATGAGCTAACAGTAAATATAGTTGAAATGGAAAACTGGGCAGAGAAACAACAAGTAATGAGCAATAAATACAAATTAAAAGGTTCAAAAATCTATATTGATAACGACATGACCTGGAAAGTCAGGAATATACAAATGGAATTAAGAAAAATTGCGACAGAAGAACAAAAAAAGGGAAACAGAGTGAAAATAGGTTACAGAAAGGTCAACATCAATGAAGAGAAATATGTCTGGGATGAAAAGGAAGGAGGAGTAGTAAAACAGACAAAAAAACTAAGAAAACGAGTACAACGCAACAAGAAGACGAAACCAGCAAAGGATACGGACAACGAGAAAGAAATTAGGAAAAGAAAAACGTAGAAAGGAAAAGGAGAAGAGAACATAGCAACAGGTATCACCATTAGAAGAAAGAGGAGTACCTGCACGAGAATTAAATTTGGTACATAGAATCTAAGGAGCTTAACGGGAAAGGAAGACGAAATAATAGGGGAAATGGAAAAACTGGGGCTAGATTACTTAGGAATCACAGAAACAAAAAGAAAGGGAAGAGGTCTAACGAAACTACCAAAGCATTACTGGTTGTACTGGTCGGGAGTGAACGAAACAGAAAGAAGAAGAGAAGGCGTAGGACTAATAATGAAACCCGAGAAAATAGAAATGGACACAAACGAAACTTTCGTAAACGAAAGAATACTTACAGTTGAAATAAAACTTGATAAGGAGTCATACACGCTGATAGTAGCGTAAGGTCCAAATGATAACGCACTAAAGGAAGAGAAGGATCAATTTTTCGAGGCACTACAGACAGAATTAGATAACAGCAGAAATAAAACTATGATTATGGGAGACCTTAACGGGAGAGTAGGAAATGTAAACACAGGGATAGAATGAATTATGGGTACGCAAGGAGAACAGACAAGAAATAACAACGGGGACAGAATAATAAAACTATGCGTAGAAAACGATTTAATAATAGCAAATACGAAGTTCACCCACAGAGATATCCACAAATACACGAGAGTAGAACACAGCAAACAGGAGAAGTCAATAATAGATTACTTCCTAGTAAGACAGGAAGCGTGGACCAAGATAAAGGACGTTAAAGTAAAGCGTGGTCCGGAAAGCAGTGACCACTATTTAGTAAAAATGGAAATAAACGACACCGCAGAAAAACAAGAGGAAAAAAGAAGAAAGGTTGTAAAAGAAAAGATTAGGAGCCACAAGTTAAGAATAGACGAAACAACAATAATATACCAACAAAACCTAGAGAAGAACTTAAAGCAGGAGTACGAAAGAAAAAGTACGGAACAAAATTGGAAGCATCTAAAAACGAGTATCCTTCAAGCAGCGAAAAAGAGTTGTGGAATAGCGAAAATAGGAAATGACAAGAGAAAGACAACAGCATGGTGGACAACTGAAATAAAAGAAAAAGTGAAAACAAAAAAGATTATATGGAAAAAATATCTACAATCTAGAAAAAGAGAGGATTACGAGGCATACAAAACAGCGAGAGTAGAAGTCAAGAATATGGTAAAAAATGCAAAACAAGATTCATGGAGAGAATTTGGAATTAAAATGAAGGAAAAATATGTAGAAAACCAAAAACTATTTTATGGCACCCTAAAAAGACTAAGAGACAAGAAAACAACCATACTAAAAAACATAAAAGATAAACAGGGCAATTTACTAACTAAAGAACAAGACATACTGGAAAGATGGAAACAGTATTTCCAAGAACTATTAGAAGCAGAAGAAGAAGAAGAGAAATCAGATAAAGAGAAGCAGAACCAAAAAAGACAAACGAAATCGAAACGAACGCAGAGTATGAACGAAACCTAGGAAGGATAAAAATCACAAGGAAGGAACTTGATGAAGCGATAAGAAAGTTGAAGTTACGAAAAGCACCTGGCAAAGACGAGATAACAGTAGAAATGCTGAAGTACATAGGAGAAGCAAATAAAAACACATTTCTACAGTTCCTGAACGAAATATTAAGAACAAAGGGGATCCGTTTAGACTGGCAAACAGGAGTTATAATGCCCCTTCTCAAAAAAGGTGATTGGAGAGAGTGCAAAAACTATAGGGAATCACATTATTAAGTATTCCAGGAAAAGTGTTTACATCAATAATAGAGGCAAAAATTAGGGAAAAAATAGAAAAAACGATCAGCGACACTCAGTGCGGCTTCCGCAAAACCAGAGGAACACAAGACTTGATTTTCACAATGAGACAAATAAGTGAGAAAACCATTAGTAAAGGTAGACAAGCACATGTATGCTTTGTGGATCTCGTAAAGGCCTTCGACAAGGTTAAAAGAGAGGACGTTTGGAGGTCCTATAAATCAGAGGGATGGAAAACCCACTAATAGAAGTAGTAAAGGCTTTATACCAAAAAACGTCAAACATAATAAGAACAAAAAAACGAGGAATCAACAGAATTTGTAACAAATACGGGACTGCGTCAAGGATGTGTGCTGCGCCCACTACTTTTCACACTAGTTCTAGACGATGCAATCCGAGCAAACGAGAGGAGGGTCAAAAAACTCAATTTAGGATACTGGAAAGGAGAACAAACGACAGTCTCCGAAATAACGTTCGCCGATGACATGGCAATTATAGCAAGCTCCGAAGAAAACTTACAACACAACTTAGAAGTGTACAGGCAAGAACTACAAAAAATAAACATAATAATATATACTGAAAAAAAAAACAATGGTAATAAGTGCAGAAAGAAAAAATCATAGCATCAGGCTAGAAGGAATCCCATTGGAACAGGTACCCAAATTCAAATACCTAGGAGTACAAATTAGCGAGTATGGAAATCTAGACCACGAAATCAACGACAGAGTAGGATGCACTGGGAGACTATTCAACACAACAAAAAACATATTCTTTGGAAGAAGCAAAATACCAAGAGAAGTTAAAATCACAGTGTTTAAAAAAGTAGTGGTGCCAACGTTAGTGTGCGGTAGTGAATCGTGGACTGCAACAAATAAGCACAAATCCAGAGTCACCAGTGCGGAAATGAGATTCCTAAGGAAAATAGAAGGGAAAACCAGGAGACCAAATAAGAAACGAGACATTTAGAAACCGACTGAATACAAAAGTAGTGGCAACAATAATTCAGGAGAGACAGCTGGGTTGGTTGGGTCATCTACTATGCATGGAGGACAACAAAACAACAAAAAAGGTATACGAAACAAGAGAACTAGGAAAGAACAGAGTAAGCAGACCAAGAAAGAAATGGATAGAGGGAGTGAAGACAGCAGTGTTGGATAGGGGTTTAAACTGGAACGAAGCCAGAAGGATGGCCCAAAATCGAAACGAATGGAGGAAACTTTGCCACAAGAAACCAACAGAAGTATGAACAATCCACAGCACATGACGCGAAGAAATTAACAACAAGCCTTACACCTAACGGTAAAAAGGCATTGGATTAAGTAAGTAAGTAAGACTGTTTTATAAAGTAATAAGTAGTAAAAAAATGTATCAACGATGTGATGTGCGATAAGGTAGGGCATGTGTGTGTATAATTTCATTAAAAAGGTTATACGTATTTTAATAGTTGGCAACGATTTTATAAATGTTATCTAAACGAGATTTTTTTTAATTTTCATGGAAACTAGTGGTGGCTCAAAAAATTGTTATCAATAAAGTGATGTGTGATAAGGTACAAGATGAGTGTGGAATTTCATTAGATTTATTTGTTAATTAGAAAAGTTATACGCATTTCAATGAATAATTCGGTGAAATTTTGTTCAATTTGATATTTAGTCCATAGTTGGCTTAATACATTTATCAAACTGTCATTAATAGCATGTTTATGTTTGTGTTTTCATTTAATTCATATTTCATAAATTTGTTCCAACATCTTACACAATTCTGAAGATATTACCATTTAGTGAGGATGATAACTGTAATTGTCACCGAAACAAATGTATTTATATAAAATATAAATATAAGATTACAACATTTAAAAACCAAAACGCTGTGTTTAATTAATACCAACGGAGTTACACCTATAAATTAAACACTAACCTATTATATACTTAGGCATTATGAACAATATTATAAATTAAACATAAACCTTATACCAACCAAGTTTCATTTATATATTAAACATTAACCTATAAATTAGTTTACAAATGATATGATAACTAATGTTGACAAATAAAAAAATCAAAATGGTGCTGTTCACAAATTATACAGTAGAGTATAGGGTATTGGAGATCAAAATTTTTCTAGACGTGTGAACTCAATTGCAACAAAGCCAAAGTTTTTTTTTAGATATCGTTTTTAAGATGAATATTAAAATTATCTTTGCGATATGTTGCATAATCACACTGGTCACATTTGAATTCATAACTTGAAGAGTGTTTTCTAAAATGAATTCTTAAATCTTGTTTTCGTTTTGATGCATAATCACAATTAAATTCATAACTAGAAGAGTGTTTTTTGATGACATATAAAATCACTTTTGCAATGAGTCGCATAATTACACTGGTCACATTTGAATTCATAACTTGAAGTGTTTTTTAAGATAAAGATTAAAATGATCTTTGTGATGTTTCATAAACACACTGATCACATGTGAAGTCTTTACTTAAAGAGTGTTTTTTAAGACGATTATTAAAATTAAATTTCTGATTTGTTGCATAATCACATTGGCCGCATTTGAATATAAATTGAAGAATGCTTTTTAAGATGAATTTTTAAATCTTGTTTTCGTTTTGCTGCATAACCACATTGGCTGCATTTGAATTCCTAACTTTAAGAGTGGTTTTTAAGATGGTAATTTAAATTATCCTTACGATATGTTGCGTAATCACACTGGTCACATTTGAATTCCTAACTTGGAGTGTTTTTTAAGATGAATATTTAAATTATTCTTGCAATGTGTTGCATAATCACACTGGTCACGTTTGAATTCTTTACTTGAGAGTTTTTTAAGATGACTTGTAAAATTATATTTGCGATTTATAACATACTCACATTGGCTGCATTTGAATTCATAACCTGAAGTGTTTTTTAAGATGAACTCTTATATCTTGCTTTCGTTTTGCAGCATAATCACATTGGCCACATTTGAATTCATAACTTAAAGAGTGTTTTTTAAGATGGTTATTTAAATTATACTTGCGATGTGTTGCGTAATCACATTGGCCACATTTGAAATCATAACTTAAAGAGTGTTTTTTAAAATGCTTATTTAAATTATACTTGCAATGTGTTACATAATCACACTGGTCACATTTGAATTCATAACTTGAAGAGTGTTTTTTAAGATGGTTATTTAAATTATACTTGCGATGTGTTGCGTAATCACATTGGCCACATTTGAATTCATAACTTGAAGAGTGTTGTTTAAGATGAAGATTAAAACAATCTTCGCGATGTGTTGAATAATCACACTGGTCACATTTGAATTCTTTACTTAAAGAGTGTTTTTTAAGATGACGTGTAAAATTATTTTTGTGATTTGTAACATACTCACATTGGCTGCATTTGAATTCATAACCTGAAGAGTGTTTTTTAAGATGAACTCTTAAATCTTGTTTTCGTTTTGATGCATAATCACATTGGCTGCATTTGAATTCATAACCTGAAGAGTGTTTTTTAAGATGAACTCTTAAATCGTGTTTTCGTTTTGATGCATAATCACATTGGTCACATTTGAATTCATAAATTGGTGAATGCTTTTTAAGATGAATTTTTAAAACTTGCTTGTTTTGCAGCATAATCACATTGGCTGCATTTGAATTCATAACCTGAAGAGTGTTTTTTAAGATGAACTCTTAAATCTTGTTTTCGTTTTGATGCATAATCACATTGGCTGCATTTGAATTCATAACCTGAAGAGTGTTTTTTAAGATGAACTCTTAAATCGTGTTTTCGTTTTGATGCATAATCACATTGGTCACATTTGAATTCATAAATTGGTGAATGCTTTTTAAGATGAATTTTTAAAACTTGCTTTCGTTTTGCAGCATAATCACATTGGCTGCATTTGAATTCATAACCTGAAGAGTGTTTTTTAAGATGAACTCTTAAATCTTGTTTTCGTTTTGATGCATAATCACATTGGCTGCATTTGAATTCATAACTTGAAGAGTGTTTTTTAAGATGAACTCTTAAATCATGTTTTCGTTTTGATGCATAATCACATTGGTCACATTTGAATTCATAAATTGAAGAATGCTTTTTAAGATGAATTTTTAAAACCTGCTTTCGTTTTGCAGCATAATCACATTGGCTGCATTTGAATTCATAACTTGAAGAGTGTTTTTTAAGATGAATTCTTAAATCTTGTTTTCGTTTTGCTGCGTAATCACATTGGACACATTTGAATTCATAACTTGAAGAGTGTTTTTTAAGATGGTTATTTAAATAATCCTTGTGATGTGTTGCGTAATCACACTGGTCACATTTGAATTCAAAACTTGAAGAGTGTTTTATAAGATGACTTTTTAAAACACTTTTGCAATGAGTCTCATAATTACATTGGTCGCATTTGAATTCATAACTTGAAGAGTGTTTTTTAAGATGAAGATTAAAACAATCTTTGCGATGTGTTGCATAATCACACTGGTCACATTTGAATTCTTTACTTAAAGAGTGTTTTTTAAGATGACTTGTAAAATTATTTTTGTGATTTGTAACAAACTCACATTGACTGCATTTGAATTCATAACCTGAAGAGTGTTTTTTAAGATGAACTCTTAAATCTTGTTTTCGTTTTGATGCATGATCACATTGGTCACATTTGAATTCATAAATTGAAGAATGTTTTTTAAGATGAATTCTTAAATCTTGTTTTCGTTTTGCTACGTAATCACATTGGCCACATTTGAATTCATAACTTGAAGAGTGTTTTTTAAGATGATTTATTAAATTACTTCTGCGATTTGATGCATAATCACATTGGCTGCATTTGTATTCATAACTGGAAATGTGTTTTAAAAGATGACTTTTCAAATTCGTTTTCCTTGTTGCTATATAATTGCATTTATGTTTAACATTTGAACTGTATTTTAAAATGGAACTATTAAATGGATTACGTTCACACTGTATGTTCGAGCTCACATCTATTATTAGAGAAGAGGTGTCTTCTTTCTTGATATCCACATCATCTGTAAAAATAGTGTTAAACTTTGTACTACTTAAACCGTAATCAATGTCACCTTTTATTACATCACTATTTACCATAAAATGTTGGGTTAGAAGTGTATGTATTCCTTCTTCCTCTTTAGGTTCGACTTTAATAAGTTGCATATCAACCTCATAAGACATTTCAAAGAATTCGTGTTACTTAAGGCTTGGTAGTTTCGATGCCGTCCACAGAAGGACTAAGGTGATCGCCGGTTCTATCTTGAAAACCCGTTCTACCCAAACAGTTCAGGATATACCGTCGATTAATTTCTCCGTTCAGGCAGTTCTACAATATGTCGTATGTTGGCTGGCGTTTGTCGTAATAGGAGGCGGGAGGCGGTAGATTTGTTATAGTGAAAATTAGGTGAACAAACCTTTATTCTAAAAACAGATGTGTGGTTAAAAAGAAGGTGAACGCACGTGGTAATAATATAAACGCGATTTATGATTGTAAAACGTAACGTGAAATTGTGTGCTTGTTATTATTGTCTAAATGTTCAGAAGTACTAACTTATGTTAAAGGTAACAATATTAATACTTTATTTACGTATATTAAATAAGTTAAGCAAATGCACGTATATTTTATTGCGTACCATAACAGGTTATGGGCCCAGATTACGTTTTTTTTGATAACGGTGTACGCAATAAATTAAATACAGTACGTTTCACGCAAAGCAAACGTTACATCCTTTAAAAATTGCACAAAAACGAAACCGCATAAATTATAGTACGTTTCACAAAAAACGTCGGATACACTATTTTAATTGTTACATTTCAAACGAAAAAATGGAAGAATTTTCGCGTCACCTAACGACATTGAACGACAAAAACTACCAAGCATGGAGCATAAGAGTCAAAAGCTATGCTACGATGAAAAACCTAGACGAAGCTTTGACCAACAACGAATTTCTTACCGAAAAACCTGAAAATAAAAAGATTGACGATAAATGTAAAGCGCTAATGATACTAAACGTAGACGACAAAAACCTATCACTTATTGATGAATGTACGACCGCATACGAAATGTGGACAACCTTGGAAAATGCACATACAAAAATTGATAGTTTCCATGCAATATTACTACTAAAAGATTTTGTTAATTCAGAAAAAAAGGAGACAGAATCCATTGATGAATACATATACCGAAAATGCGAAATACAGAAAAAACTAAATAAACGAGGGTTAAAAATAGACGAAAAAATTAAAATCGGTATAATTTTAATAGGTTTACCTGAAATATTCGAGCCAACTATAAGAACGATAGATTTAAGCAAAGATGATATAAAACTAGATCAAATAAAAACGAAATTACTTGAAGAAGAAAAATTGATCTTAAACAAAAATCCTACTCCTGATGAACACGCCAAAATAAATGTCGCAAAAAGAAAATCAGAAACAAAAACTAACGTAATTTATCGAACAAACGTAAATACACGGCGAAACGAACGCGAATCAGACCACGGAGAAGACATTTCGTACCAGACAGATAATGGCATAAAATGTTTTAGATGTAATCGGTACGGACACATTGGACGAAATTGTCCACGATACGAGCAGAACGGCAAATCAGCGAGGCAAGCCAAAAAACACAAGAAATGTTTCTAGAGTGACTGTGTGTCGAACCCAACACGTGACGAGTAACATGCAAGATGAATGGATTATAGATAGTGGATCTACAGATCATATCACTAACGAAAAAAGTAAGTTTATTAAACTAAAAAGTGACGAACGGAACATACGGTGTGCGGGAGAAGAAATCCTAAAAAGCGAAGCTTTAGGAGACGTGGAAATAATTTTAAACCAGGGTCATAAAAAACAAAATTTAATACTGAAAAACGTACTATATGTCCCCAAATCAGCGAATAATCTAATATCTGTTTCAAAATTGTGTGATAATAAAACCACTGTGAACTTTGACAATAACGAAGTGACAATCAAAAACGAAAAGGAAAAACATAGTGCAAGGAAAACGGGAAAATAACGTGTACACTGTAACCGAAAACATTTGTCGAGCGGACGTGGCGACGGAAAACGAAATAAATGGCACGCGAGGTTCGGTCATCCGGGAAAAACGAAAGTGAACGACTAACACGAGAGTACGAGCTTAAAAATGACTATAACGTGGAAAAATGCGAAACGTGCAACGAGTGCAAAATCAAACGATCTAGTTTCCCAAAGAAAACAGAACATAGAAGCAAAGGTGTATTGGACTTAGTTCATACAGACGTATTAGGACCAATTACGCCAACAACATTTGGAGGAAATCGGTACCTCTTAACATTTATCGACGATTTCAGTAGATACGCGGAAGTAGAAGCGATAGAGAGAAAAAGTCAAGTACTGGAGACATTCATTGAATACAAAAAACGCGTAGAAACGAAACACGGAAAGAAAATAAGATCAATCAGAATGGACAATGGAGGAGAATACATGAACGGACGTTTTCAGACGTACCTAAAAAATGAAGGAATCGATGCGCAAATAACGAGTCCATATTCACCATCACAAAACGGAGTAGCCGAAAGAGGAAATCAATCGTTGATGAATACAACGAGATGTATAATGCGACAAAGCCACTGTATAAACGAATTATGGGGAGAAGCGGCACTAACCGCATGCTACCTTAACAACAGGAAACATACATCGGCAAATAACGGTGAAACACCATACGAAAGATGGCAAGGATATAAGGCGAACATAAAGCACCTTAAGACGTTCGGATGCAAATGCTGGTATATGGAAAGAAGAACAACGCAAAAATACGAGCCAAGGGGAATATCTGGGATATTTGTTGGATACGATAAGTATCGGAAAGCATACAGAATATATGACCAACGAAAGAACATAATAATTGTAAGCAGAGACGTAAATTTTGACGAAGAAAGCTTCCCGATGAAAGAGCAAAAGAAGAGACATACCGGCGAAGACCGTGATGTGAAGTGGAATAGAACATTCTGGATACCAGAAGACAACGATGAAAACGAATCAGATCAAGAAAATGAACTATGTGACCAAACGGAAAACGAGAAAGAGCGAAACAACGAACACGACGAAGGAAACGAAGCACGACACGAAGAAACGAAAACGCAAAGCGGAAGAATCAGTAAAAAACCCGCATGGCTACAAGATTACGACACGTCAGGCAAGATGCTATATACTATTACGAAAATTGAACCAGAGCACGAACCTAAAACGTATAACGAAGCAATGAGATGTGAAGAGAGGTGCGATTGGGAAGAAGCTGTGCAAGAAGAATTCGAAAACTTAGCTAGAAATGAGACTTGGAGTGTAGTGAAACGGCCAAGAAATGTTCGTGTATTAAAAAGTATGTGGATATTCAAGCGAAAATATGACGATTGCGGACAACGAAATATAAAGCGCGACTAGTGGCATTAGGTAACAATCAGATAAAAGAAATGGATTACGAAAAAAGTTTTTCACCTGTAATCATGAGAAAAACAATGCGAATATTGTTGGCGATGAGTATACAGAACGACTGGGAGATAAACCATATCGATGTAAATGGAGCATACTTAAACGCTCGATTGAATGACGAAACATACATGGAGATACCAGATGGATATAATGAAGAACTGAACAAGAAGGAATATGTTTGCAGACTAGAAAAGAGCCTATATGGGTTACATCAGTCAGGATACCTATGGAACCAAGAAATAAACGAATTTTTGATAAATTTAGGAATGCAACGATCAAAGGCAAATCCTTGTCTTTATTACAATCAAGAACGTACATTGATAGCGTCACTCTATGTAGACGACATGGTGTTACATGGAGAGAAACAAGAAATAAGAAGATTAAAGGACGAATTGCAAGAGAACTTCAAGATAAAGACCTAGGCGAAGCCAAAAGAGTGCTATCAATAAATATTAAACGAAACGACGAATACATAAGGATAGATCAACGAGATTACGTACTTAACATACTGAAAAGTTTCGGAATGTCAGATTGCAAACCAGCAAGAACACCTTTAGAAACCGGAATGAAATACACGAAAAACTACGAAAAAATCAACGAACAAGTGAAAAAACGTTTACGAAAAAATGATCGCAGCTTGCTATATTTGGCTACCAATACGAGGCCCGATATCATGTTTGCTACTTCCTACATGAGCCAGTTTACCACCAACCCTAGTGAAGAACACCTACGTGGAGTTAAAAGAATAATGAGATACCTAAAAGGAACTTTAGACAGCGGAATAACATATGCAAAAAACGTAAGAGAAAAAGATGTACAAATATATACGGACTCTGATTGGGGAAGCGACCACAACGACCGTAAATCTTATAGTGGATATGTGTTGATGATGAACGGCGGAGCGGTGTCGTGGGCAAGCAGAAAGCAAAGAAGCGTCGCATTAAGCAGCGCCGAAGCGGAACTTATTGCATTGTGCGAGTGCGCAAAAGAAACTATTTGGTGTAGGCAATTCTTCGAAGAGCTAGAAATAAACTACAATGTGGAGAAACCATGGAACGTAAAGATAGACAATATGGGAGCTTTAAAATTGGCAGAAAACGACGCGACATCGGAACGAAGCAAACACATCGACATTAAGACTTTCAAAATTAGAGACGATCTAAAAGAAGGTAAAATTAGTTTGAAATATGCACCTACCGAATTGAATATAGCGGACATACTAACAAAATGTTTGAGTGGTGAACGTACAAGAAAATTGAGTGAAAGAATGGGAATTGATTTCCAGCCAAGAGGGAAACCAATTCAGGAGGGGTGTTATAGTGAAAATTAAGTGAACAAACCTTTATTCTAAAAACAGATGTGTGGTTAAAAAGAAGGTGAACGCACGTGGTAATAATATAAACGCGATTCATGATTGTAAAACGTAACGTGAAATTGTGTGCTTGTTATTATTTTCTAAATGTTCAGAAGTACTAACTTATGTTAAAGGTAACAATATTAATACTTTATTTACGTATATTAAATAAGTTAAGCAAATGCACGTATATTTTATTGCGTACCATAACAAGATTGAGACTTTCCGTCCGTGACGTCATGTATGTTAGACGTCATCATTTTGGCGTCATACTACTGTAAACCCCATACATTGTAAAACATAGCAAAAGTAGATTAGATAAACAAAACTACAGTAACATAAAAGTAGATTAGATAAACAAAACTACAGTAACCTAAAAAAAATTTACATGGCCGGGGATTCGAACCCGCACCGTTGCAAGCGACTTCGCTTCCACGACACCACCTGCGCTGTACCAGTTTGACATTGAAAGTGAAATTTTGTTTTTAAATATTCGTAATGATGTATATAAGGCATGCGCATAAAAGAGCGATGATAACATCACATTTCAGCTGGAAAGTCTCAATTCACCGTCTCCTGTCGTAATAGATTGGAAAAGTGTGACCTCACAACAAGGCTGCCAAGCAGCTGGTGATAGAAAACAAAGCATTTGCTTCCTTTGATTTGTATGTGTTAGACGTATATGTGCATTTTGTGTCCGAAATTGTTGTTAATAATGCCGTTTTGTTACTGTCCTGGGTGTCCCATGATTCGAGACGTGAAACGTGTAGTTTTTACCGGTTTCCAACGGATCATAAATAATTTAACAGGTGGAAAAAGATGTGAAGGTAAGATCTATGAAACCTCTAATTTTATACTCCAAAATGATAATGTTCAGCAGACACTTAATACTCTTTTTTATTAAAAATCAACCCTACAAGTTTTTGCTTTATATTTACACACCCTACATGTATGTATATTTGTAGAAGAGCTGATCGAGATCCAACTCGAGAAGACAGACTCTGCAGCTGTCACTTTAGTGATGGCAACAAAATGTTTGGATCTACCATATTCCTATGGAATAAAGAAGGTTTGCCTATTTAATAAGTTATTAAAATTTTTCTGGAACATGTATTTTCAGAAAACACTAGAAGTGTGAACAGAAGGCAATATCGAAGAAGTGCCAATAAATATTTCAGAATCAATGCAAGCTGGTCCTTCTACTTCAACAGCTTCTCTATTACAATCTCCATCACTCGACAAAGCTGAGTTGTATTTTCTTGAAGAAGAGAATAAAAAGTTAAAAGAATCACTGCAAAAGAGTGAAAAGAGACTGTCTTTAAGATATTAGTGGGAAGATAAATTAGTATTTCAATATACCGGGCTTCCCACCTGCACATTTTTTAATGTTGCACTCGTTACTGCAATGATTTACATTGACATACTATAGTGGTTGGAATGTGGAAACCATACCACCAGAGGATCTCAATTATTATGCACGTTGGTGAAGTTGTGGTTAAACTTGCATTTATTTGATCTCACTTTTCGATTTAAAGTTAGCAATACCACAATATAAAACATCATCATGACAAACTTATATGCTCTACATGAAATTTTGTAGCAACATGCTTCAGAGACTTCCCAAACTGCAAAATTATGCTTTATTGTATGGAAATTGAAGTTGCAATTCCACATTCTTTAAAGTTTAAAAAAGCACTCTTTTCTCATTACAAACAGCGACACACTTTTAAAGTTTTAGTTAGTGTTGCTCCGAATGGTACAATTACTTTTGTGAGTGAGCTATTTCCTGGGTCAACATCAGGCAAAGAAATAACTAAAAGAAGTGGGGTTTTACATCACATGGAAGCTGGAGATTTAATTCTGGCCGATAAAGGGTTTTTAATAAAATGTAACAAAATTGGTGTTTCCGTGAACATACCGCCATTTTTAATGAATCCGAGAAGCTGTTTACACGAAAGATAGCATGTGCCAGGATTTATGTCGAGAGAGCTATAAATCGTTTAAAAAATTTTAGAGTTTTAGATTTTATAATACCTATGTGAGAGAGCACTCCACTGTGATTGTTCAAACTCGTGCTGCACTGATAAATTCACAGTATGCACTATTGAAAGAAACTGAACAATGTTTAGGGTTGGCCAATGATTAAAAATGTACATATTAGTCTTGTGTATTGTGTATTATTATAACCTACAAGGTACACACAGCAAAATACAAAACTAAGAATTTATTAAGAAAAAATGACAAAGAACTAACTACTCTAATAATTTATCTAAAAGGTTATAAATATAAAATCTTTCTAAAACTAATAATTTTGTTCCCATTCCTTTTTTTTTATTACATCTACCTTAATGTATAATGTAGGAGTCCACACAACTAAATGTCATAACGACCTTTTAGTAGTATGTAGAACTCCGTGTATGTGATGAAAATAATCATGTGACTTTTTTAAATTTAAATTTTCATCAAAACAATCATTTTTGTTTCATCTTGTGCTATAATATCTTCTCCCACTAAGCCATCGGGTGAACCACCTAAAAAACCATTCCCATGAAGCCATAGTCTGGTTGAAGTTACTTTTATTCCCTCAATATTTTCATATTCGTGAATAGCAGTTTCTTCATGATCCAAACCCCACTGTATCGATTTTACCCCATCTAAATTGCCTTTCGTTAACAAACGGGAAGAGAGAGAAGCATGATACCTAAAAGAAATTTTACAGTAGTTTTAATAAATAAGCACGCTCATGTTTCAATTTATGGGTAATATACTTTTGCTAAAAAACACCTGTTGTTTTAAACTTAATCTTGTCACCTGTCCTATTAATAAAATGCAATTACCTCTCTCGATGCACCAGTACTGGCTGTCAAATGACCCAAACGCATTTGGTGCCACATGGGGTTTTGATTTTGACCACATTGGACCTTTGCAATTTCGAAAATTTCTGCTGATGACGATGTAAAGTTTTCCAAAACTGTCTTTAATTATTTCTCCCCTTTCGTTTTTTGACAGTTCCAAAAATCTTGGCAAATGATTTCAGTTCTGTTAGAACATGTTATTGCTCTGGACATAGTAATCAAAAGAATCCGGAAAATCTAACGCAAATGATCAAGGTGAATACAGTTTTTCAATTTTTAAGTAATTGCTAATTACATAAATATTTAAGGGTTTATCAATATTGTTTTAAAGACAATTAAACATCGCGTAGAAATTATTCTCACCTGTTTAGTGCTTTAAGTTCTTTATAAAAGAACTCCTTATCAATCTCATCGACCGCTCTATTCATGGCACGATATTGCGCTTTAGGAAACAGTTCCAACCCAGAAGCAGTTTTTTCAGTAGATGAGTTTGTTGGAGCTTTTCACTGGCACAATGTATCAGTTTTACTGAAATTTTTATTTGCATACAGCAACATAGCGCAGATATGATGGTACTTATATTGTCCCCTGGCACAATCACATTGAACTCTTTCAATGTTATGCGATTCGTTTAAGTTAAGCTAAAATATTTTGAGTTACCTGTTTATTTATGGCACCTATATTGTTACAAACATTATAATCAACTTAGCTCTACTTGATATGATTTTTTCTTCATACTTGCTAAAACACGTCCTCATAATTTTTAAAGTACCACCAAAATGTACTTCTATAACATTTCCACTCTACACAACTTTCGCCTTTCTTAAACACACTAATTTCATCAGAGAAAAGCTTTATTCAGGGCCCCCGTAAGGATGAGCGGTGCCCGCGTGCGGGACATTATTTTGGCGCCCTTCATTAATGTACGAAATTCAGTTATAAAAAAAAATATTTTTTTTTATTTTATAATAAAAACAGAAATTTTTTTTAATTTAATTTTTATTAGAAATAATAATTAATAACAAAAAAAACATCTTTAATCCGTCACTTAAAACTACAACTTTTATTGGGTTAAATAGGTGTTTTTCTTGATTTAACGGCAGCAAATTCTTTCATTACGTCATCAAAATCGATTTTGTCAACCATCTCCTGCCCTATAGCTAATATTGCTAGCCCAGACAGTTTCTCTTGATGCATAGTTGATCGAAGAAAATTTTTTCTTATTTTTAATTTTGAAAATGATCTCTCCCCAGAAGCCACAGATACTGGTAAATTTAAGAGTATTTTTAAGGAAAATGTAACATTTGGCAGAGATGAGGTTAAATTGCGTTTAAATATATATTGCAATATATCCAGAGGATTTGAAGAATGAGGAATTGAAAATAACTTTAAAGCTTTAATCTCATTAAACAAAACATCTGCCTCAATATCAGCCTCCATCTTTACCGCATCAGTAAGCTTCTGTTGTAGAGCTTGGCAGTTCTTTAAGAGATCATCGTCACATAATGTAAAAATATTACTAAAAAAACCAAAAACATTGTCATAATTAGAGATCATATCAAATCTACTATTTAAAGAAATTATGTTCACAATCAAAAAACTTTGGTTTGTATTTTCGTCTAGCAGTATCTATTGATTGCGGGAAAATCTTGCTTTATCTCAAGATCGGCGGCTAATTTTGCCGCTTGAGCAATTATTTCCTCAAAGAAATTATCATTTCTATAATTTTTGAAATGATCGACTAAATTCTTTAAATAGTTTTGACATACTTTAATGTTAATTGTTACAGTTTGCATCATTTTGCTTACAATATTAATCTGAAATAAAACATCATACCAAATAATTACACTACAAATAAATTTAAACGATTGGATATTTAATAGTAAAGAACTTGCTTTATGCCTACTTTCTATGTTAAAAGTATCGTTATCCGCTATTTATAGAAGACTCTCACAAATTTTAATTAAATGAAATTTTAATGGCTTTATAGCATCTACCCTACTTGACCATCTAGTATCACTTAGGGGTTTTAGATTTAATTCAGGAACATTTTTTTTAATAATATCCCATCTTTTTGTGGAGGAAGAGAAAAAAACGTAGAGTTCTTGTACTGCATTAAAAAAGTTTACTGTTTCATTTGATACTTTAGCAGCATCATTTACTGCTAAATTTAAGCTATGTGCAGCGCATGGCACAAAAAAACCTCGAGGATTAGCGTCCAGTATACGTTTTTGTAAGCCAATATGCTTTCCCCGCATATTGGCACCGTTATCATACCCTTGACCTCTCATGTCTAATATCTAAATTTAAATTTCGTAAAAGTTCAACTACAAAATTAAATAGTCCTCCTGTAGAATCGAATATTGGGCTAAAAGCTAAAAAACTCTCTGTATTTGAACTTTTTTACAATAATGATTTAACACCACATAACGGAAAACAAGGCTTATTTGTTTTGTGTGACCTGTATCTGGCGTACAGTCCATAATTATTGAATAATATTTGGAACTGCGTATCATATTTAAAATATTATTTTTTACTTTAGAAAACATTTTCGTTTTGAATTTGATAGCCTAAGTAATGAGTTTTTTTTAAAGAATTTTCCTGGGAGTTTTGCACTCTACTAAAATGTTCTCCTATCACAGGGTCAAATGAGGAAATCATCTCGACAGTCTTAAGAAAATTCCCGTTATCATGTTGAAAAAGTATTTTAGAAGAACCCTCAAATGCTAGACATTGTCGGGACAAAAATTTTACGACTGCAACAATTCTTTCCAGAACATCATGCCAATATTTTTTCGGTTTCTAAAACCCGTAAATGATGATCGTTTACAGTAATAGCACAGCATACGGACAAACAGCAGGTTCACTCGGACGAATATTTTTCCACGCGTTGATTTTCTGCGCAACTTTACCGGCTGCTATCGGGCTGTTGAGCAATTTTTAATCTAGCGTTTGTGGGATACACTTCACAATTATAAAGAGGCGTATTAAAGAATATTTGCATATTTAATAATATACATAATATGTAATAAATTATTATTAATTTTATAAATCTAATACTTATGCACTACATATGTAGGCATTTAAATATTTTGTTTAGAGATTGTTAAATAATAACCAATTAATTAATTAATAATTATAAAACCCCTTTTAAAGGGAAGGTTTTGTAATTTAGTTTATGTCGGTAAAGATAAAGAATTTAATTTAGGTAAAACCCAATATGATGATGTTTTACCACTGTAAACTTACCTGTAGGTACCTGTTTATGCCTGAAAGACATTTGTCAATATATAAAAGCAATTTCGAAACCATTAGTAAAATATTGGTGGCTTTAGAACAGTGTCTTCAGTTTACTACAGTATTATGAGTTTTGTGAGGCGTTGTGCAGCTAAAGGTTGTTTAAATACTTCCCAAACCTATGTGCACAGTTTTTTAAATTTCCATCGGATAATGTACGGTAAGTGTTATTTTCCTATCAAAAAAAAATTACTTTAAACTAAATTTATATTTAAATTCTGTGTATGTATTCATAAATTGTAAGCACATTTTATTTTAGAGCAAGAATTTGGTTATCACGTGCCAAAGAGAGGATTTATTTCCCAAAGTTGGAAATATATTTAATTCATCGTACAGGCTATGTGCCGTACATTTTGAAGAAAATATGTTTTCAAATAAATCCGTAGTAGATTGAGAAAAATGTTAACCCAACATTATTTCCGTCTTTAGAGAGTTCTTCTGGAAAACCGGATGACAATGGTGTGTATTAATCAAATTTTTAATCACTGAAATTTACAGAAAATATTTTAGATTTAGTTACAGCCGACGTCGATGATGAATCTTTAGATTCTACAGACTCTTCATTTTCACCATTTTCACCAACGACCCTTTCACCATTTTCACCAACGACACTTTCACCAATTTCACCAACGAACCAGTTCAATCACCACGTCAATTGCTTTCTCTGTCGATAGATAGCAGAACACAGACACCAAAGTCCTGTCTGCAGGAACACCAAGAAAACGCAAGCTAAGGTATTCCATAACAAAATTTCAAAAGAGAATAACTATTTGAAGAAAAAATCCAAACTTCATGATAAAATAATTCTGATTATTTAGAAAGGGTTACTTTGGAAGACTACAAAAACTTACTTTTAAATTTTGTCCATCCGTTAATTTGGCGAATTTTATAAACGTGCAAGTTTCTGAAAACTTAAAAAATCTGGAGGCCGTAGATATACAAACGATTTTAAAATTACTGTTTAAGTCTGTACTTCCAAGGTCCCAAGTTATATAAAAGAAACTTGTTAAACAATATTGTTGCCAAGTGTATGTACTTTGCAGAGGTTTATTAAGGATGTTAAAATTTCGACAGGTCTTAACGATAAAGTCTTTAAAATTTTGGAGAATAAGGTCGAAAATTTTAATACTTTTGATAAACAGTGTATGATTTGTGTTGACGAAATTAGTCTAAAGGCTAATTTATTTTTGCAAGAGATTGTGATAAAATTATTGGTTTTGAAGATTTTGGCGGAACCGAAAGAAACTTTAAACCGCGGGATATGCTACAGTCATCATGTTAAGAGGCTTTTGTTCTAATTGGAAACAGCCTCTTTCTTATTTTTTTAATTCTACATGTCCGCGCAAAACTAAAGAAATATTATTTCGTATTATCCAAAATTACAAGAACTTGGATTAAAGATTTTATCTCTCGTTTGCGATATGGGTTCAAACAATATTCAACTTGGAAAAATTTTGGGCATTTCTCCAGAACAATCTTTTTTGTCTGTGGCAATGTTAAAATTGCTTTTATTTTTGACATTCCTCATCTCTTAAAATCTCTCAGAAATAATTTGCTTAAATACGATTTTTTTTTAGAACAAAATTTGATTTCTTGGAAATTTATTAAATCATTTTATGAGGAAGATAAGACGTACGCCATACGTGGTGCACCTCGATTAAGCAATTCACATATTTCACCAAGCAGTTTTGAAAAAATGAAAGTTAAATATGCAGCACAAATTTTTAGTGCAACTGTGGCGTCTTGTTTAAATTTATATATCAGATTTAACAAGCTCCCCGCCGAAGCATTAGCCACCCAAAATTTTATAGAAAATAAACAATTTATTTGATTTTTGAATTCTTCTTCCAAATATGGGAAAACAAAATATCAAAATGCGTTTGAGTTTACACAAGAACAACATGAGTTTTGTTGGAAAATCTTCATATGTTCGAAAATTTGGTAATAAAATTCCAGAGGAATTAATGTAACCTCATCCATAAAATGCATTAAGGGATGGCAAATATCAATTCAAGGCTTTTTAAAATTGGGAGAATTTGCGCAAAATGAGGTTGCAATTTTATTGACACGAAGAGTAAATCAAGATTGCTTAGAAAATTTTTGAGCAATTCAACAAAATGGTCAATCCATTAATCCAACCTGTATTCAATTTAGGAGATCTTTTCGCAAACTTTTCTGTATTCAGATTATGCGTTCTGGAACTGAAAATTGCCAGAAGGACGAGTCAGTATTTTATTAAAGGTAGTTGATGTTATGAATTCTCCAGAAACATCAGCAGAACAATTTCCACCAGAGAATTTTTGATGATGTTTCCATTACGGACACAGATTATCAAAATGTTGATATGCTACAGCAAAATTTTACAAGATACATTTGTGGATATTTGATAAAAAATCTTTAACAAAACATTCATGCGACATATGTTTGAATTATGCCAATGCGTATAAAATTGGACGAAACTGCAGTTTATACTTATGAAAGGGCATATACAAATACTGATATTAACTTATTTGGTAGTTGTATATGCCTCATAAAATTTTGTCCAATTCGTCACATGCATAAATTCTTTTCAAAACATTTTGAAAATATATGTACTCAAGAAAATATTGTGAAAAATTTTGTAAATTTATTTCAACTATTAAACTTTAAACACCCATGTGAGAACTTTAATTATGAATTTATATTTAATTTATATGCCAGGTTAAGTGTATTACACTTTATTGTATGCCAACAGAAATTTTAAAATTGCAAATAGGAACAGAAAATTAATAATTTGGAGACATGTATAAAATTGTAATGTAAATGTATGTAAAGTAAATAAATATATGTAAGTATCTATCAATGTTTTTACTACCCGTAATCAAATCCAATTTGAAAAACTTTATGCAATAATAAAAATTAAAAAATTGCAAAAGCATGTTTTATTATAATTTGTTAAGCACGGACCTGTTCATTAACGTGGTTGAGAGAAATCTTGGTCCCTCCTCCTGTTTTAGAACCGCACGAAAAGATCAAAGCGCCGACACGAAAGTGAACCTGCTGTTTGTCTGTATGCTGTGGTAATAGATAATTTTAACATTTTTTCAAACTCATCCATGTATTCATATGAACATTATGTGCAATTGATGTTTCATGTCTTTTTATAGCCAACGATAAGCGTTGCCAATCAGAAAAGCCATTTGAATCAGAAATAGTATTGATAGTTTTACCGAAAACCTTACAACAAAAGCAAAATATAGAGTTTTTTGAAACTGAATAAATAAGTCAAATTTTCTCTGTTGTTTCACCATTCTCCAGTTTTCTGACAAAGTACGT
Organism: Vesta saturnalis; assembly: GCA_036346205.1. Classification (NCBI taxonomy): domain Eukaryota; kingdom Metazoa; phylum Arthropoda; class Insecta; order Coleoptera; family Lampyridae; genus Vesta; species Vesta saturnalis. The sequence continues at coordinate 160,130 of JARFJB010002108.1, read as the reverse complement.
ACTTGAAAATTTTCTTTTGTCTTGATTTGTAGGAAATTGATAATTGCGTCCTATCAAAGGAGGTCCTCGCTCAACCAACCAGGATCCTCTGATAGAAGAATGGTACTTGTCATCTCGGGGCCCATTTCAGTCAAGGCTTCGGTTTCAGCTTCACTTGTAGCCTCTATTGTCGAGCCGGTGGATTCGACCGATTCTTCGTTTTCACTGAGAGTTGATGTACTCGTAGATGGTTCAAGTGCAGGAACAGGTGAAGCAGCGACCGCTTCAGAACATTGACTCTCTAAAGCTTCTGTTTCTGCATTGGAAACTGGAGTTTTCGCCAAGAGATATTTCATTTTGCCAGCCATCTTCTCCCTTTCTTGGGCTCTAACTTTTTTTTGCTCCCGAAATTTTGCGCCAGAAGGTCGTTTTCTCTTCTGTGGTTCCTAGAATTAAGCAAGTGAAGCTAAACTAAGCTAATATGCTAGATCAATATAAAATGTATTAAGATGTACTAGGCTCAGAAAACATTTAAAAAAGAAACGTGGCGAGATCGTTGGATGATAGACGAATAAAATATTTTGACAGTTTTGGCACTAACGGCTATACCGGAAAGAGATGTCAACTTCGGTAATTTGAATGAAACACCCTGTATATTATTACCTATTAAGGTAACACATAAAAGTCTAATTACCTAGACTGTTGTATATTTAATATCCTATACCTATTTTAAATGGTTTTTAAGAAATTCTAATTTTTATTTCAGAAATTACGTTTGCATTTTTTTCCTATAAACAAGACATTTATTAATTATTTTGAATTTTTATAGGCAATGACTTGGCATAACAAAATTTGTATAATATTTGATTTAAATTTTAACAGTTAAAAGCTATATTATTTGAAATAATGAAAATTAAAACATCCCAAAAGCCATTAAATCTTAAGAGATTATTCTCGAGTTTTACGTAGAATCTAACTATGTAACTATTGTATAATAATATAAAGGGTGACTATTTACATTGACAAAATTTTTTAAATAAACTAATATAAAGCACTCGATCGAATCGAATATTTTATTTCCACCACTTTAAAACACGTCTAATTTATAATATATCTTCCGTTTTCTTGTGTGAATATCAAGAACTGATTAGCTAACGCCTTTCGTTGTTTTAATTTATACCCCGTGAACCTTTCGAGTCCGAACTGGTAAAATGCAAGTTTGGACAAATTTTCACGTTTATAGACAAGCGTGGCGATTTACAAATACTGCATAATATTCAGATTTGGTTTAAAAAAATGCAATTCTTTATTTACAAAAAAAAATGTTAGATATTATAAAAAATTTAAAATAAGGGTTTAATTGTTAATAAACGATTTTATTTAATATCGCTCGACCTGTATAGTTGTTTATTGTTTGTTTTTAATCTTGCAATAGCTTTTTGAACTACTTCTACTCAATCGATTCTTACAAAACTTTCCGCGCATATTTTAGGTTTCCGTGAAAATATTATATTATCATATTTTATGTTTAACCCCACAGTATCAACCCCTGAGCGAGGGTGACAGCTGCCCTTCAAAATTTTAAATTAGAAGGAGATCAAGTGATACCTCGTTTTAAAGGTCTTTTTATCCTGAATTTAATGTTGCAGTCGTAGAGTAGAGGTAATTCTAGTAAGTTAAAAACTAAGAAACAAAAAATAGAAAGTATAGGTAAAAATATTTCTGAGATATCCTGACCTCTGGAGCATTTAACAATTAAAAATAAAAAACGTGGGGGCGCAAGTTCGCTAAATAAATATTTTAACCTACATCCCACATTTTAAATTAATTGTTAATTTTTAAAGAGGTTAGAATCTTTAGAAAGTCTCATAATGTGCCCTAATAATTATTTTCCCGTTTTTAGTGCACCAGACTTTATTTAAAGTAGTAGTTTAACTTAAAAATATTATTTATGTATATTATACACAAATATTGATAAAATTATTAATTTCATCTATAAGTGTTTAATAAAACCTTAAGTTAAAACTGTATGAAAATTTAATATGTCGTAGCACCAAAATAAATATTTCTTACATTGGGTCGGGTGAATAAAAACAAGTGAACGCTTTTACTCAAGTTTATCATTACACAGCATACTTAGTAATTATAATAAACTGCTTTTCTAAACGAGTATTAAATTGGCTGTTTTACCTATTGGTCCTAAAGAACGCATTGAAACATCATTACTCTTCAAGCCTGCACTAAACTGCTGTATACGACGGTTCTCAAACTTGAAAAACATATGGTAACGCTTATTTCAGTTCCTCCAGCTCTACCATGACTCTCTCACCGTACTTTGTTGATATGATACCCAGATTGAATATCTGTCTCTAAATCTTTAACGTTTTTAAAAGGCTTAAAACATGTGATGCATTTAAAGCAGTTAAATCCACATCTGTAATTATAACATAACTTTACAAGTCTGCAGAAGTAGATAAAGTAAAATAAAATAAAGGATAAGACCGAAAACTATTACTTACCAGTGTTGTTCATCGTGTTGGAACAACCCTTCAGAACCTGGACAGGAGAGTGTATAACTGTTACTTTTTGTTCCTTATTTAGTTACCTTTCAACGTTTTGTTTATAAAGATAATATAGAGTACTTAAGGGTTTTCCATAATCATTTATTTAAAAGTAAATATTTTATTGTATAAAAAAACCCATTGTGTTTGCATAAAGAGACGTTGAATATATCATTATTTTAGAAATCGTAATAGCAGTATATAATGGGATATTCTTTGGTAATAGGTTGTGTGTGCTGCTGCTGTTCGTATAATTGTAAGTCTTTCATTACCTTTAAATTTTGTCGAGGCCAATCTTAATGAGTCCATTACTATGAACGAAGCGATATTGTGACGTTATATTATTATATCATATCAAGACTGGCTTCTAGTGATGAGATACTAAGCGGAAAGGATAATGCAAGGCTACAGAAGTTACACGAGGCTGTACTTGTAGTACAACCAGATTTAATGGATCAGGTGAGCTGAAGTTCTGCAGAATGAATATTGTTAGTGTTTTAAATATTGCAATTAAAAAATGTTTATTTGTTATAGACACTTGCAGAGTCCCAGATCCGTCATAATGAGGATACAGATAACGGAATAAATTGTGTTGCGAGTTTTACATGTTAAACGTCTTGGTCATCTTACGAATCTAAAACCATAAAGATATACTAAGAGACATAGAAAGAAGAACACCCAGCAATAATCAATTTATTTGAACAATTTTTGGTATACAGGTGTATTCGAGTTAGACTAGTAAACGATCAAAATTTGATAAAAATTAAACTGTTAACTTTTTCAAAAAAACTTAATGTGTTGCGCCACCACGATGTCTTATGCACTCATTATCACATCTTGGCATACTTCTAATGAGGTGATCGATTTCGTCCTAAGGTATCTCATCCCATCCTATCTGTATTCATGCTGCAGAACCACTAGAGTTTGTGGAGGGGGGGGAGGTGGAGTAAGTTGAGTAATCTTCTTCCCATAATATCCCAGACGTGCTCGATAGGTGAAAGATCGGGAGATCTCGGTGGCCAAGGCAACAAAGCAACTTGATTGGCCTCAAAATTAGCCCTAGCCCTAGCCACATGGGGTCGTGCGTCTTGTTGGAATGTGCTGTTGGGGATAGTCCGAACATAAGGTACAATATGGGGTTCTACGATCTCCTAGATGTAGCATGCAGCGGTCAAGTTACCTCTAATGAAGACCAGAGGTGACCTACTTCCAATAGCAATAGCCCCCTCCCCCCATATCATAACTCAATGAGAATTAAGTTGTGTTCTGTTGGTATGGACAAAATTTGCTAAGGTGGTTGGTATTTGTTCACAAGCTATATAAGGAAGTGAACAAGTCACTCGATGCGTACATGAATAAAAATTTAAGATCGCTCATGTGGTTCGTATAACCTTAAAAACTTTATATTATTAAACCATTGACATTTAAAATTTGTAAATAAAATAAGGTTAACGTAATTATTATTCCGAGTGATGTATTATCGGTAAAAGTGAATGTAATTCGATTTATTTCAATTATTTCGTTTAAATTAAAATTATTTTAACCAAATTACCTTTGGAGTTATTATTTTAATTGAAAGTAAAAGTAAAAAGTGCAAGTAATAATAATTTGATTGCTGATAGAAGTTACTGTATTTTCGAAAATAACAATCTGAAAATAAGCTATTATATTCATCAATATAATAAATAAATTAAAGTGCTTTTGGAAAAGTGGCAAAGAGGATATTTATGCAGGATACCAAGTATGTTGGTCCTGTATAGAACTTCCACCGATAAAGCAAATATTTATGCAGCATATCCACAACATGCTGATGCTGTAGATCTTCCACCGATGGATCAATAACATTAATGGAAGTTGAATTACTTCTGAACTGGAAAATTGGACCAGCTAAAAGAAAATGCATTAAATGTGAGTCTATGAATCTTATTTAGTTGAGGTTACGTTGAATATTATTATTAGTTATTTATGTGCATTTACGTAAAGGATGCAAGCCAATTATATACTAGCCTGGTAATAATACTGTAACGAAACTAAAATTTCCGTTACCGAGCAACCGTATAAATTGTTAAATAATGATGTATTAACCGCCCGGTATACTTGTAATTTTCATGATAATTCATAAATTCACAAAATTTTAAAATATAAACATTTCTATTTCACATAGAAATATTTCAGGTTAAAAGACGAGTTTTCTTATCTAATACGTCAAACGCAACATGTTTCGGACTATTCAAAAACTTGAATAAAATTATTATATATACGACTTTTGTGAAGTGCGTGTGGTGCCCTGATCTATAAGAGTAAGTTTGTTGATTAAGCAAATTAATTTGATTTACCTACTACTGTTGATGTGGTGATAACTTACCGTCCGCTACTTTTACATAACGAGATACAAGTAGTAAATCTTATCTTTGTAGATATTTTGTTTACGGAAAATATATTTAAATATGTATATAAAAGTATCTGCACGGGTGTAATTATTCGATAAGCGTGTTATCAACGAGGTTCTTTGCAGTTTAGCAACGCTAGCGTTACCGTCTTATTTAATTCAGTATTTCTATTAACACTAAGTCATTTATCTGTACATTAATGCATTTTTTTATACTTTAATAGTTGAACATAAAATTGTTTTCAAGTCACAAATCAATTGCACATTAAGTTTGCCCTAAGCATTTACAGGCACGTAATTGTTTAGTTTAATTGGAATTTTGGATAACCACCGATTACAGGTTAAATTCAAGTTTGACAACGACCGCTTGCAGGAATAATTTTTTCCCCTCATTCCATTTGATTGCATTTTATAATTAGGATTTGTTTTTTTTCTCTAAAAGATAATTTTAGGTTTGACTCCGAGCATCTCCTGGAATACCATTTTGTTAGGCTACAGTAATTCGCAACTGATTGATTTTGTTTAGTCCGAATTTGCTGGCACATAAATCCGTTATACAGCCGCCTTTATTAGTTTATAGCCTGATTAGACAAACACGATTTTTTTTGTTTGTATTGGTTTCACGAATTGAATTTGACTTTTACACCAAAGTCGACAACCGTGTATATACCGGTTACTCTTAGTATTTTAAGCACTGTAGTTGTTAATTTTATTTTAACTAGTACAATTTTTTACAACGATTAGCTGACTCGTTTGTGAAAGTTAATCACCCATAATTACGTTTTCGCCTTATTTTTTTTATTTTTTAGATCCCGTACATGGATCGCCTTATCTGTTAAGTTGTTAAATTACAACAATTATTTTGGCCATATATTCGTATCCGTACAGACGGATTAAAAGAGTTGTTTTATTTTTTTATGCACTCTCTTTATTAATTCGTAGCCTGTTTAGGCGAGCACGATTTTTGGATATTTTTTTTATTTTAGGAATTTAGGTATTATTTTTTTCCGCCACCGTTGGCGAAAAATTATTTTATTAAGTGATATCGCCAAGCACTATAGTGTGTTTTTTCTTTTCAGCTGCCCGAATAAATTAGAGGCTGAGTCCTTACACCGTGACCACCCAATTTTTTTGCGAGTATTGTTTTTTGTACCGAGACATATTAATTTAATTTTTTTTCACTTACCCGCGATAACAAAATTAATTTCTTTACTGTGACCGAGAGTTTGGTTTATATTTTTTTGTTTGACGAATCGTTCTGTTATTTAATTTCAAACTTATAAAATTAATTTTTTTATTATTTATCCGACACTGAAAACATTTGCTTCCGACCTCCGTATTAGGAGTTTTATTTTTTTTGGCAATTGAATTTATTTTGGAGTTACAATACCGAGACCGCGCATTTCTGACTCAACAACGGCACAAGTTTTAAATACCGGCACCGATTTAAATCCTCACAAACCCTGGTAGACCGACATCTTCACTGACGCTACTTGGGCCGCTTTTACCCATTTAATTCTCCGCGAAGAGGAATCTAGGCCTCTATATCACCAGTTACCTAGATTGGCGCTCGAGTAACCCGTTCATACCGCGATAGTCCAACCGCAGTTCAACGCCCGACCCTCTCGGACAACTTTGTTAATAAGAAACCGTCTACCGAAGGTAAAAGCGTTATAATACAATCACTTTTTTGTTTTATAGTGATTCAATATTATTTTAAAAGCAAAAAGGTACTTACCCAAATTATATTACCGTTATTGTTTAGTCATGATGGGATTTACACATATGTTCAAATCAATAAAATTCGCATGCGCACAACATGTTATATTTTTACAGATGATACAGGGTGTGTAAATAAAATTAAAATATACACAATTTCAGATTTAATTAAAATCACAATTGAATTTATTTCCAAAAGAACCTTGCATAAATGTTTAATTTTTTAGGTCTTTTATTCAACTCACTTTGTCTGTCCGGTTAAAATCTTGTAATTGAATTTTCAACAACTTCCTGATCTCCGATTGAGCTGAAATTTGGCATACATGCGCATTCTTGATGACAATATACGAATATGTTTTTTTGCTTTGACTTTTGCGGCCAAATTTTGCCAAATACGGTCGAAATTTTTGTTTTGAATTAAGTTTTTCGCATACCATGCTCAAAAATATGCGACAAGTTGTGTTTCAAGATCAGGGGACTGTGTTGCGGCCAAATTTGGTCAAATATTGTCGAAACTTTTGTTTCTAAAGCTAGGGCCTTGAAATTCAGGACTTAAGCTTTTAGCATAAGACCATATACAAAAATATACGACAAGTTGAGTTCAAGATCAGGAGGTTGCACCCGAGGGACTCAAATTTGCAATCTCCGGTTGAGGTGAAGTTCGGCATGCATGTGTATATTGACCAAATAAGTTAGAAATTTTTGTTTATAAAACTAGGGTCTTGACAAATTGAGTTCCTTTCTTTGTTGGAACTTTACACCTAAGCGACTAAAAAGTAGAAAATAAAGACAAGTAAAAAAAAATTTTAAAAACAGCTTTTATTTCCAAATGTACTAAAAAGAATAAAATAATTTTTTTATCTACCCAGTAACATCAAAAATTTTTGTGACTAAAAATAAGTGTCGGGCATACGATACCTTATACTTATAACAAAGCCTATCAACACCTACATTCAAACAATGAAGTGCAATGCACTACAAAGAGCGCCCCACACTTTTATTTTTTTCTTTTATTTACATGTGAATACCCAAACAATTAAAATTAGGTCGCATATAACCTGAACACTCTTATACACAGGTTAAAAATTGTACTTAAATCTATCAGACAAAATTTAAAAAACACAGTATCCCGGGCTAAAGTTTGACGTAATAACATAAATTGGACAAAGAATACAACCGGTAAGACACAATAATTTATTTTGCACCACCGCGCAGACGGTAGCGAATTAGATAATAACTCCCTAAAATCACAAAATAGCCGTTAAACGATACTATAGCACTAGGTGTTTTGTATGAAATTTCGGTTATAACTAACCTAAATTAGATTATAATCGCACAAAATAATAGCTAACGGTTTTATCAAATTATATCAGTGATCCAGTAGTAAAGTATTTATGAAGGATGTACAAATGCTGATAACTATTCCAGCAAAAAAACTGTAGACGATAGCTTCATCAATACAGGTGAATAATTTAGTAAACTATTCCGTGGTATTATTAATTTAAACACACTTTTCATTTTGTAGAAACTGTGTCGACCACTGCTGAAGGCAGCTTCCGAAATGTTACAGTTTATAAAGTAAACTCAGAGATAACATTTATTAACACATGCGATAATGGAATATTCTGATCGGATTTTGACGTATAGTTAGTTATACTCTAGATACTGGTGTGAATGAACTTGGTCCTAATTAGTTCAGGTGAGAAAGCTTCAAGTCGTCATTATGGAATGTACAGTCCGATTACATCATCGTTATCACCAGTAACATAAAACAGTTAGGGAGAGTAAACATATATCTTCCGCACAGCATAAAGTTACTTCCAGACAAACGAAACATCTACAACAGCAAGAAAGTACGCACACAAGAAACCGAAGTAAAACGATAAGCCAAAATCTAAGAGCAAAGCGAAGAGCTAAAAATCGAATAGAAAGAAAAGCTGAAAATAAGGTAAAATGTAGTTTCATCAGGTAACGTTGCTTTATCTCTTTAGTTTAAAGGCGAGTTCTACGTGATATATTAACAAAGTATGGTTAATTTTCGGTCTTGAGAATAGCGGTTTAGTGAATTATAATTTAAAAATCACAAAGGAATTGCATAAATGGAGAATTAGTAAAAGCAAGATTCTTATATATCCGCCATCAGACATACTTTATATTCCAAAACCCTCTTGTAGAAACGATGATGCCATCGATTAAGCCATAAAAAAACTAATTTTCTAAAAATGCTTCACATTTCACCAAAATGACTGCTCAACAACCATACCTCAAGAAACTTTTCTCAAAAAATTGTTTCTTATCAGAACACGAGGTTACCAAATTCTTGTTAAAATTTTATTTGTAGAAATAAAGGTTTCTGTGATCAGAACTTGTTATTTAATTATTACATGTACTGCCCGCTAGCGGTAATTCGACCTTTGAAACCAACAAGAAAATCGTAAATATCCTCTAGGTGGCACTACTATCTCAGTTTAAACTTTTGAATATGATTTGTAATACAACAAATACAGAAACTTATGAAATTTGTACTATTGAAACAGGTATCAAGTAAACCAGTAAAAGTAAGTCTTTAATTTTCCAATCCAAATGTATTTTTTAATACAGCGACTATAAAAAATTATAAAATCAGTATTATTGAACCGAATATCGACGTTAACACCTTACAAACACCTAAATAAATATAATGGTAGGCCACACTCCTTACCGATATGAATTATCACCAAATTTACATACAGTTGCACTGATTCCCTGTCATTAAACCTATCCTAATATTTTAATTGACCAAACACATGTTAATTGGTAAAACAGTGACCACTCATTTACCTTACTAACAGGTAATATATGAAATGTTTGGAGACTAAGCAGGTCCAATGTATCTGCGAGTGTGCACACAACATTTTAAAATGTCGCGTCCCTCTGTCAAGTGATCTCTCAACATAAACACACTTTAAGACGATTACTTGGGGGTATTCTGGGTAATTTGTTTCAATAATTATGGACCACAACCTGAAAAAGATTATTATTCTAACGTTGGATTTTATGCAGCGCTTGCGTGCGCCAGGTGTTACACAAAACAACATTTTACACAGCTGCGCAGCGATATGGATAAAGTTTTGTAGCGTCCCCTAGGTACCCTATCTTGAAAAGTGTAATTTGAACTTATTTGCAAGAATGCAAATTCAAGAACGAAACAATCGCTAAGTGATTTATCTTGACCTGACTGACGATAAGGTTACTATTACTCAATTTATTGCCTGTCTTACTTTGACTTTCCTGGCAATAATTAAAACATTAGAATTTATTTACAAGTCTGATGTTTAATTACTCGCAAACCTCAAATCTGCTCAAACATTGCCCGTCTAGTGGTAGGTACGTTGTGCTATTTGAATTAGATAAACAGGATGAGGTAAGTGTTGCATCATGTGGGGCAGGTAAACAATAAAACTACTCAAACTAAAATTAGCGAGCTTTACGCATTGGCGGTTCAACCCGTTAATGTACTATGGTGGGAAAGAACCACCAATAAAACCCACTTTATTCATAAATAAGTAATTGCACAAATACATTAATAAATCAAATAACACAAAAAACAATGAAAGGGTTAAATATATAACAAAACACCATTAAATCAGGTTAAAGTGCGTACAAAATTATGACATTAAGAAAAATAAATAAATAATAAATAAAAAACAGTTTAGTTACACATAAACACAAAAAAATCACCCATAATTGTGTCATAAATAATCAGAATAAAAATCGTAATACCAAACATGTGGCCCTTTAAAACCAATCCTTCCGATCTTTAAGTAAATAAGCACATAAAACAATAAGGCAAATTACGGTACATATAACATAAACAACAGTAAAATTGCACAGGTGATAATAAGGTAAAGGTATGGACAAAAGAAAATACACAAGGAATTTACACGTACACAGGAGCATCTACCCACTTGGCAATTGCCTTTTACAATAATAACCAAGCGGTATCCTGTACCCGTTATCCAGGCCCACCTCTACACAAATATAAATATACACAACAAACAACAATGCTAAATCACACAAATACAAGAGCGAGGGAGCCCTGTACTCTCTTTTATTTTAATTTAGCAGCTTAATGAGACGCGTGCGAATAAGATACCCTTGCTAGGCAATGCTCGATTTTTAATACGTTATATAGGCTTGTAGAATTGTTTGCTGCTAGCCTTAATTTATATAAAAATACCTACTTACACTTGAATATATTCCTTTTAGTTAAACACTTTACCACCGACACGACGAGTTAAGATACGCGGTTTAAAACTCGGCACCGCGACGATTAATTACAGATTAATTTTTGGATAAAGTTACATTAAAGCATACACAAAAAGATAAGAACGAATTAGCGTTTTAGTTTTGCTAAAAAGGTACAGGGCAATATATTTATACACCGAATGGTTTACAACGGGAGTTTCTAATTAAAAGAAATCAAACCGTCCGGCTCAATCAAAATTTCGACAGCAATTGCCCTCCCCTCGGGTTTACACATAACCATGTCTACTCCCGAAAATCAACCCTCGCCTTTCAAAAGTAATAAAAAAACAAGAAACATTAATTTACGTTGGAACAGTTTCATATTAAATTATTGCACATCTTAATTTTAAAAATATGCATTCGTCCGTATCAGGCACTACATCTAAGTCTCATGTTTCAACGTACCAAACAAATATTTCTTTGGATTCGCGCTGAATTATTAAATCAGTGACATTTTTACATCAAGAGCGCGTGTATAGAAGTTTTCAACAATTCGTCACTCCTGTTTCGGCAGACCACTTGCTTTTCTGCCCTAATATATGTTTCTTTTTTCTGTTCAACCTTTACTCAAATATCAATTACGAACATTCCCACATTCCTTACATAAAAATACATAAAATAAAATATCTTTTCTACCGCGATAACAAAGGCGATTTGACAAACATTTATTACAATAATAAAATTTTCGCGGTCCGCTACCTACAGTTTTAAAATCCGAAATGATTGACAATAACAAATGGCAGCAGTACAATGCACTTCTTCAAAGATATCTACACTTTTCTAGTCTGCAACGTCAACCTGCTAGCATAACCATCAGTGATGATATTGGTGATTTACAGAGACGCAAAGACCTGGCAAACGACGAAATATTATCAACGCTTCCTTCTACATATAAGAATTTCTTGCGTAAGTAGTGATTAAGGGCCGATTCTGGACCAGTTCAAGGTCACTCGCCCTCTGGTGTGAGAAATGTAAGCTTTTGGATCTCAAGGTCAAACTTTTGGCGGGAAATTTAAAATTTAGGAGCTCGCTAAAAATAGAAATTGCAATGTCACCATCCTCATTACAAGGTCACTCTGCGGTCAAACGTTTTGGCAGGAAATTTGTATGTCAAGGTCAGAAGCTAAAATAGAAATTGCAATGTCATCATCATATTACAATTCTTAGAAGTCTAAAAATAGAGTTTTCAAGGTCAAAGATTATTGACCTACGGTGGTGTCATATTACATTTCTTAGAAATATAAAAAAATCAAGGTGAAAAGCTAAAAAATAGAAAATCTAAGAATAGAATTTTCAGGGTCATACTTTTTGACGTGAAATACAAATTTTTGGAGCTGGTCAAGGTCAAAGCTAAAAGTAGAAGTTGCAAGGTAATCATTCTTAGAAATCTAAAAGTTTTTTTTGAGTAGGTTAGCAGCTTTGAAAGGATGCATGTTTATAATAAAAGGTATTCTCCGGGATTGCATGATTCAGTAAACTTTTTATAGGTAGAAATGGTGAAAGTAATAAGAATGATAAGAAGAGAAAGAAAGAAACAATTATTAATTATTGATGAGAGAAAGAAAAGACTCGAGGTGTTAATCAAGAAAGTAAAAGAATTGAGGGTAGATTTAGAGCTGCATGAACTGAAGAAAAAAATGAATCAACTCCGAGTGAATGTGCCATGAAAAGTATTAAATAAAGATGCGTTGTAATTTGAATGAAAGGCGCTTTAAAAAGTAAATAAGTAATTACAATAGTGTATGTTATATTGCATAAAGAAAAGGCACTTTAACAGTATTCATTTGAATAAAAAAATAAACTGTGTGTAGACATATAAGAAGAAAATTAATTAAGAAAAAGTAAATTGCAAACGAAAAACCCTTTAAAAGAAGTTTCCGTATGGTTTAATTGAATTTTCATATAAAACGAGTTTCTTATCATGATTTATTAAATTATACAAATTATGTAGGAAGATGACATTGAAACCTTATAATTATCACATAAAACTATTACAAAGAAAAGGTGAATAACATTATCTTAGCTATTGTATGAAATGTTGAAGTAAACAAAAATTTTATGTGTGTGAAATGTTTTAAAATAAATATACTCTTTTTATCATAGCAGTTTAATCGTTAAGTAAAAAATTCTGAATTTTTGTATATAGACTCAACAAATAACAGCGCAAAGGATAGCAGTTAAATAAATTCAGAATTTGAAAAATTTCAAAACAAATAGTCTTGTGAAAGTAGTACATAAACGTTGATACTTGCATACATTAGTAAATCATAACCCGCTAGTCCTTTACCGAAAAATTCCAATTTTTTGCATATAGACTAAACAAATAACAGCGTAAAAGATAGCAGTTCCAAATTTTCTCAAAACTAAAAAAATGTGAAAAAAAATTTTATCTTGTTAATAGCACAATTGTGGTTTACATGTACGTAAACTTTGATACTTGCATACATTAATAAATCATAACGCGGTAGTCCTGTACCCAAAAATTCCAATTTTTTGCATGTAGACTAAACAAATAACAGCGCAAAAGATAGCAGTTCCAAATTTTCTAAAAAAAATGTGGAAAAACTTTAAGGTCTTCTTTTACTGCGAAATATTACTATCACTATTCGATATAAAACGTACGTTTTTAATATTTTCTAAATTGATTGAGCATCAATATGAAATATGATATAGTATAACAAAAGTTTAATATATTTGTAATATGGTTTTTTTCTAAAATAGATAAATAAAGTCCTAGAAAATATGCGCTCCTGAAAATTTAAAATTTGCACTTAATTCTCAGAAAAAAAACATTTTTTCAACGCAGTTGTTTTATAAATGGAAATTTATCAATTTCATGTATAAATTTATCAAAATATGAAAAAATGACTCTTAAACTAACCAATTCCATTTTAAAACAACAAAGAGCACTTAAAACACAACTTTTTGTGCTTACGTAAGCTCAGAAAAAACATATGCATACAATTTATCCATGTAATGTATCGAAATGCTCTTTAAATTAACCAATTCAATTTTGAAACAACAAATAGGACTTAAAACATGACTTGTTTTTTAATTTATTTTGATTAGGACTCCAAATTTACAATTTTCGATGGAGTGTGGATATTACTCCATTAAGAATTGTAGGATAATGAACGCAGTTATTTTTCTTTGAAAGCATTTCATGCAGGTGTGAATGCAAACCTTCTATTTTTATCTCAGTTACCAATTTATTTTACAATAAATAAATTTGTAACGCAACATGCACTTAAAATATGCAAAAAGGGCTGCTTTACTTTGATGTAGAAATTTATACGAGTAAGTCAGACTTCCAGATGTTTTCAATTTTTTTCTTAACGTAGATCATTTCACTTTTCTAGCGCAAATTGAACTATCACTCACATTTTTTTAGCTGTAGTAAAATTTTTTAATAATTCACGAAAATAATAAAAATATAAAAAGACAATTTACATTTATTTGTTACAATGAAAACATAACTATACAATAAATTCCACAAAAAAACATATTAAACACATCACACATCCATCCCTTCCAACGTACGCAATATATTTTCAGTCTTTTGTATATTTTGCCGCACACACTCTAAATATTGATTAGCCTCCTTCTGTTCTTCATTCAGTCTTTCCACTGGCATCATCCCCACCACCTCACTATTAATATGGTCATTGTGAAGCTTTCGTAACCACCGAATACTTGTTTCCCTAAAGGCTACAAAATGCAATCTATGCATCTGTCTATGAACACTGTAGCTCTTGCAACAAGTTATAAGCAGTTTTGACCTTGAATGCTGGGTTTATATTACTATATAAGGAGATAAAGAGCAGTTTTGTACCAGTCTGTATATTGCACTCCCGACTAGAATTGCAACTGTATACCTAAAGTACTTCTATAGTTACTTAAATTTTTAATCTTTACACATCAGTTATAATAAATATAATATTTGTTTCCATTACTACATAATCGACAGCGCGTATGCTTCATATTTTCTTGCAGTGTTGGATACGGTTTTGAAGGTAACTATGACTAAGGGTATACCCAGTAGTAGTGGTATTGTTACATACTTTAACAAGAAGTATTAATTGTTGAAGGCCAAAAATGAATTTGTAAAGCACATCCGTATAATTCACACTAATATTAAGCTATTGCAAGATATAATTCAAAATAAAATTTATTTAGAGACATGCGAAAATTTGCTTAAACTCGAAAGTAATTTATCATTGCTAAAGTGTTATTTTATAAGAGTTAAACAGCTAAAGAGCGCTTCAGAGAAAACAGGTAGTGGAATTGTCAATGTCACTAAAAAGCGTACACGCAAATAAGTCGGTACTCTCTAGATTCATGTTTTAATGGTAGGTTACTTACTGGAATTATAGTCAATATAGCAAACATCAAGGACCCTCTTTTTTTACAAAATGCATACAATAGTTTTGCACGAAAGGTTAAATTAATGCTAAGGCAATTGATGCTAAAGGTGAATGTCCTTTTAGTCTGAAATTTTGTCCATCCTCAAAATCACGTTACCGAGTTGAAGACATTTACCATAAAAAAACGTTTATTATAAATTACAGAAAAAATTAGAGTTTTTCAAAAGGGATTCCGGTTGGGCATTACATAAAGTATTACATTTAAAGGTGAATATTAATAGCTATGTCCCATTTAGAGGCGGCCTTTCAACTTATGTTAAAGTTTCCCACTTTATAGCAGTAAAGCATGCGGTAGTGAATGTTAAAAGTGACGATGAGTATTGCTTCCTATGGGCCGTTGTATCGGCACTATATTCCGTGCAACATCATTCAGATAGAGTTTACAGCTATCCTCATTTTAAGGATGTTTTGAATTATTATTCAATTCCTTTCCCCACTAAACTAGATGATGTAAAAAAATTTGAACAGTTAAACAATCTCTCCATTAATTTGTTTTGCATTCAGGGGAAAGTTATATTACCATTTGTATTAAGTGAAAATCAAAATAGTGCGAGGGAACCCATAAATCTTTTAGTACTATCTGCTAATTATCAAGCTGCGGGTGACATTATTACAAAAAATAATACTGTTTATCATTTCACGTGAATTAAAAATATGTCAGCTCTTTTTCCTAATCAACTATCGAATAAGGAGCACAAGAAATTCATTTGTTATTGATGTTTGAACCATTTTTCTTCAGATCACGTTCTACAAAAACACATCATTCACTGTCATCAACTTAATCGATGCTCTGTTAAGCTACCCACTGAAGCAGAAAAGTTTCTGCAGTTCAAAAATTTCACATTCCAGGAAAAGGTGCCGTTTGTAACTTAGAAGAAACGATTGCATTCAATGGTTTGTTAAAGAGCTTCAAAGTATTGCACATATGACTACCGAAATAATCAATAGAATAATACCTATGGATACTTTAACTCCCAATAAGGTTGAGCACTTTGAAAGCACCACGATTTACCACATTTGCGAAAAACCATTTACTGATTATGACATAAAAGTTAGGTATCATAACCATTTTACTGGTGCATTTTGGGGAGCATCAATCAGAATTGTAACCTAAACTATAAAGACTCACACATTCTGCCAGTCGTGTTTCATAATTTGTCAGGTTATGATAATCATTTCCTCATTAGAGAATTGGCTACTGTTCTCCGGTGAGATTCCACTGCTACCCATAAACAAAGAAAGATATATTTCTTTCACGAAAGTAGTACAAGGCACTAAAATTAGATTTAGATTTAGTGACTTTCAGATTTATGAGTAGTAGTATTGAAAAGTTGTCGGACTATTTGGAAAATAGTAAAAAAATGATTACCCACGCTAATTGTAACAATGCCGAAGAATTTTCGCTACTAGTTCACAAAGGTATTTCCTTATGAATATCTCGATTCTTGGTAAAAATTAAGCGAGACCAGATTTCCTCCCTAGGAAGCGTTTTTCAGTCATCTCACTAATGAAGGAATCAATGATGCGAGTTTTGCACATGCAGTTAATGTTTGGAACAGATTTAATATTAAATCGTTAGGGGATTACTCGGATTTGTATCTAAAAACGGACGTTCTATTGTTAGCAGACATTTTCGAAAACTTTCGACAAACTTGTTTAAGTACTTACAAACTTGATCCTCTGCACTATTATACAGCTCCCGGTTTGGCATTCGATGCTATGCTTAAAATTGCACAAGTACAGTGGGAACTATTTACGGACATTGATATGCTGTTTATTGAGAGAGGAATTAGAGGTGATGTGGCTCAATGTTCTAATCGATATGCTAAAGCCAACAATAAGTACATGGGGGCAAAATTTGATCCCACTTCCGAAAGTGTGTATTTAATGTACTACGACGTAAATAACTTATATGGAGCCACCATGTCAGAATTTCTACCATTTGGTGATTTTTCTTTTCTTGATAGTTTTGAAACTTTAGATTTAATAAACCATCCTGATGATT
Organism: Vesta saturnalis; assembly: GCA_036346205.1. Taxonomy (NCBI): domain Eukaryota; kingdom Metazoa; phylum Arthropoda; class Insecta; order Coleoptera; family Lampyridae; genus Vesta; species Vesta saturnalis. The sequence goes on along the minus strand of JARFJB010002108.1, from coordinate 142,766 downwards.
CGGAAATTAGGCTATATAGTCGAGTGTGATTTAGACTATTCCATAGAATTACATGAGAGTCACAGTGATCTACCATTGGCACCCGAACATATGGTACCACCCGTATCTGATTCCAAAATGAAAAAATTATTGCTTACATTGTATCCTAAACATAATTATGTAATTCATTACAGAAATTTGAGAGTATATTTAAAACATGGATTAAAGTTGGTAAAAGTACACCGTATATTACGTTTTAAACAGTCCCCGTGGTTAAAAAAATATATCGATTTAAATACCACCATGCGCCAGCAATCTCAAAATGAATTTGATAAGAATTTTTATAAATTAATGATTAATAGCGTCTTTGGGAAGCTGATGGAAAATGTACGTAAACATAAGGATATACGTTTAGTAACGAAATGGGAGGGTCGCTATGGTGCTCGAGCTTACATAGAAAAACCAAATTTTCCTAGTTGCACAATATTTGATAATGATATGCTTATCATTCAAATGAATAAGCTAGAAGTATATTTCAATAAACCTATATATGCAGGGATTTAGTGTTTTAGACGTTTCAAAAGCTTTTTTATACAAATTTCATTACGGTTACACGCTACCCAAGTTTGATAATAATGCTAAGCTCTTGTACATGGATACGGATAGCCTCATATACGCCTTTTCAGTGTTAGGTCCTTTCTTACAATTTTTATATTTGCCGCGGCTAAACTGCAATCGGTCTTTAGATTAGAAACTAAAGAGGGGGTGGGTTCGTCGGAATATTTAAACTTTAGCTCTACACTGTCCACATAAAATAATTATAGTAAAACGGTTTAAAATATATTATCCTATTCCATACAGTTCTAATATATTCACACTTAAGCTAAATAACTACCGTGTTAACAACTAACATAAACGTAAAAATGAGAAAACAATTTGATGTTAAGATTGAGACGGCGGCGTCGGGGGCGTCCACTCGGTTTGGACGGCGAATTTGGATGTCCTTCCTTCCACTCGCTCGATACGCCGGCTTATTGTTGTCGAAGTCGTTTCTGTAAATAGATATTAATACTCCCTAGTTACACTCAATGAGGGCTGTAATATTTAAATGATTAATAACGTTGCGTTTAATTAATTATTTATGCTGGATACGGCCCTGTCTACAAAAGAAAAGAATGTATAAATAAACTACTGTTTAATTTACAACGGGGTTGCGCAGATCTAGGTCACTAGTGAAAATCGATATCCCGAGTTCACGGTTGTACGCAGGACGGTTATACCGGTCTAATGCTGGCTTCCCTTTACCTTCAGTACTTTCTGGAAGACGGACAGGCGCGTATGCTTCGTGAAGCAATTCCCCTTCAAGTTTGGTTGTATAATTAATGTATTTGCGCGTTATCTTCTGGGATATAATTTTATGGCGATGATTTATTTTATGCAAATGAACGAAATCTCACGTAGATACAAATAAACGTTAGTTAATGGTATACGCACCAAAAACGTGTATTTATTAAAGGCGGTTTTTATACTTGCGGAATAAGCTGGTGGAAAACAATTAATTGATTGTTTTCTTGAAATTCGATTATTAAGCGCGTGGTTATCGGTGTACGGTTTTCTCCTACGACAGGTCTTTGACGGATACTGTATGTTTAATTCGTTTGTGATTACAGGCACTTCGGTCTTCGCCAGCGAGCTGGTGAATTCAGGTGTTTAGAATGTAAGTGATAGTAAATGATAAAAGCTGCAGGTCTATACAGTCCTACTTAGCTCTCGCCTTCAGGTATATGGTATAGTGGTGAGTGTTTGTACTCCCGACTGCTTCGTGGCTTTTGCCCGTGGCGGTCTGGGGGTTTTTGTGTGTTGTTGTTTGAACTCCCGACTACTTCGTGGCCTAGCCCGTTGCTGTCTGGGGGTTTTAGTGTGTGCTGGTGTTTATACTGAATTATTCTACAGACTTACGTGTCGTTAATCACAAAGATCGAGGATAGCTATTTACAAAAGGTTCGTGGTGCGCGTTCGCAAATACAGGGAGCTAAACTCGCGGTGGCTATCACTAGGTCTGCGGCGATTTACTTTCAAACAATCGTCACGTGCAGGTTTTCTGAATCGGAGTTAGTCAAACGGACTAACTACTACAGGAGCTGGCAAAACCAACTAAATAATTCTCGGCGGCGGGATGCGTTCACGTGGCGCGACGGAACTCTTCTACTGCTGCTACTGGTCTGGTCGGCTACGGCTACTCATACTAATAACAATATTAATATTAATAATAATATTAATTGACTAACTAACTAACTAACTAACTAAAAGGTGCGCGGCGCGGTTTTTATAGGGGCTCTCGGTAGGCGGTGGTGGCTTCCGTTTGGGGGAATCCTATCTGTAATTGACGGAGATTACTCTGACGTATAAAACATTGAATGTTTTATGAAATCTACGTTGGAGGGGAAACAAATTAATTTTTGTTGTGCAATCAAACGAAATAATAAGAAATATTAAGTTAGGTACTGAGCAATACGAAATACTAAGAAATATTAGATCAAGTCTTGCAGGTGTTCTGAATACTAAGAAATCTTACATCATTTCTTTTACGAGGGCTGATTGTTAAATAATTAATTAATTAAAAAAATTTTGTAGTAATGACTTGCGGTTCGTTACATCAGTTCTCGATATCTATGAATGCATTAAAGAGGACATTGATAAATTCGATACATCTGATTGTAGCCCCAACAATATCTTTGGAATTCCATTAGTAAATTAAAAAGTCCCTGGCTTAATGGAAGATGAAAATCATGGCGCGGTTATGTTGGAATTTGTAGGACTTCGTGCAAAAATGTATGCTTATATGGTTGATGAAAAAGTTGTAAAAAAATCAAAGGGTTCTACCCGCGCAAGCGTCAAACAGATTACGATAAATGATTATAAACATGTTTTGTTTGATGGTGACGTAATAAGGTGTTATCAGCATCTGATAAGATCAAACAAACATGATGTGTTTACAATCAAACGGAATAAAGTAGTACCTAATCCTTGTGATGATAAACGATTAGTAAATTTCAATTTCACTGATACTAGACCTTGGGGATTTAACTTTACATAGCATTTTATTCGTCTTCTGTTTCAGAAAACAATTTTATCATTATGAACGGTCTTGAAGACAAATTGCTGGAAGAGCTATGGTACAGTAGTGATAAAATCTACAGAAAATACCTGAAGCGTTCTTTGATGGGGAAGTCCTCCCCCGAAAGCTATTTATTTGTACTGAATATATTACAATATATTGTTATTCCTGATGAGTGTTTTTACTGGTGTGTTATAAACTCAAGGTGTGCAAATGAAGTTATTAAGACATTATTTGATAAAAAAATTAAATTAGACGATACCATTAAAAGTTTTATGAAATTGTGTACCGATAAAGGCTACAATTCATTAACTTTCGATAAAGTAAATAGGATCTTAGACGATGTGAATGTACTTGGTGACATACCGCTTAAAATGTATCTGTACAATTTATTAAGGGTTCATGATTCAACAAATGTTAAATCTACGTTAGAAAATATTGCTTACAAGGACACTTTAATTATTATAACTGAATGTATTGAGAAAGCGACATATTGTGCTAACTACACGTGCCTCTATATTTTGATTGAAATATTATAACAAAACGTCAATTATAAGTTTCAACCGTGGGAAAACGATGAGCACCACAAAATTTATTACTGGATACTAGACAACATCAATAAAGGTGAAACAAATTCAAATTCCTGCTTGGGATGGAGGTGTGGGTCAGATTCGGGGATATGGCCATCCAGTAATTTGTGATTATAGAAGTACTTTAGGTTCACTTTATAAGACAATAAAATTTTAAAAATAAATGTAATATTTAAAAAATAAAATACTATTATTTTTTTGTTTTATTTCATCTAAGAGCTACATCCTTTTCTACAAACTATATAACTAATATAAGTAATTTGTTTCACAAAGTACAGGTTAAATGTTATAAATCAATATCATCCTTATTGATCCATGATCTTTCATCCAATCCCCACCACTTTACGAATAACTTATTCTTCGAGCGAAGCACTTTTTCTACTAGATATACATCGGGATACTTTGTTTTTTAGAATTGATGTTATAAAACCTCCCAGTACAGGCTTTCCCTTCATGTCTTCCAGCATGTACGTAGTGGGGTTAGTAATGCGATCTTTCACAATCCTAAATAGTTCACTAGACCAATTGGGTGTGTATCCTTTGGCGAAAATATTTTTAAATTTGCTGATTCGTACTATGTCACCCACAGAATGTCGATTCCTATCGAATATTTCTATGTTAGTGTAAGCCTCTAGCTTTGTATGATTACCAACATCTTTGGGCTTCATTCCGATAGTTCTATGCTTACAATTGTTATAATACATGGTTATGGTATCAATTTTATCAATCCATTTGTATTTACCTTGTAGACTGAATGACATATAGAGCACCCTTAATGGTTCTGATAACACGTTCCGCAATTGCAGCCTTCTTTGTGCTATAGGTGGAGTAATGATTGACTCCATAACGATGCATTAGTTTAGTAAAATGCTCATTGTAGAATTCTTTTCCTGCATCTGTCTGAAAATTGGTAGGTTTCCGTCCTTTTTTGAAGATTGTTTGCATGGCCTTGGTAACTTCTTGACCTGTTTTCGGTTTTAATCCTTTAGTCCATAAGTATTTCGAAAAACAGTCGATAACCACTAATATATACTTATACCCCCTATTTTGTTTGGCATGTGTTAAATTCAGCCAAATCTGCTTGCCAAAGGTCATCGAAACCTCTAATTATTGTGCGCCTTCGTTTAAAATGTTTTCGTGCAGGTTTATGCAATTCGTTGACGAGTTCTAATTTGAACATGGTACTAATTTATCCACAATTTCTTTAAGTCGATATAGTTTTTGCTCCAACACTAGATAAGCGTTAAAGCTTCCTTTAAAAGCTTTCTGAACTACTAGTAAACAAAAATCAAGATATCCTTTACTAATAGCATCACCATCTTCTTCCGGGTCCGCCAACTGTGTCAAACGGTTTCCATCCAAATTGAATCTTGTTGATAAATAGTATTGCTTAGTGATGGCATCTTGAGGACCTATGGGGCTGGCAACATTGCTAAGTCTCCTATTCTCGATATCAAATTGATTATCATCAATCAGTTTAAACTGAGGGGTTAATTTCTTGAAATGATACTGGACATGTGAACGTTCAAATTCGTCAAGGGTCATTTTAGTTATGATATGTCGACATCAATACGTTCTCATTTATACTGTTTAAAAAACGGCTCTTTGGCTTTTCAATGTACCCATCCTCATACCGTTCTTCTACAATTGATATTGTCGTTCACAACACCTGTAGTCCCTGCCAATTTTTCTGCCCACAATACCTCTAGATCACGAATTAGTTCATGTACATAATTCCAATATTTATATTCAATCGGCCTGTTTGTTAATTCCTTAAAAAACATAGCTCCACCTCCCTTGGCCGTGGGTGATGATGATGATAGCAAGGGTTTGATTATTTGCGTATACTTTTAGCTGCGGCTCCCTCGAATTTGCCCACTTACGTCATAATCTCGCCTTACAACATTAGTAGCTTCTAAAATACTTCTATAATCTTTTCTATCTTTTGAATTTACTAGATTTAAATTGGGTTCATTCATAATAAGCAGATCATATAAACCTGGAGAGACCCTTTATACGTGACACCTTTAATAATCATATCGTTTTCTTTAATTGTAACGGGAGTATTACCAATTGTCCATTTGTCAGTTTTGGTATCATAGTGGACTCCATAAGTGTGATCAATAGCACCTTCAAGATCCCTCATAATACGTTCAACGTATACACGAGGTAATTCATGATACTGCTCGAGAAATTCTTCTGAGATGGGTTCACTACGGGTATTAGAATCATCTGTGACACTAAGAGGTTCTTCTTCTTCCTCAATATTAATCTCTCTCAGATGTATCTAAGAATGATGGTGTACGAAGAGCTGGAAGAGGATTTGTTTGAAAAAACGGAAACCGAGCTAGTGGGCTAGTAGTACCCTTTCTTGAATCACCTAATGGAGTGAAGCCTGGAATCCGTTGAACTTAAGCTAGCGGGCTAGTGGGGGTAGTAGCGTGCTTTCTCGGTAATATTAATAGGGGTGGGTTTTTGGTTTTAACGCCAATGGGCTCCTTTTTAGGTGTTTTTTTTATCTGGATTGATTTTATCTACTATTTCATTAATATCATTTTCTTGTTTTCCATTGTAGTAAAGCGGGTTTGCTGAGCAGATACCGGTTTACCTCAAACAGATAGCTGTTAATACCTAAACAGATCAGTACCTACTAAACTACTATAAGCAGTTTAAGGTATTATATATTCATCAAATCTTTTCCTATAGCGACCATTATTAACTTCAGCATCCTTGTTTATGACCATGAAACCAAACGGATCTACCCAGCATTTTGAACACGTCCCGAAATGATTTGATGCTTATGGTGGGACTTATATGATCCTCATACACATGTTTTAGATTTAATTCATCTTGCTCAAAGAATATAATTAGATTCGCATTGTCACGAATTAATTGCTTTGGAATTTTACTGTAAGTTTGACCCAAATAGAAACAGTCAATATCGTTATGTCTACCCATAGAAAAATATGCCCTTATGTTATTTTGCTTTTCACAATCGATTTCATCGAAGATAAAAATAGAGTTTGATTTTGCACAATTACATCTTGATTATCACTGAAGGTAAAGTAACCTATATCCCTCATTGGAAGTAAAAGTAAAAGTTTGTACTTGTTTTGATTCAATGACTTAGAGTATACATATACATGTTTAAATTTCAGGCAATTTTTCTCGGTAATCAAACTGATCATTGCGTTCGTTATACCTCTATTAGAGAGGCCACATATAATACCACGTATACTATTAGGAAGTAAATCACCACGTTTTGAAGTAATAGACTCTTCATCAAAGTCATTTTGAATTGAGAGTTTTTGTTTTTGAGCAACTACTTTCATCGTTAGTGGATGAAATAAAACTAAACGCATAATTACAACATTTTTATTTATACACTAGGCTATATTACAATCACTATAACTTTTTCACTTCCCCAGTGAGTGGGCTGTACTGCACAATAACGTCATGGAAAATAAGGCCATAGACAACAATTCCATTATCGAAAGGTGTTAGAGATTCCATTTCCAATCTGATGTCTACTGTTGAGTTTTTTAAGGAGTCATTTTGTTTAGAGCAGTCCATTACAAATACTGGACATGATTTGAATTCGGAATAGTTGAATAATGCATCTTTATCATCTTCACCATAGTAATCACATCGAAATTTCAAAAAAATGTGATAGGCAGGTATGTATTGGTTAGCACTGAAGTCTAAATGCATTGCTTCATATGGATAATACTCAGAATTCAGATGTACTTTAAGATTTCTGATGTTAATGTGATCAAAATTTCCGGCCCTTGCTGACTTTGTGTACCTTTTACCTTGTTGGAATGCAACAATTATCCAACGTGGTTTTTCCAGTTGCGTTGATGTTTTTATTGGCAATATGTCTGAAGTTGCCTGTTTTAAAGAAGGTAATTCATATAACTCACATTGACGAAATGGTACAGTAATAATAGAATTTTTATTGATTTCTTGAAACAAGTTAAGTTTCGCTGCATCACTAAGTGTTAAGTGTGGTACTTTCCATTGAATTTTATTTAAGGTTATTGCGGCCATAGTAACAGTTTGTATCGCTTCTAGATTGAATTAAAACCAACTCTTGGCTCATATTCACGATTACCTGACGATAATCCTCCATTATTCCAAATATGTGGTTCAATGGTATGCATACTGTAAAAGATTTTTCTCCATTTTACTCATCGAATTCTACTTGTAACGGCACTTCATTCTTTGGCGACCATCCCAAATGGCTTAGTGCTTTGCTTTTGTTTGCCGTATAAGAAATATATTCCTTAAGCGTAGATGTTATACCTGTAAATTCTGCAAACATCCACTCTCTGACCACCTAACTCATAACAAATTTCTTCGAAAAGAAAGTTCGGGAAATTGTTGTTAAGCTGCTTGCTTTTCTTTCATCTTCTTTTTTGAGCTCAAGTTTACCTTCTATGTACAAAAAATTATCATAAGTAGCCGTAATTAGATCTTGACTTTGAATTAAGATGCGTATTTCTTCGGAAGGTCCATATTTAGAAGATCCATATGGAAGATAAGTGTGAATATCCGATTTAATTATAGTATCATCAAAATGTACGTTTTGAAAGACGTTTAACTATTCTGACATTGTGGTTGAGAACTTTTAAACCAATTGACGTTAAAAAGTATTTCTCTGCAGATGTTAACCGCAATGAAGGCTGATGACTAATTAATGACTTACTGTAGGGATGATGTCTTTTACATGAATTCTTGAAAGATGGAATTGGTCCTGGATTAATTCTCAGACCCATATTCTTTTAATGTTTTACAAGTGTTTTGTAACTGTGGTTTCCTATTAGTGGAGTTGATCGGCCTAGTTCCACAGTTTATGCTTTTTGAGCGCGACGTTTCGGAAACGGACTCTGCTGCCGTCATCAGGCTTAATCCTGAGAAGGACTGTTTCTGCACTTGAGTCGAATTCATATGTTATATATAATTTTTTCTCAAGCACTTGACTACTCTCAGATTCGAACTTGGTACCGTTCACTTACTAGTCTGACACCTTTACCGTTGAGCCACTGAGTAATCCAATATATATTATTTAGACTATATATATATATATATATATATATATATATATATATATATATGTGTGTGTGTGTGTGTGTGTGTGTGTGTGTGTGTGTGTGTGTGTGTATTAAACTTGTCCGTGGTTCCGCAGAAGTTTATTGCGCATATTGCGGTAACCTCTTGCGCAGGTGTATTGCGCTTAAGCTCTTCGCGCATTATTGGAATCCATATGGGTTTCATTTCTACACTAGCTTGAATTATAGGATTTTCTACTAGTGCGATGTATGTGACTTCTTTGAGTTTCCGACGTGTTGTGTTCTCGTTCTTTGCCACTATCTGTATGTTATCCGATTGGATGCCTTGGTCTTCGTTCCAGGCACGTTCGGCGATTCTTGATTTTTCTGTTTCGCCCTTGCGGACGTTGTTATATTCCTGCGGTCTCACTTTGAGTGGTCTACTACTCTCTCCCATGTATGCTCTGCCGCATTCGCATGGTAGGTTGTATACGCAATTCTTGGAATTCTGATCTTCAGTGTATAGTTTGGTTTTGGTTAGTAATCCCCTGAGCGTTCTGGTCAATTTGAAGGCAGTGCGCATCTTGTATTTGCTGCCTATCCTTCGAATTTTGTCTGAGGTACCTTGTATATATGGTATTATCGCTGTATATTTAGGTTCTTCGTTTTCGGTTACCCTTTCCCTGCTTAAGTTAGGTTTTAGATCGGGGTAGCCATTTTCTTTGTGTTCTAGCGATATTTTCTTTTTCTCTGTTCAGGTCCTCTTGTTTTGCGCATATTGTTTTTGTTCTATCGTACAAGCATTTTTCCACGCGTAACTTCACGTTTTAGATTGTATTCACAATTCTTGGAATTCTAATCTTCATTGTATAGTTTGGTTTTGGTTATTATTCCCCTGAGCGTTCTGGTCGATTTGAAGGAAGTGCGTATCTTGTATTTGCTGCCTATCCTTCGTATTTTGTCTGGGGTACCTTGGAAACGTGAAGTTAGGCGTGACAAAATGCTTGTACGATAGAGCAAAAACAATATGCTCAAAACAAGAGGACCTGAACAGAGAAAAGAAAATATCGCTAGAACACTAAGAAAATGGCTACTCGATCTAACACTAACTAAACAGGCAAAGTGGAACCTGAAAAAAATAGCATAATATATTGTCAATACATACAAATACAAGGTATCTCAGACAAAATACGAAGCGATAAGGCAGCAACAAGGTCAGATTGCCTTCAAATCGACCAGACGCTCAGGGATATAACCAAAACCAAACCATACAATGAAGATCTGAACTTCAAAGAATTGTGTATACAACCTACCAGCATGGAATGACAAGATCATAGGCGAGAGTAGACCACCCAAAGTAAACCAAGTATACATAAATAATAGTCGTAAAGGTCTAAACAGAAATGTATCAAGAACGGCAACATGTCTGAAGAACGACCATCCGCATCCAACTGGGATAATATACATAGTGAATGACCAGAGAACACATCCTCGTCAGGAAACCAAGATGACCACATCCCTCGAAACTCAGCTCAAAAACAATAAAACTAGTGGAAATAGACAACCCATAGGTTTTTATTCTAATATACTGCTGAATGATTAGTTTCACCAAAGTCATAGTTCACCCTTTGATTAGTCAAAAAGTTGTTATATTACTATTATGTCATGTATTATTAAAATGTTGATATGTGAGTTTTATCTAGGATTAACCTGTGGACTACAACAAGTGTCAACTAGGTCGTCAGACTATAAGTGAACGGTACCATAGTTCGAATCTGAGTAGTAGTCTTGGGTAAAATTATATAACATATGAATTGACTCAAGTAGAAAACAGTCCTTCTCAGGACTAAGCCTGATGACGCAAGCAGAGTCCGCTTCCGAAACGTCGCGCTCAAAAACATAAACTGTGGAAATAGGCCGATCAACTCCACTAGCACGTTTTTTTAGTTCTAATCGTACTGTGAATGATTCAGTTTCACCAAAGTCGATTAGTTCACCCTTTTGATTAGTCAAATTAATTGTTATATTACTACTTATGTCAGTGTTTACTTCAAAATGTTGAGTATTGCTTGGAGTTTTATCTAGACGATAACCTGGTGGAACTGAAACAACAATCTCATATAATACTTTAGCAGGTTTCCCGTTTCTTATAAGATCCCTTTATAATGTTGCACGCTACGTGTAGATTAGTGTGTTTAAGTATTTGGATGTCTAACGCAGATGTATGTAAAATATTTGGTTCTAATATTTTAGACTCAAACCCTAGCACGCGGCCAATGCAATTTTCTTTAATAAAATCGATCTCAAATGAACTGTTTATCTCACATTTAAATGTATTGTTGTTTGCTCTAATGATAAACTTTTCTGTAGGTATTTTAGATAATCGCTCATATGCACCGTGTGGAATATTAATCACTTGCAAATGAGATGGATTTGTTCTAAAATAAAATCTATCGTTGCCTGTATAAATGTTTCTAATGCTGTTGCAGTCATAAAATCCGACCAATCCAATAACGTATTTCTCCCCCAAATCTAGTTCTATCGGTGGATAGCTACTCGTGTTACCATCACCTTCTAAACTGAATGTTATGGACATAACTGAGAAAATTTGATGTGCCGATTATTTATATAAAAATTGTAGGCGTAGGTGTCCGCAAATAATTGTATTAAACTCTTGACCTTGGTTGTAATTATTATATATTTTACACCCGCGAAAGTAGATAATCACTTCGATTGGTGGTCGAAAATTACCGAAACTATCGTAATACCATACCTTTTTACCACGCTTTTTGTAGCAAACCCAATGTGTACCTGGTCCTCTTTGGCTATCTAAGTTAATAATTCCAGATTCATTTTTCCGTGGTAACTTAGGCATGCTATCTCTCATAAAAATATCCCTAAAGTAGGATATTTCTTTAAGTCAATATCCGTTAACGGTCTTTCGGGTAATCTATTCAGTTTTTTGGAAACGGCTTTAAGTATAATGCACCACCACCAGATTTGTTTGGTTTTAGATACAGTGCACCGCCTTTCTTATTCACGGAGCCTATAGCGATCGATTTCATCGTGCGATTATGGCGCAATCTCTTTTTTAGCATCATTGCCTGCTTTAGCAATTCCTGATGCACCATCAGCTAAAGCACTGATTGCTGATAATATTGCTGCGAATAACGGAATAAGAAATGGTAAAAACCCTCCTTGTTTCGGTAGGGGAATTACTCTATGAACTTTAATGTTGTTCTTTCCTCCTAAACTTTATACCACATGTTTTGCTGTTGAAAGCGCTGACTTTATTGTGTCTGTGAAATTTCCGTTAGGTTTAATTTTTTTAGATATTGTTTTTCGTAAATCCAGTAAATTTGCGCCATTCCATTTTTTCTTCTTCTTCAGATTAGATCGACGTTTACACCCCATTCCTAATTTTCTCTTTGCTTTCATGGCGGTACTGACTGCTAAAGCTGCAGTTCGTCACCTAATGTTGTATCTGATGATTTAAAGCGTTCCCAAGCCTTTTTTTTGGAAAATTTTATCCGCTTTATGTCTACTATCTAAATCTCTGTAACTGATATCGTGAAGTTTGGACTGAGCATCTAATTGATTAATACCGAGGTCACAGCGCGCGACTCGTTTTTTCTAATTTTGTACCAGGACCGCAATACTGGTAACCAGGTAAATGCAACTCACACGGAAATTCATTGATTAGAGCATTCGCTAAACCACCACCACCTGCACTCTTTCTCTTCTTAACTAACGTTGTTTACCTGGATGGATAAAACAGGGTATTTATACCTAAATTGAGAAAAATAAATCATAGTTATTTCTTTATTCAGTAAATGCTATACATCAAATAAGCAGGACGATAATACAATATTTCCATTAAACATACAGTGTTATGTGAATTAATATTATACTTAGCATTTACATCATCAATGTCTTTATAAATGTCATAATCACCACCACGGAATTCTTTCTCACGAAAACGACGGTAGTCAATAACTTGTATGAACTTTTCATAAAAACACACCAGATTGTAAGACTCAAGAAATTCCAATCTACAGCTTATTATATCCTTTAAATTGAACAGTTTTCAAAATTCTGTCATATCCTTTAATCAATTCCCAATTGTAATAAATACCAAGATTGCTAGATGGAGATTTATAATGTTGATCATAGATTATATCTTCATCCTCGTTTAAATTTGACCAATCAATTTTATTTTCAATTTCTTGGGATCGGAAAAATAGTAATTCTACATATGAATGCCATCTTAGAAGCTCATTCCATTCCTTCATATCCAACACTACATTATTGCTTTGATCACGGTTGCTACACCCCAAATGCACTACTGGTACAAGGTTGAGGTGTGTACTGTATCCAATTTCCACATGTTTTGCATGATGAGTATCGTTCGATGTTTATAATAAATACAATCGATTAAGTATTCATTAGCTGCTTGTTTATACACTTCAGATAAATCACATGGCTGCCTGTCACTGTTAGAAGAATAAACCTTCAGTATGTTTCTCTTCATTTTTACTGCTACTACCACCATCACTATTTTGACAGCACCAACAACACAAGGTAAAATTATTATTCATATTGTTACTGCAACTATGTGGGTTATCCATATGTAACGGTGCACTTCTGAGTTTGGATCGTTCCAGAAATGATGTTATTGCTGTCTGCATTATAACGACTGTACTTGCTTGCAATTATACTAGGACTAAACGTTGTTTAAGAAATGATTTTAGTTAAATCATGTGGTGGGGTTGTGGCACTACTATTAAAAAAAAAATGTTATGTTTGTTGTTTTCCCGACTGCACTCAAACTACTCATGAAGACATCTCTCGTGTCTAGCTGCGTTTTAAATTCTTCCATTCGAGTTTATTCTTTGAAATACTCATAAAAACATTGAGGTAATATACATTTAAAATCATCCGTTTCTATCACTATACGTTCACCAGACTTAGTATTAATTACTGTCACATTAATCACTTTATACTTTTTTGATATCTCGAGGTCACATGCACTTTTAAAAAGTTTGCAATAGGTGCTTTGCTTTAACCCTGCTAATTCCATGTTTAACAATTACAAGTTGCTAACTGGCTGATCTCAACACACCTCGCTGTGGTTTATATCACAAAAATGTGTCCTAGACTTGAGTACCTATCACATGTTTAAACTTGTTAAATACCCACCTACTTTTAGCTTAGAAAATTATTTCACCTTGACTCAATTTAGTCAATATAAGCAACATTTGACCTTGGTCAACTTTTTAGCATAGACAACAACCCGCATTCTTCTTGTTTCCATGAATTGATTTTATTTTTATACTTCTAAGAAATGTCATACGATACCCCTACAGGTCAATAATGTTTGACCTTGACCACTCTGTTTTTAGACTTCTAAAAATTGTATTATAATGATGACATTGCAGTTTCTATTTTTAGCTCTTGACCGTTACATACAAATTTCCTGCCAAAACGTTTTACCGCAGTGACCTTGTAATATGATGATGGTGATGATAACATGCAATTTCTATTTTTGAGCGAGCTCCAAAAATATTAATTTCCCACCAAAATTTTGACCTTGAAGACATCCAAAAGCTTACATTTCTCACCACCAGAGGGCGAGTGACCTTGAATTCGTCCAGAACCGGCCCCTAATCACTACTGATGTGTTTGTCAGTTTTCCTTTATATGATGATTCCTTCAAGGTCTCATCTTTTATTGGTACTGCTTAAACCATAATCAATTTCACCTTTTATTAGATCACTATTTACCATAAAATGTTGGGTTAGATGTATATGTTCCTTCTTCCTCTTTAGGTACGACTTTAATAAGTTTCATATCAACCTTGAAAGACATTTCAAAGAATCGGTGTTACTTAAGCCTGGAAGTTCTAATCAGGTCCACAGAAGGAACAAGGTGACCGTCGGTTCTAGAAAACACGTACTAAAATAGTTCAGAATTGACCGTGAGTTCTCCATTCAGGCTGTTCTACAATAAGTGGTTATCGTAAACAAAGTCGTGTTGTAGGCAATGACTATGAACTAGTCATTGGTTGTAAATTAATAAATGCCATGTGTAAAAAGGTAGAGAATCATCCGTGTGTACAATTTCATTAAATTTGATTAATAATTAAAAAGGTTATATGCATTTTAATAGTTGGCGACTGTTTTATAAGTTATAAAAAGCTTTTTTTTAATTTTCGTCGAAACTAGTGGTGGCTCAAAAATTTATCAACGATGTGATGTGCGATATTTTAATAGTTGGCGACGATTTTATAAACGTTATCTATATATATATATATATTTTTTTTTTCATTGAAACTAGTAGTGGCTCGAAAAGTTATACGCATTTCAATGAATAATTTGGTGAAATTTTGTTCAATTTGATATTTATATTTTTTATGTTAGCTTCTAACCGTTAGTTGTTATGATATTTGTCATCTTCAAGGCAATTTAATAATATTGAATTTATTAAGGATCTAGTTATCCTTTACTAAAATTAGAGTCCATAGTTGGCTTAATATATTTATCAAACTGTCATATTAATGGCAGGTTTATGTTTGCGTTTTCATCTAATTCATATTTCATAAATTTGTTCCAACATCTTACGCAATTCTTCAGATATTACCATTTAGTGAGGGCGATAACTGTAATTGTCACTGAAACATACGGATTTATATAAAATATAAATATAAGATTACAACATTTAAAAACCAAAATGTTAAGTGTTTAACTAATACCAACGAAGTTACACCTATAAATTAAACACTAACCTATTATATACTTAGGCATTATGAACAATATTATAAAATAAAAACAAACCTTATACCAACAAAGTTTCATTTATATATTAAACATTAACTTATAAATTAGTTTACAAATGATAAGAAGAATAAGAATGTTGACAAATAAAAAAAAAAAATTAAAATGGTGCTGTTCACAAATTATACAGTAGAGTATATAGGGTATTGGAGATCATAATTTTTCTAGATGTGTGAACTCAATTACAACAAAGCCAAAGTTTTTTTTCAGATATTGTTTTTAAGATGAATATTAAAATTATCTTTGCGATGTGTTGCATAATCACACTGGTCACATTTGAATTCTTTACTTAAAGTGTTTTTTAAGATGAATATTTAAATCATTTTTGCGATGTGTTGCATAATCACACTGGTCACATTTGAATTCTTTACTTAAAGAGTGTTTTTTAAGATGACTTGTAAAATTATATTTGTGATTTGTAACATACTCACATTGGCTGCATTTGAATTCATAACCTGAAGAGTGTTTTTTAAGATGAACTCCTAAATCTTGCTTTCGTTTTGCAGCATAATCACATTGGCCACATTTGAATTCATAAATTGAAGAATGCTTTTTAAGATGAATTTTTAAAACTTGCTTTTGTTTTGCAGCATAATCACATTGGCTGCATTTGAATTCATAACCTGAAGAGTGTTTTTTAACATGAACTCTTAAAGTTTGTTTTCGTTTTGATGCATAATCACATTGGTTACATTTGAATTCATAAATTGAAGAGTGTTTTTTAAGATGAATATTTAAATCATTTTTGCGATGTGTTGCATAATCACACTGGTCACATTTGAATTCTTTACTTAAAGAGTGTTTTTTAAGATGACTTGTAAAATTACATTTGTGATTTGTAACATACTCACATTGGCTGCATTTGAATTTATAACCTGAAGAGTGTTTTTTAAGATGAACTCCTAAATCTTGCTTTCGTTTTGCAGCATAATCACATTGGCCACATTTGAATTCATAAATTGAAGAATGCTTTTTAAGATGAATTTTTAAAACTTGCTTTTGTTTTGCAGCATAATCACATTGGCTGCATTTGAATTCATAACTTGGAGAGTGTTTTTTAACATGAACTCTTAAAGTTTGTTTTCGTTTTGATGCATAATCACATTGGTCACATTTGAATTCATAAATTGAAGAGTGTTTTTTAAGATGAATATTTAAATTATTTTTGCGATGTGTTGCATAATCACACTGGTCACATTTGAATTCTTTACTTAAAGAGTGTTTTTTAAGATGAATTCTTAAATCTTGTTTTCGTTTTGCTGCATAATCACATTGGCCACATTTGAATTCATAACTTGAAGAGTGTTCTTGAAAATGCTTATTTAAATTATACTTGCAATGTGTTGCATAATCACACTGGTCACATTTGAATTCATAACTTGAAGAGTGTTTTTTAAGATGATTTATTAAATTACTTCTGCGATTTGTTGCATAATCACATTGGCTGCACTTGTATTCATAACTGGAAATGTGTTTTAAAAGATGAGTTTTCAAATTCGTTTTCCTTTTTGCTATATAATTGCATTGGTCACAGTTATGTTTAACATTTGAACTGTATTTTAAAATGGAACTATTAAATGGATTACCTTCACACTGTATGTTCGAGCTCACATCTATTATTAGAGAAGAGGTGTCTTCTTTCTTGATATCCACATCATCTGTAATAATAGTGTTAAACTTTGTACTACTTAAACCATAATCAATGTCACCTTTTATTAGATCACTATTTACCATAAAATGTTGGGTTAGAAGTGTATGTATTCCTTCTTCCTCTTTAGGTTCGACTTTAATAAGTTGCATATCAACCTCACAAGACATTTCAAAGAATTCGTGTTACTTAATGCTTGGTAGTTCCGATGTCGTCCACAGAAGGACTAACGTGATCGTCGGTTCTATCTTAAAAACCCGTTGTACCCAAACAGTTCAAGATAGACCGTCGGTTAATTTCTGCGTTCAGGCTATTCTACAATAAGTCGTATCACAGATCAACCCCCCTTTAGATAGATAAGTGCCATGAAAACGAGCGGGGATATTCTGTCTTTGTTCACTTATTACCTCTCTTTCTATATTAATTCTTCCCCCCGTCACCAGGGGCGTTGTTGTACAAATAATTTTGGTGGCATATTTAAAAATTTTTGTATTGAATTTCTTTTTAAGGTTAGGTAAATTAAAATGCTTATTTGTGAAAAATATTAAATGTATATTTTACATTTCTAATTTAACACATTACAAGTACATAGTAAGTAACTTTATCAAAATACATAATTACATTATATAATAATACATAAATTAGGTACAGCAGAAAACTTTTTTTTATAAAAGCGAAAACAAATATTACAAACTTACAATCAATTACAATTTTGTTTGACATCACATGTTAGCTAACATTCCTATTAAAAATTGTTCACAAACTGTGTTAGCTAACTTTTGTTCGCTAACAATGTTCGTAGAAGTGTGTACCGGGTGTTACAGATTCTATTTGTCATATGTAAATCATAACCAAATGCCTGGTGGACTGCGGCATTAAGATAAACGATAAGGATGATAGTAAGTAGATTTGTAAACAATGTAGTGAAAATTCTGAGCCTAAAAAAAGGATTATTCTCATGAATCAATTAAAGCTATTAACACACTCTCTCCAGTCATACCAAGAAGAGACACAACAAACAAAGACTATAAAGCACCAGGGAAATCTTATCCAAGACTGTCTTTTCAAAATTGACGAGTTAACTTTTGTAAATAAGCAATTAAGAGAAATAGAATACATTGCTTAAATTAAAAGTAAGCGAACTTTAGTAGCTTAAGGTACAATGTATGCAGAGAAAGTCGTTTGTCATTAGCTTTTTCTATCTAACTGTTAAATTGAAGTGTCATTTTGCTAATAATACTATTATAGGTTTAGGGTAAGAATACATATGTGTCGGGGTTCATACTAGTCTTGCAATAATTTATGTACAATTACACCAAAAATGAAAAAAAAAGAATACAAAAATAGCTGTCCATACACTAACAGCCTAAACAATACACTTACAAGCTGAGTAGATAACAATTAAATTTGAAGTCGTTTTATAGTATTAATTTTTGTTTTTTTACATTTTGATTTTAAATACTTATTTCGAGCCAGTTTTTTAATTTCATCATTAATATCTTTTTTGTTAACCCCTTGTAAAACTTGGTTAACAAGTTTGACCCACTGAAAAATCATAATTTTACAAAATAACTGTAAAAAAATTTAAAAAACATCATGCTCCTTACAATTAAATTTAAATCTATGTTATAAATGGTTTGTCACATTTTCTTTTAAACATAAACTAATTTTATTTTTTGTACAATTGTTAGGTATAATATAATGTGCTATTTTACAACTTAAAGTAAATAATCGAGTAAAAGTATGACTTGGGCGACTTAAACCTTTAACACCATAATTGCGAATATCAATTAAATCTCCAGTTTGTCTGGCAGATGTCATTTTGACATGAGGGGCAGTTATTAACTTTTTTAATAATTTTTTTTGTTAGATACCCAGCAATACATTTATGTGTTTCTAATTTCAAAAATGAAGTGCTTTTGTGCATATCTTTTAATTGTGCATTTTCTATTTTGTTACTTGAGCAGCCTGGTGGTTCATAATGTAATTGCTGATTGCTGACAAATTCTTTTAGCGACGCTAATGTACCATCAGATATATCCTCTTCACAGTTATAATTGGGAGAGTGACACAATGTAAAATTATTTATGATAAGGGTCTTAAAGGAAGATGTAAATGAAGCACATGAAGGATTTACACGTCTTCTCCCATGACTTCTAATATTACCAAAGAAATTTTCAATGGGATCCTGATTCAAATCTCTAGGGCATAGGTAATTTAAACCCAGAGTGTTTACATTTTTCCACAAATAAATCATTCCTTTGAGTGTTTTGATCCAGTTTTTAATTGTAGGTGGTACAAATGCTTTATTATTAATATTAACAAAAACCATACTTTCTAGGATCTGAATGCTTTCATAATAAAACTGCACATGTTCATTCTTTCCTGAAATGGCACACCGCAACTTCTTGGCATGATCGGGAAATTTTCCTGCTCCATTGCAGCTATCAAAAAGCTTGCCCATAAAAGAACAAAATGGGCAGTATCGCCAACCGTGGCAGGAAGACAGTTTCCTGGAAACAAAATAGAAGATAAAATAAAACAGTATCAAATTACTTTTATTATCAAAAAGAACTGCTATTTATATTTGAAAGGCCCTTTTTTCAATAACTAATAGTAGGAGAAGTGACTGGATCACACCCTTGCTCACATAACACAAGAGATGATTTTTTAGAATTGCCACGACATCCTTCACCAATTGGTACAAATTTCAATCTTTTGTTATTTAATAGATTTTCATTAAAAAAAAAACAATACCGCAAGTAGCCTTTTTTTAATACTTTGGTCAAGTTTCAGTACATCTAAAACCCTGTGGCATCTTTTACACTATAAAAACCGCTGATACTGAAAAAATCAATTCTTTGTTATGTC
Source organism: Vesta saturnalis (assembly GCA_036346205.1). Classification (NCBI taxonomy): domain Eukaryota; kingdom Metazoa; phylum Arthropoda; class Insecta; order Coleoptera; family Lampyridae; genus Vesta; species Vesta saturnalis. The sequence goes on along the minus strand of JARFJB010002108.1, from coordinate 122,676 downwards.
AGAGAGAGTTTGACATAGTTGGCTCTTAGATTGTAACTAATTACGTTAAAAACATAAAATTAAAAAGCTAATTTGTACAGTGACATTTAAGAATTTTATTTTAACTTACCATGGTTATGAAGCAAACGCATAGTGCTTCCAACGTTATATGAAAAAAGCTGTGCAGCCATTTTCACTTTCACTTTTTCATCTTCTCAACATAAATATGTGCATCTGTTAATTTATTTAAACAACGGGTATCGTCTTCATTATCACCTCCATCACATTCGTACAATTTCACTAGGTCATTCCATTTACCCAACTTTTGCTCTCCCTCCCATGTGTATTTTACACAATTTCCTATAAAAATGTTTCGTATTCCTTTAAGAAGGTGTGGGACATCATACAAAGGAATGATTTCTTGTAATGTCTTTTCTCCTTCTTTGCTTATAACGAAACCAAACATATTATTTTCCAAACCTTGCCGCAGCAGTAGCCTGTTGGCCTTTGCTTTGACGATGTTAATTGCAGCAGTGTTACTTGCAAATTGGTCACAAACAGTTGCTACTACTCTTATACCTATGTTTTGTAAGGCCCTAATAACGTCTTCCAAATTTTTCGCAACTGAAGCTGAATTCATACCTCCTTCTGAAAAGTAAAAGGCAATTGGCTGCTTCCACCTTTTTCGTATCCCTTTGACCATAAAGACCATTGCGTAGTCGGCAAACTGAACCTTCATTGGGTTGCCACAATTCTCAAGACCAATCATTCTATCTTTTTTAGTTGTGTACGTAAGTGATGTTTCCAGAGTCATTTCATCGAACATCACACAACAGTTTCGGTCCAATGGATCCATTTTCTTTATTGCCCCTTCAAGATTTTTAAATACTGCAGGGTTAATTCCTGCTTCAAATGGAATATTACTCAGTAAATTTAAAAGAGTTTTCCTTGAAGGTAAAGCAAATGTCTTCTGAAACAACTTATATACCTTTGGCCCCTGTTGTAGTATAGAAAGCGAAAAAATCTTATCATCTAAAGTGAAACATCTGCCTTTACTGCTTCGATTTTGCAGTTTAATTTGTGATTTTAGGAAAGTTAAAGATGTTCTGTTCAATCTTGTGGATAAAAACTCATCACTTTCTAAAAAATTGAGTGCTTTTTTAACTTTCTTTTTGCAGCTGCCATTTTCTTGGTCCAAACGTTTTGCAACTTTTTTAAGTTTTTCAGCAATCTTATATAATTTCCGCGCTTTGGGTGTTAACTCTGTTGATACAGCAACATTCACTTCTTGAAGAAGACTTTTGCGAGCTCTTAAATCTACAAAAATAAAGCACAATATTATCAAAGATGTTAAAATCTAATAGAAGTTAATTCTAAGACTAACACATTTAAAAATTACCTCTTCTAGTGAAATGAGCTTCCTGATGAAATACAGTTTGGTTTTCTTTTGTGGGAGTTACAAATTTAATATTTGTTTCACTGACTTCATTGCTGTTTTGATTATACGGTGAAGTTCGTAACTGATTATTTTCTAGAGAAGTAATATGACCTAAAGGAAAACGAAGGTAAAGTATATCATTATGTATTAGAATTTCTGAATTCTTACAATAATCATGTTCTACCATTATTTGAAGTTGTTCACACTCTTCTTCGCCCTTACAATAGTTATGTTCGATCGTTATCTGAAGGGGCTGTACATATTCTTCACCTATAATATAACATTTTTTTAAAAATTACCTCCTTACAACATACGTAAATATTGTGATATAGAAACTTATTAAGAGTAAATTTGAGCATAATGAGCTAGATATTCAACTTTATATTTAAAAACGCAACATTATTAATTAATAATTTAGCATCATCATTCTAATCTACCAATGACTTGCAACGGCTACTTATTCTGCATAGTATAAAAGAATAACAAATAAAATTACGGCTTCCATACACTGCAACAGTGGGCTGCAGAACAATTCCACTCGTTACATGTGCTTTAGGCACTTCATCACTTGAAGTATTAACAAGTTCACGGTTGTTATAATTATACTGAACAACTATTTCCTGTTGCTGCTCACACTCTTGTTCTATAATAGTAAATTCTTATTAACAGCAAATTCATTCTTTCACCTAGCATATGTGAAAATGAATCATATTATGACACAATATACTATAGAACTACTGTTGAAATAAATGAAATAATAAACTATAATGCCACAAATTAAATTTACCATCCAAAAAAACATTTGGAATCGCTCCTCTTCTCAAAGCTGTTTTACTTGTAGGCCCACCACAAATTTGATCGTCACTAAAATGATGATGACATACTCGGTAGCTTGCTTTATTTTTCATCTTTATATTGTGCCTTCTTATATTGTCGATCCACACCTTGAAGAGCTAAAATATATATAAATGCTTATTTTATGCGACTTGTCTAAAATAATACTACAATGATAAAATTATTAAGATTCTAACATTCAACAACAATTCCAAACTGAAGGAATACTTAAACAAGCAAATAGAAGAGAACGTATAGACACATTTAGTTATTAAATCCAACAAAAACGAGTTTAGTATACCTTGTAGTGTTACATTCTGTTCTGCATTAAATGAATGCAGAATGGAGTCAAAAGAGTACTCCGAGTGTAGCAAACGAATGCAGCTTTGTATTTCAGACATGTTTCGTGGTTACATAAAGTGCTTAATGAAATAAAAATTACTTACCTCTTCATCATTGGGAAATCTATGCATCTGCACCTTCAAGTTCTTTCCCTTGCTCTGGCATTCAGGCACACAACAATAATTAACCATTTTAACAAATCGTTTTCAAAGCTAAAACACATTTTCAGTAATAAATTGGATGGTCTCTGACATTTAGAACTTATACATTGAGACTCAAGTATTTACTTACATAAATGGTTAACAAAGATCAAGCACATAAACGTGAAACACAAAAATTTTCTCGTCTTCACCATGTCAAAGAATATTACTATTCTTTACCATGTGGTTAACACACTTAGCACTTACACAAACAACAACACAAAATGGTTTAGGTTAGCTTTACCACGTGTGGCATTGCAATCAGCTCATTGGCAATTTTCACAACTTTTACACGTTTGACACACGAGACAGGAAGCCCTCTTGCGACCGGGCGAAAAATTACTTGAAAAAGGACAGAACGTCTGTAGAAAAAGAAAAAATATCCCCAATTTTCCTATCCTTCTTTCTCACCTAAAGGGTGGTTGATCTGTGAGTCGTATGTTGGCTTACGTTTGTCGTAATAGATTGGAAAAGTGTGACGTTACAACATGGCTGCCAAGCAGCTGGTGATAGAAAACAAAGCATTTACTTCCTTTAATTTGTATGTGTTAGACGTATATGTGCATTTTGTGTCCGAAATTGTTGTTAATAATGCCGTTTTGTTACTGTCCTGGGTGTGCTCATGATTCTAGGCGTGAAACGTGTAGTTTGGACCGGTTTCCAACGGATCATAAATAATTTAACAGATGGAAAAAGATGTGAAGGTAAGATCTATAAAACCTCTAATTTTATACTCCAAAATGATAATGTTCAGTAGACACTTAATACTCTTTTTTATTAAAAATCAACCCTACAAGTTTTTGCTTTATATTTACACACCCTACATGTATGTATATTTGTAGAAGAGCTGATCGAGATCCAACTCGAGAAGACAGACTCTGCAGCTGTCATTTTAGTGATGGCAACAAAATGTTGGGATCTACCATATTCCCATGGAATATGGCCAAGCCATACAGTGGAAATGGGCGGGGTCGAGATAAGGAGTAAAATAATTGAATAACAAGCTCAAACACCTTACAGTTACCATAAATTCACAACTTATACAGCTCAGTCCGGGAGAGATGTCTCTTGGCGCCACCACAATATTAAATTTAGCTAGAATAAATCGTCTTAGGCGAGATGGTAAATTAATTCTATTTGACTGTGGAAGATAGGATTGATGCCTACTCAGTAAACTCATACACTAAATTCTCAAAGTCAAACAACTCCCAAACAAATCAACTCAAAACTTCAGAAAATTTAGTGATACACGGGTTTCTATAACTTACTGAACACACCCTGTACAAATAGAAACTCCCATTCATAAAAATAAAACGTTAACTTATGTAGTTTTAAATGTCCCATACATATATATATATATATATATATATATATATATATATATATATATATATATATATATATATATATATATACAGGGTTCCCATTTTAGACTATACAATTTAAAAGTCGAATAAAACTTTCTAATCAAAGTAAATTAACTTTTAATGGACTAATATGTAGCTTATTCTTTGGGGATTTATGACTAAAGTAAATAACAATTCAAGTTTTAAAGATCATGTCTTCCAAATGCCCTCCTTCGACTTCAATGCATTTTTGAATTCTAAGTTCAAAATTTATCATCACTCGGCGAAGCAAATCTCCATTTATTCCTGCAATTTCATTTCGAATCTGCTCCTTCAGCTCCTGAATTGTTGCGGGACGGCTTGCAAAAACTTTTGCTTTAGGTATCCCCAGAGAAAAAATCGGGGCCGTTAAATCGGAGATCTCGGGGCCAATTCAAATTTCCAAATCGGGAAATTATACGGCCGTCAAAAAATCTCGCAAAATTCTCATAGTGTTTCTGGCTGTGTGAGCCGTTGCTCCATCTTGCTGGAATAATATGGCGCCATTTAGTCCTCGTCTAATTAGTTCTGGGATAAGAAACGTTTCCAACATGTTTATGTAGCGTTCGGAATTAACTGTAACAGAACGGTTATTTTCATCCTCAAAAAAATAAGGACCGATAATTCCAAATGATGCTACACCGCACCAAACAACGATTTTTGGACTGTGAAGGTTTTTGGTAAACAGTTCGTGAGGATTTTCTACTCCCCTGTATCTAAAGTTTTGCTTGTTAACAACACCGTCCAAATGAAAATTTGCTTCGTCGCTCATTAACAAATTATGAATTTCTCCACGATGCTGATGTAAAAATTCTTCACAAAATGTCACCCTCGCTCCTTTGTCTAGATCACTGAGGTTATGCGCCATTTGATATTTATAGGGGTGAAATTTTATATCTTTATGCAGAATTCTGTGGAGACTTCCCTTAGATATTCCTAGGGCAAGTGATTGCTGATTAGCCGATCTCTTAGGACTTCTTGTAAAGGCAGCTCTCACTCGTTCAATATTTTCAGGTGTACGCACCGTTCTTTGACGTTCACGTTTTTTAATGTTTTGCACAGAGCCATTTTCACGCCAATGACGAACCCACGCCGCAATTGTAAAGCGTGTTGGTGCATCGCCCCAATTATTATTTCCAAACTGCCGTCGAAATGCACGCCGAACTTCTTCAAATGAACCAGTTCTAATGTAGACTTCCACAGAAAACACACGCTCTTGAATCGAATAATTCATAATGCAATGAAAATTGTTAAACTAGAGCAATTATGTCGTTTGCGTATAACGCATATTTGACAGAAACACTTAAGTCGTTGTTTATAGACAGGCGCCTCCTTGATCTTTAAAACTTGAATTGTTATTTACTTTAGTCATAAATCCCACAGAATAAGCTACATATTAGTCCATTAAAAAGTTAATTTACTTTGATTAGAAAGTTTTTATTCGACTTTTAAATTGTATAGTCTAATATGGGGAACCCAGTATATATATATATATATATATATATATATATATATATATATATATATATATATACACACACAGAGTGTCCGGAAATTAATGCAACAAAAATTGTCCACAGATTCTCAAAACGAAATCAGTAGACCCGTATTTTTTATTTTTCCCAAATTACAGCCCCCTGAAATTCGCACCCAAGAATAGTTTTTATTTAATAAGTCAGAAGCCTCTTATGGGAAAATTACGAAATTTGGTACACAGGGGTCTTGCGACATATAGAAGCTGATGTGGTGATGCTTTTCGGGATGAGAATCCGTTAAGACACTTTTTTGAGTGCCCTCTTGCCTTTGGAGTCCCAAACTATGTCCCAATATTACAATTTCTTAAAAAGTAATTTTCCTTTAGAAAGCTTATTAATTTAGAAACGTTTTTGTCTCTTGCAATTTCGTAAAATGCGTCGTATGCGAGAAAAATTGCAAAACGTAATCAATAAAGAAATTTGATTTTGAGATTTATTTAATGCAAAAATAATGACAAAGCAACTAAAACAAAAACCAGAACAAAATATATTACTTTCCTAAAATGTGTTCAAAATGTGAACCGTCTTATTCTTCACAAGCCTGCAGAAGTTTTACAAAATACTGACGTATTTTTACATAATAGTAGGGAATCTACCTAATCTGTTCAGCCGAGGCAAGGATTCTTTCTCGTAATTGTTCGCGAGTTCTAATTGGTACGGCATAAACGCAATCCTTCATGGCCCCCCAGAAAGAAAAGTCCATAGCGGTTAAATCTGGGGAACTTTTCTTGTGAATGAGTCTGCCTTATAACGTGTGGACTTGCCAAGGCCCAGTAATGAAGGTTGTGGAGATTTATTATGCCATCTTATGTAAAGCACGCCTCATCGGTAAAAAAAAATCGGTTCAAAAATTCCGGATTTCGGTTGTACCTTTGAAGGGCCCATAAGCAGAGATTTGTCCGTCGCGGAGAATCTTCTGGCTTAAGTTCTTGTACTTTTTGAAAATGAAAAGGCTTCAGTAACTGTCGTTTGATAAAACTGTGGATTCTTGTACTGGGAAATCCAAGTTGCAGTGATGCGCGTCTTATGCTTATTTCGGGGTTTTCTTCAAATAAATCTAAGATAGTTTGTTCTTGTTGGTGTAACATACGACGTCTTCCTGCATTGACTCTTCTTGCATGCATTTACAGAACCCGTTTTCATAAGTTGCTGGTGCACACGCGTAAACGTCGAATGATATGATATGGGAGTACTCGTTGGGGAAATCGGCCAGCGTACGGTCTGCGCGCGAGATGTGAATTTCCACGGGCCTCGCCGTAAATCAGGTGCATTTGGACTTTTTCTTGTACGGAAAATCTCTCCATTTTTCTTATTAAACACAGCACAATAATAATCTGACAACTGCTAAAAAACTAACTAATAATCTGCCAGCTATTAAAAAGCAAATTTGTTTGTTGATTACAAACACCAGCCACCCACGATTAACAAGTTGAATTTCATACGAATGTAAATACATTCTAGGAATACATTTTTGGAAACACCGTATTTTGTTGTTTTGTTTTGTTTTAGTTTTTGCTTTAGTTGCTTTGTCATTATTTTTGCATTAAATAAATCTCAAAAAGCAAATTTCTTTATTGATTACGAGCCACATAAGATTTCATGCAAATGTCGATATGCATTCGATCACATTTTGCAATTTTTCTCGCATTACAAATATTTCGGAAATAAATAAAGGATTTTATTTTACATCTGTATTTATCTTAAAAATTTATTGATTTTGTACAGTTTTAATATGTGAATATAAATTTATGCAAAATATCCCGAGAGTATTGTTAGTTGCATAACATTTCAGGGTTAAAACTTTATTATTATGCTCTTCTTATCTGCCTACTAGGGGTAGCTTTTATATTAGGAGTAGCTGCCCCATTTTGATATATGTGTTAGATACGTTTAAAAGTCGACCGGGGTTTTGGGTTTTTTTTAAATTTATTTTTGGCAAATTCTGGCCCGTTTTCGAGAAAAATTGATTATTTTGTTTGAAAAGGCTGGACTTAGAAAGATCTGCTTAAAAAATATTTCTATCACCTACTAGGGTAGCATTTTAAAATTAAAAGCTTTTCCTAACGTCACAATTTTTATTATTTATTACATATAAATACAATAACTCATTTAAATACTACAACATATTAATACCAAATATGTTTAAATGTTTTCTTTATTTTCAAACTCAAAGCTGCCTCATTCCTCTATTTATTTCATACACCCCTAAATCTACTTTTAAATCTTTAATTTTTCGTATCAACACCTCCAACCTCTTCTTTCGCTCAACAATACTTAATACTTGTTCTTTTCTTGCGCTTCTTATCTTGCATACTACCATTTCCGTCATTTCTGCTAATACTTAATCGTAAGCACCCAAGGAAGCCTTTTATTATAAATCCGCATCCTTCAAATCCGCTAACCTAGACAAAAATTTCTTCTTCTTTCCATGAACTTATTCTATTTTTATACTTCTAAGAAATTTCATACGATATCACTGCAGGTCAAGGAAGACAGCATAGAAAATAATCTTTTAAGGTCTAGGTTTTTATATCTTTGAAGGTATTTTTGATAAAAATCAAAACTGGCCCTAATAAATATTAATAATAATAAAAAACGCAGATTAAATAGCATTTTTATTATTATTAAAAACACTTGTCATCATCTTTACATGTTTCACCTATTAATTATTATTCCCCATTATTAGAATCCAATATTTATGATAGAGGCGAAACCCGTGAACAGGTTCCTATAACAGCCGTACAAGACTAGAACCCTTTATTAGAATACAAATTCCAGCTCAAGGCCAACTCCGGGGCCAACCCCTAGACTAACTCCAAAACCAAACGCGAGGTCGATCTGAAGGCCAAAATACGTCCCACATGTGGGCGGGAATTCTCAAGGTCAAAAAATGAAAGTTAAAGTGCTTTTATTCTACTTATACATAAATGTTGTCCAAACAATTTGAGGGTGGAAGATTACGCCTATACTGTTGATTTAATAAAAAATCTTATAACAGATTACTGTAGTATACAGGGTGTCCCATTTTCGAGTACTACAGTAAACTTGTGTTTTCTTAATGGAACGCCCTATATATTTTCATATATTTGCATTCTCTGTTAAATGCTGAGCAAAATGATATAGGTGCTATGGATCTACGACTAACGGTTCCTCAGTTTTTGACATTTCTATGTAAACAAATTAGTCAATTAAGTAAGCTCCTGTTCCGCCGTCTTGAAAAATATCGGAGTGAAATTTTGGGATTTGTTTTTCCAATCTGTCTAGTTTTAACTCTACATTCAGATTGACTCTTTTCTTTGCATATACAGGGTGCTCCATTTTGTTCAGTGTTATTTTTCTCATTTTTGTTAAATGTCACACCCTGTATTTTATTACAGACTTGAATAGCATTTTTTACAGGCTTTCAATAGATATTACTTTTTACTACCTATTCCTAAGTGTTTTTGAATTATTTAGTGATAAAGTGGAAAATTTAAAACATTTTTTATTTTTGTTGAATTTGTTACTATATAAATAAAATAAATAAATACAATATTATAATTTAAAGAAAAACAAAAATGAAACAATGCTAATTGCCATAAAACCGTGAAGCTATAGGTTTATGGCATAACTCAACATTTTGCACTAGAAAAGAGCAACGCTTAATAATCATTTACTCGTAGAACTGTATAACTATAAACTTATATACTTATAATAATTGTGTTCTTTACTTCCATTTTAAAGTTTAAGTTAAGTTTTAAGTTTATAATTATTATATATATATATATATATATATATATATATATATATATATATATATATACATATATATATTACGATACTGAGAATCCCATATTTATAATTTCTGTTGATCATCAATACCGCTGGTCACTTAATGTTTCAGCCGGAATTATTGGGGAAAGAATTATAAGACCATATTTTTTTGAAAACACGGTCAATGGAGATTCATTTTTAAACTTCTTGCGCAACGAATTTGAAACTTTTATTGAAGATTTACCTTTACAAACCCTTAGAGAAACGTGGCTGCAATTAGATGGCGCTCCTCCGCACTTTAGCAGAAACGTTAGAAATTATTTAAATATCCAGTTTCAAAACAAATGGATTGGAAGAGGAGGGCCGATCTCCTAGCCTGCAAGCTCGCCTGACTCGACAAAGCTGGAGTTTTTTTCTTTGGGGTTGGATTAAAGAGAAAGTCTATCAAACTCCTCTAATGACTGTAGATGATATGAAGGCAAGAATTAGAGACGTCATTCAAAATATAAATGTTTCCACGTTACGAAAAGTAAATTTGTCGTTTATTCAAAGACTTCATGTTTTCCAGCAACAAAATGGTGGCCACATTGATCATTTATTATAATTTTAAGTGTTTGTATTTCAGTTAATATGTTTTTTAGTTTCTTATGTATTCATAGCTTGCTTTGATCGACTAATTTTACTCTCCTTCAGTGTTATCAACGAAAAAAATATCTCCGAAACTATTAGAGATAGGTATAGAACATATTTAACAGAAATGAAAGCCGACTAATAGACGAAGACAAGGCATTAAAAAAATATAGGTTGTGCCATTTAAAAAAAATGAAGATATAGCATTTTCAAATTTATGTTATTGAATTAATTTTTGTGATCACTGTGTACATTGAAATCCAATTTTGACAATAGATTAAAGTAAGCTCATGTATGAATAAATTCTATACCAAAGATTATTTTTTTATCTTTAAAAATAACTGAGATACGCCTATTTGAATTATTACATAAAAATGTCAGTTTTCAGTCAACTTTGCAAATATCTCAAAAACTGTAAGATTTAGCTTGTAAGTAATTCTTATAAAAAAGATGTAAAATAATAAGGAGAATCGAAAAATATGGGTGTTCTATTTAAAAATCAAAGTTCTATATTGTACCGCTTTTATATTACACCCTCTAGAAACCAAACTATTTTTAGATTATGCAGCCTATAAAAATAGAAAACTTTCGTATTTAAACTTATCTTCTAAGTTTAATGGCTAAGGAGCTATCGACCGAATACGCACTATTGGGACACCCTGTATATATATATATATATATATATATATATATATATATATATATATATATGCAGGGTTATTTGAGTTATAAATATTACTGGATTAATCTGTTTTAAGACCATTTCACTTGGTAACACTGGAAAGAAAAACTCATAAAGTTTCGTTTACATTGGTTTAGGTACGTATCTGCTGTTTGTGAAAGTCAATTGTTGTCAATTGTGTAATGGCTGAGTTTGAAGACAGGAAAGCATTTTGTGTGTTGGATTACCGCATCAATAAATCAGTTATTAGTGTGCAACGACACTTTAGAACCCTAGTAATCACTATTCGAAAGTGGTAGAGTAGGTAAGGTAAAGTTTTATGCGTAGTCGACAGAAATCTACTGTTAAATGCAGCAGAGAGTTTGGTATACCACAGCCAATAGTGTAAATATCAACCCTTAAAATTCAGCTTGTTCAAGCATTAAAACCAAACAACAAAAGTTCTAAGACTTTCATTTCATGAGAACATGCAGGCCTTGATGAAAAATGGAAACTTTGTAAAATGGTTAGTCTTTAGTGGTGAAGCCACATTCCACTTGTGTGGTAAAGTGAACAGACATAATATCAGAATATGGGACTCGGAGAACCCACACACCTGCATCGAGCACATGCGCGATTCTTTGAAAGTTAATGTGTTTTGTGCTATCACGTACAACAAAGTGTACAGGCATTTTTTTTTTGTTGGACAAACAATAAATGGAATAATTTTCTTGTACGTGATGACGGAATGGTTTCTACCGCAATTAGAACAAGAATACCCAAATTTCATTCTGCAATTAGACGGCGCACGTCCACATTACTAGTTCGATGTTAAGACTGAACTTCGAAATCGGTGGCCTGACGAATCGGTCGTGCTGGTCCAAATGATGGTGCACTCTTGGACTGTCCTCCAAGATCTCCGGACATCACTCTCTGTGATTTGTTCTTGTGGGGATACATCAAAGATAGATACCATTACCAGAAAGCATACCTGAGACAACAACGGATTACCAGAGCCAACGAAACAATCGACCAAGACACTCTTAACAAAGCATGGCAAGAGTTTGAATACAGCCTTGACATCTGTTGTATCATAAGGGGTTTCCATATCGAGCATTTTTTAATTCTTGACACCTGGGATGAAACTTTTTGAGTTTTTCTTAAAATGTAACCATTTTATTTTTTATATGATAAATAAAACCAGATTTATGTACACTTGAAATCATGAATCATTTGTAATAACCCTGTATATATATATATATATATATATATATATATATATATATATATATAAACTTAAAACTTAACTTAAACTTTAAAATGGAAGTAAAGAACACAATGAATTACAAATTTTATATTAAGTGTTCAAAAATGTTTCCATTTGCAGCAACGCACATTGTCAACCGACTCATAAAGTTTGCTTTGACATTTTGAAGGCTGCTTCTTCGAATAGACCTTTTATTCAATCAACGGTATAAGTGTAATAGTCCACCCCAAATCGTTGGGGCATATATATATATATATATATATATATATATATATATATATATATATATATATATATATATATATATATATATATATATATATATATATATATATATATATATATATATATATGTGTATATATAGTCAAAATTAAAAATCATATTAAACAAACTACATTGTGAGTTCACTGCACAATAACATTTACAATTATGAACAAAAAACTATTTTTTTTTTATTTGACTAGATCTTTAATTGGTAACTTAAGTTTCTATTTGTGAAAGCTTTTATCAATTTCAAATTAAAAATGTTCACTTCACACTTTTGATTAAATTTTGTTCAATTTGCTCTTGCTCTTGATTATGACTTTTTCATTGTTAGATTTCGACTGTTAAAAGTTGTTCTGATTTGTCAGCTTCAAGGCAGTTTAATAACATTTAATTTTCTTCATTAAAATTAGATTCCATAGTTGGCTTAATACGTTTATCAAACTGTTATATTAATAGCAGGCTTGTGTTTGCGATTTTATCTATTTCACATTTTATAAATTTGTTCTAACATCTTAAGCAAGTCTTAAGATGTTACCGTTTACTGAAGACGATAACTATAATTGTCATCGAAACGTATAGATTTATGTAAAATATAAATATACATCAGTTAAAAACACAAAAGGTAAATATTTAACAAAAGTGCAAATCAGTGAAAGATTTAGGTGTGATATATGACAGTAAATTTACATTCTCCGACCATATAAGTCAAGTATACCGTTCAGAAAACCGATCTCTGGGCTTTATCATTCATAATAATAAACATATTTTGTACCAATCGGCATTTCAATCGCTATACTTTTATCTAGTTCGATCTAAACTTGAATACTGCTCTTTAATTTATAATCCGGTCTATAGCATTCACAAAACTGCTTTGGAGACCGTTCAGAGGAAGTTTTTAAAGTTTTTGCACTATAAAACGTACCGGATCTATCCCGCTAGAGACACTAATCGTACTGACTTTTATCTGTGTTGCATCTAAGTCACATCGTTTTTTATGTTCCTGGTCCTTCATCCCGGAATTCAAAAACCTTTCATTATCGTATTCCTTGAACAGACTTGTTTAAATATCCTATTGTTCCGAGTTGATTTTACTTACTGTCCTATTATTGGATTTATAAAATCTATTGGACATTAAAGCTTATTATTATTATTATTATTATTATTATTATTATTATTATTATTATTATTATTATTATTATTATTATTATTATTTTTTTTTTTTTTTTTTTGTTATGGCGCGTCGACATCTAGGGTCATTGGCGCTTCCTGTGTTGTTTTATATTTGTTTTAGCAAATTTGTGTTCCTAAGGTAAGTTAATAGTTTTTTAATTTCCGCCGAGTCATTGCATAGTACTTTTGCTACATTTTCCCCGAGACCATTTCGTTGTCGTTCATTGTTAAATAAGGGACATTCTACTAGCAAGTGATTTACTGTAATAGGCACATTACACTCGTTACATGTGGGCGGATCGCTTCCCGTAAGGTAATGTTCAGACGTTATTTTAGTGTGCCTATGCGCAGTCTGGCTAGTGTTACTTGTCTCTCGTGATACATTTTAGGGGTTTTCATGGCAATACCGATAGTTTTATTCGTCTAAGAAATGTATCCGATTTGTCCCTCTCTTTGCCAAGATTCAGTTATTACAGAATTTATTTCTTTTGCAGTATCTGCGTAGGTATATAGTTTGGCTTCTATTACGCCTTCCTTTTCAGCTGTTCTGATTGCAGTGTCGTAAGCTACGCACATACTGTTTAGTTGTTTATAGTCAGTTATTATCATGAAAGTAACTTCCTTTGAGGATTTAAATATTTCTTGTAGCAGTGAAAGAATCAATTGATCCATGGGGATATGTTGTAAATTTATTCATAAGGCGTTGACCGGCTATTTTGGATTTGGCTATGATTAGGTACCTTGCAGACTGGCGGGAGATGTAGCAATACAGTAGTGCTTGATATATCGAGTACATTTCTGCCATTATTTCTGAGCTTTTTGGGGGGAGAGACCAGGAGTGGGGTTTGTTTTCGAGATAAATCGCACTACCAACACCTGTCTCAGTTTTGATTCCTAACGTACATATTACAGTTGTATTGGAGTACTGGTTTATATTAATTTTATTTGATTCAACATTTATCACAGTCGGTAATCTTATTTTCCACGGTGGTACTTCAAGATTGTTAGATTTTAAAAGTGTAGGTAACCTGATCTGGTATTTCTCAAGCACCTCGTGCGCTCGTACTCTAACTGGTCTAGTTATGGTTGGGTATTCTTCGTATGTGTGCCTTTTCTTAAACAAGATGTTGTAGTTCGGGTGCGACGGTTGTGCTTTTATGCGCGCTAAATAGCAAAGCAACATTTTCTCTTCTTTTGCAAGAGAAGGTAATCCTGCGTCTACGTAAAGACTTTGGATGGGGCTGGTAAAAAGGCCCTGTGCAATACCTTAGTCCTAAGTGATATACGCTATTGATGCGGTCGAGGGTACTTTTCCTGGCCGAGGCGTATACTATACAACCATAGTCAATACGGCTCAAGACCATTGCCTTAAATACCTTCTGAAGAGTTTCCCTATCTGCACCCCACTTGGTGCCCGCCAAACATCGTATCATATTTAGAGTACGACGACACTTAAGTATCATGTCATCTATCTGTAGGTGCCATCGTAGAGTAGCATCTAAAATTAGCCCCAAAAACCGAATGCTTTGTATACACTTTATGCGGGTGTCACCTACATAGATTTTAGGATCGGCGTGAGGGCGCCTAAGTCTGCAAAAGTGAATACAAGCTGTTTTCTGTTGAGACAGTCTATAGCCAGCGCTTTCCAAATTTTTCAGGACGATGTTTATTGCTATTTGTAGATGAGAATTCACTGCATGTATTGTTGGACCTTTAACATATATAGATAAATCATCAACGTATAAACATCTCCCAATTTCTTGGGGTAGGTTTGCCAATATGTTATTAATGGCTATTACAAATAGGGTAACACTTAAGGTCGATCCCTGTGGTACACCATTTTCGAGATTACGCAAAGATGAAAGGGTATTTCCTATTCTTACCCTAAAGCTACGTTTTGATAAGAAAGCTTTGATAACTTTAGGAAGGTTACCACGGAAGCCCCAACTATATAAGTTCTCTAATATACCGTACCTCCAAGTCATGTCATAGGCCTTCTGAATATCAAAGAATACTGCTACCAAGTGAGATCTTTCTCTGTATGCATCTTGTATTGCGTTCTCTAGCTGAACCATACAGTCGAGGGTGGATCTCCCTTTACGGAAACCATACTGATCTGGCGTGAGCAGATTCTTGTTTTCGAGAACGTACACTAATCTAAGATTAATCATTTTTTCAAAGATTTTACTGAAGCAGCAGGTAAGACTGATTGGCCTATAACTGCTGGGGTTTGTTGGATCTTTGTTATCTTTTAGGATGGGTACTACGATCGCTTCGCTCCATGCTTTGGGGTATATGCCATCCGACCATATTTGGTTATATAGATTTAAAAGGAATGTCTTTAGTCCAGGGTTTAGATGTTTTATGAAATCGTAGCTAATATTGTCCTGACCCACTGCTGATGACTTTACGTTCTTAATTACATAATTTAATTCAGACATAGAAAAAGGTGAATTATAATCTATCATGTGATCCGTGGCAAAATCTATCTCAACTTCTCTCTGCATTTTGATTAATAAGAAAGATCGTTCATAATTGTCATTACTGCTAGCCGACTCAAATTGGGTAGCCATTGTCTCACAAATATCAGACGTCATGGTGATGGATGTATTTTCTACAACTAGTTGTCTGATAGTTCCACTTTGACCAGTGCCACTTATGGCCTTGACTTTCTTCCAGGTTTCCGTAGCTGATGAACTAGAGGTAAGTGTGTTCACGTACTGCTTCCATGATTCCCTCTTACTTTCAAGAATTAATCGTCGAGCGACAGCTCTCATCTTTTTGAAATGAGTTAAATTTGCTGGTGTAGGATCTCTGTGGAACCGGTTAAATGCCTGTTTTTTGTTTTTTATCGCAGATGCTACTTTTTCACACCACCAAGGCACTCCACTTTTGCCCTTTTTTCCGCTACTTTCAGGGACGGATTTGGAAGCAGCGTTAATGATAGAAGAGACCAACAAAGAGATGTCAGATTCTATGGAATGTGATCTAAGAGTGAGTGGTAGAGATTCTTGGTAAAGTGACCAATTTGCTTTACTTGCAATCCATCTTCTAGGAAAAGCATCGTGCTTATCCTTACGGCAGTTGTGCGAGATGATGATGGGAAAATGATCGCTGTCGTAAAGGTGGTCCCCGGTTTTCCAAGTAATCTGTGGTGCTACAGCAGGAGTGACCAGCGTTAAGTCTACAGCTGAGAAACCTCCCCCTCTCGAGCTGCAAGGTGAGTTACCGATCCAGTATTTAATAGAAATAAGTCTTCTCTCTCAATTAGAGTTTCAACAAGGCGGCCTCTAATGTCTTTCTTACCAGACCCCCATAGATCACTGTGCGCGTTGAAGTCGCCTAAAAGGATGAAAGGTGTAGGTAACTGTCTGATCAGTTGAATTAAGTCCTGTAGTTCCCAGTTAAATTCAGGTAAGTAAACATTGCAAACAGTAAGCGCTATTGGATAGGTTGTACGAACTGCCACTGCCTGAAGTGGAGAATCTAGGTATATAGCAGTTGCTTTAATTCCGTTTCTAATAAGTATTGCAACTCCTCCACAGGCGCGGGCGTCATGTAGAAAGTCTTTTCTATAAATTGTGAATCCTTTTAGTCTATAAGGTTGATCTGCCTTTAAATGCGTCTCTTGTAGACAAATAAATAGTGGGGAAAAATCCCTTATTAATAGTTTTAAATTGCAGTACCTATTAATTATACCGTTACAGTTCCACTGCAATATGAAAGTATCCATTTTGATTTTTAGTATTACCAAACATCAGCGACTATAAGGGATACATAACAAATATTGTATAAGTAAGACAAAACTAATAAATAGCTAGACAAATAAAATGACTAGATAAATAAATATAAAAATGACTAGACAAATAAAACGATAAGATGACTAGATACATTAAAAAATAACTATCACAATTAGGTTATCACTTTAATCTGAGATTAATGACAAGAACTATTTAGGTGGCTTCCGGGATTTTCCCTTCGGCCAACCTTTACCCCTTTTTCGGAGGTTTTCTCTCTCCCTGCTTGTTAGTGACGATAGAGAGTCTCCTCCATCACTGGAGGAGTAGATTTCATCAGCACCTCTTTTTTTAACTTCTGATAGGATTTCAGTTTGTGGAGTTACGGAACGATTACCGGGTGCTATAAAGCTCGGGACTTGTAACGTAGTAGGAGACTGTTCTACATTATCTGCACATTTGGAAATCAACGGTTTAATGGCTTCTACCATTAGAGGAACTAACTCCTTTGCCAATGTCGGGATGTCAACTGTTAGTTGTTTTTCCCTGGTGGCAGTTGCGTAACTGACTCCTAACGTTGGTGTTGGTATTATTACCTTCTTCTTTGCTTCTGCGTAAGTAATTTTTTCCCTAACCTTTATCTCTTGTATTGCTGCTTCCGTTTTATATTTCGGGCATTGCGTAGATCTGGCTGAGTGAGGACCGTTACAATTTACACATGCTATAGGGTCCTCACACCTGCTACCTTCATGCAATTTCTTGCCACAAACACATACTTGTGGTAATTGACAATTTAGAGATGCGTGACCAAATTGTTGGCAATTGAAACATCTAAGTGGCGGAGGTACATATAAACGTACATTCAGCGAATAAAACGCTACTTTGATTGTTTTTGGAGTAGTTGGAGAGTTAAATGTGAGAACATGCACAGGACTGTCCCGTAATATTCCATCTTTCTTTGACTTCAATCTCCGCACTTCAATTACTCCCTGCGAATGAAGTTCTTCGCATATCTCATTTTCAGAACAATTCAGCAGATCTTGACAATATATTACTCCCTTGGATATGTTCAGCGTTTTATGAGGAAATGCTTCAATGTCATAACCTAAGAATGTGTTACTTTGTAATATTCGTTTTGCTTGGTTAACGGATGCAGATTCCACTAAAAGACCTTCTTTTGTTTTCCTTACCATTTTCACCGTGCCAAACTGTCCATATATACCTTTGCTAATAGCAAACGGGCTGACCTTATCAAAATTAACAAACTGTTCATTCGTCTTCCTTTTTATGACCAAGAACCGGGGGACCTTTTCTTGGCTCGTTTTGTTTACAGTTTTTTCTGTTGGACCTGTACCAACATCCATGATTTGAGAGGTGGACTCCTCTTCAGTGGTTTTTTGAAATAGGTCCACCGAACCCTTTAAGCGTGGATTTGAGAGACTCATAGTGTTCCCACGAGATGGGATGAAATCAAAAGTCGACTACAGCAGTGCACCCATACTATAGCAAGGCATTTATACTGTGAGGGGCGCCTCTATCCCCACAGGCGTTTCAACGCTAGCGACCAGGCTCCCCCCTGGCCACGCTCAGGCTTCCCCTCGCGCAATCCCTTCAGCACCTAAAACTGCCAAACGACCTTGGGATTGGGGGATTTTTTATAGAGGTTACCTTCCTCGCAGTCCAGGCGGTAAAGCCAAGACCACCGACCGCTAGCTGTACGACGTTCCCTAGCCACGCCCTGCTAGAGTCTCTGAAGTACAATTCGCGGTTGCGGTATTAGGAGACGGCTAGCGCTCAGCCGTCCCCAGCCAGGACATCCCGGGCTTGCCACACCCGTATACGCTTTTGACGGCGCATGTCCCGGGAAGAGTAGGAAGAAAAGGAAAAGGTCTCTCAGCTTCGCTGGGAGCCTGAACAGAACAAGAGTTGGAACGAGAGTGTTCCGATAGAAAGAGTTAAAGTAAGGGAAGCCACTCAAGACTAGTATAAGAAAAGTGTACTTCCAGCTATGGGGTACGCAGGGTTGCCATCCCTGTCCTCGTTAGATACGAGGCCCCACGTGGACTGGTCCGCGACACCGTATTCTTTAGAGCTGGCAGTGGCAGTTTAACGCCACGAGCTCATATTTCGGTGTTGGCCTTGCATCACTTACGATCATTTACAAGGTCATTCCCCTATCCGCCACCTGGGGACGCGCCTAGTAGGTAGTCCAGTTATTATTATTATTATTATTATTATTATTATTATTATTATTATTATTTTTTTTTTTTTTTCCTCCTATATGGGCTTCAGCATCTTAGGCCATTAGCCCTTACTTTCACTACTCCTGTCTATATTTTACTGTACAGGTCTATAGATTTTAAATATTTTATAACCTTATCCATATTTTCGTATTTTAAACATTGCTCTATGGTCTGTGGTAATAGACTAGTTTGACTGCAACACATACTTACGGCATTCTATAAGAATATGTTTCACTGTTATTGCATGTTATTGTCGCATATAGTGGGTCTTCGACCTATCATCATGTCGCGAGGTTATTTATGACCTATTCGTAACCTGGAGAAGACTACTTGTTCTCTTCTATTCTTGTGGCTCAGGTACTTTACGTTTTTAGTTTTCGGATCTTGTCGATAGTGAACTGTTATTATTATTATTATTATTATTATTATTATTATTATTATTATTATTATTATTATTTTTTTTTTTTTTTTTTTTTTGGAGGGGGAAACTTTATGGACAACACACTGATTTCGGTGATAGTGTGGGAGTCTCCATCTGGCATACCCACTAAAACCCCTCCTCGGTGCATCAGCTGCTGAGGCTATTAGCACCATACCCTGTACTCATGCGAACTGAACATTAAATGAAAATAGATGTATAGATGAGTAACAAAAAATCCAGTAAAACAATGCACATGTAGGTATATTAAGCTTTATACATAACCATAGGCTTCACCTCTATAGTTGGTCAATCAGGTGGGTTGCCTTTAAGAAGCTTAACGTTTTACTAATTTTTTCTTTTTGTTTCAGGTTTTCAGCATAGCTGTTTTCAAGATCCCAAATCCTTCTCTGTTCGAAATACGTTGGACACTCGCATACTATGTGAGTAGTGCTTAGCGGAGTTTGACACTCATCACACATTGGTGGCTGTTCCCCACTTAACAAGTGTTTATGAGTGAGCGCCGTATGTCCTATTCTTAGCCTATGCACTATAATTGCCTCTCTTCTTGTTAGGCCCGTTACCTCGTATCCTATCTTTACTTCTGGTTTTATGGATCGAAGTACGGTGTTATTTTGGTTCCCAGGATTGCTGCCACTGTGTTGTGATCATTTTCTTTATAGCAATCTTTGTTACGAATTGATTTTGCTCATGTCCTCTACTACCATTTCATAATTTATACTTTCTAAATATTCTTTACCCTTATAGAAAACGGTCGAGTAATTGTTGGTCTGCTTTCATATAGGTTATCGGCCTCTGCAAGTAACTGGTTGTTGGGGTTACTTGGTGTAGACTTTATTCTCGTTACATACGTCAACATCAGCATATTCCTCCTGAGATTTAAGGGAATCATGCCTGATTCGCAGTGGAGGCTGCTAACAGGGCTGGTTGGAAAAGCACCTATTCCGTATCTGATGCCCAAGCGATGTACGACATCTAGTTTGCGTAGGATGCTCTTCCGCGCCGATGAGTAGACTATTGAGCCATATTCTAGTCTCGACAGGATCAGACTTTGATATATGCTGAGCAGACTCTTGGGTCGGCTCCCCATTTGTGTGTGCAAGGCATTTTACCAAGTTCATTTTGGATTTGCACTTACTAACTAGAGCATTGACATGCTGACCCCACGTAAGCTTCCTGTCGAAAATCAGGCCAAGGAATTTGGCATTGTCGGAGCAAGTTATAAGGGTCCCGTTCAGGTATAGGAGCGGATCGTAGTGCGGTCTTCTCAGCCTGCAAAAATGGACGCATTGTGTTTTTTCATCTGAGAACTGGAATCCTACTCTTGATGTAGCGGTTGTTATTTCATCAATAGCTGTCTGCATCTGCCCTACAGCTGCTCCAATAGTTTTTCCCGTTGTCAGGAAGGCCACGTCATCTACGTACATATACTTTGCTACCGCACAGTCAACGCCTTTGCAGATTTCGTTGATGGCAATCGCAAAGAGGGTACAGCTTAGGGTAGAACCTTGTGGTACGCCGTTTTCAAGTTCTTTTTCTACGGACAGTGTGTTTCCAACACGCACTCTAAACCTCCTATTACTAAGGAATGATTCGATGAACAACGCCATGTTACCCCTGATCTCATATTTTTGTAAATTTCGCATGATACCCTGTCTCCAGGTCATATCATACGCACCTTTGATGTCGAAGAAAACAGCTACTGCATGCTCCCTCTTTCGAAAGGCTTCTTGGATGCGGTACTCTAGCCCCACCAGATGATCGGTGGTGGACCTGCCTTTCCTAAAGCCGGTCTGGTATTCAACGAGTATGTTGTTTTCCTCCAGGTACTTTTTAAGCCGCGCGTTTACCATCTTCTCCAGTAGTTTACCTATACAGCAAGTGAGACTAATAGGCCTATAACTACTGGAGATCGGGGATTTCTTCTTGGCTTAAGAATAGGGATATGGCGCTCCTCCATTCCTCAGGGGATGTACCACTTAGCCAAAGCGTATTGTACAGGCTTAGCAATACTCTTTTCATGTCGCACGTTAGGTGCATTTCGTTGGATATCATGTCACTGCCGGGTGCTGATAGTTTGAGGGCATCAATCGCTGTACAAGGTCCGTCATCGTAAAGGCTAAGTTGTAGCAGAGTTCTTGAGTAGCACCTGAAGTCGAGTCCGGTTTCATGCAGGGGCAAACTGTCTCTAAAAGTTTGGGTGTAGTTGTCAGAGCTACTTACACTAGCAAAGTAATGAGCAAGAGCATTTGCAATTTGGTCATTGTCCTCTACACTGTTTCCGTCGGACGTCTTTATACTAGTAAGTATGTGTGTTCTACGTTTGCCATCCATGCCTTAACCTTCCTCCATACTTCTCGTACGTCGGATGTTGGTGTTATAGTTGACGTGTAGTGGTTCCACGAATCGCGCTTGCATTGCAATACCACTCGTCTGCACTCTGCCCTCAGCCTTTTGAAGGTTACCAGGTTTTCCATGGTGGGGGTTCTTCGGAATCTGTTGAAGGCAGATTTCCTGTCCCTGATAGCTTGGCTGACGTCACCGTTCCACCATGGGACAGAACGCCTTGGAAGCTTGCCATTGGTAAGTGGAATGCTAACCTCGGCAGCTTTCATGATAGCATGGGTGATTGAACTTACGTCTACGCTATCGGGTGCGCGTAGGTTGAACAAGAATCGTTCCCCAATCTGCCTTGGCTATATTCCATCTCTTCGCAGTGTTTTGCTCCGGGATCGGGATGCATGTTTCTACGACAATAGGGAAGTGGTCGCTGTTTGTAAATCCTCTATTGTTCGCCAAGTAACACGTGTTGCTAAGCAACTAAACACGATAGTTAGGTCTATGGCTTCTACGGTATTGGAGATGGTATTGAAGCTAGTTGGCTCGCCTGTATTGAGTAAGACCAGATCATCTGTCTGCAGCCACCCCTCTATCACACGTCCTCTTGAATCGGTTTTGAGCGACCCCATTGCAGATTGTGTGCGTTGAAGTCGCCCATCAACATCAGCGGCTTTGGTGGCTGACGTACAAGTTCTTCCAGATCTTGTACGGTCCAGTTGTATTCAGGCAAGTATATATTGGCAAGGGTGAACTTAAGCTTACCGCCTATGGCGACTGCCATCACCTGTAGTTGGCTATTGATAGGTAATCTATCATATATTACATCGCTTCTCATCAGTATAGCTACTCTTCACCTGCGTCTCTGGCGCAACTGCGGTTCTGTTCGTTCCACATTGTACCCTCTTAGAACGTATGGTTGTTCCTGTCTGAGATGAGTCTCTTGGATACACAAGCACATTGGATGGTGCTCTTGTATAAGGAGCTTAACGTCGCAATACTTTGGAATAATCCCCCGAATGTTCCATTGAAGGATTTTATCCATTGATATGATAGATAATTAATTAAATAAGACAAAACAATTAAAAGAGCACACATATAAATAAATAAACAGGTAAGTATATGAAACAAAGGACAAACAGGTGATTAGACAAACGATGCTTTACTCAAAAATATCACAGATGGTTATCACTAATTTTATCACAGACTTACGACTTTTGTGATCCCCCACAAGCGGATTGCTGGGAGGTCACATCCGGCATCTTGGGTGGCAGTCTGGGTCTCCCCTTTTGCCATCCTTTCTTTTTCTTTTTCTGCTGGGAAGAGAGATCCTCAATACGGTCGGAAGCAGACGTCTCACTTATAGTGGACGCGCTCCGTACCCTCTTTTCGGCTTCTACTACCACCAGCGCAGATTTAGAGCTGCATTCCGACTCGGCTCGAGCACGCTGTATTTTGGAGATCACAGATACACTGGTCTCTCCAGTTTTTGCTTTTGGTGTCGTCTCCTTAGGGATAACAATTCATTTTTAATGCTTTTACCAATTCCGGAATCAGCTCCTTCACCAAGAGACCGACTTCCGGTTTCCTTATTGCCATCTGGGCATATGATATCCCTGTATAGGGTACGCGCCACTACCAATTTCTTTGCATCAAAATAGCTTAGGTTGTCCTTTGCTTTCAGTTCCTGGATGGAAACCTCCTGCTTATACACAGGACATACCTGTGAACGCGCAGAGTGGTTGCCTCCACAATTCACACATTTGAGTGGCTCCTCACAAGGGAGTCCTTCATGCATCAATTTTCCGCATATGCATACTTGTTCTGATGTACATCTAATGGAAGTATGGCCATACTTTTGGCACTTAAAGCACCTTAACGGAGCTGGAACGTACAACCGTACTTCTAGTGAATAAAAAGCGACCTTTATCTTTTTGGGCAGAACCGGCGTATCGAACGTAAGAACGTGGTTCGGTGTGTCTTTTAATATGCCGTCCCTTCGCGTCTTTAGTCGTCGTACCTCAATCACTTTTTGATCTGCCATTTCCTTCCTTATCTCCTCTTCTGTGCAGTTAAGCAAGTCTGGACAGAAGATAACACCTCGTGACCTATTCATCGTGCTATGAGGCGCGATATCTACAAGCAGTCCCATAAAGATGTTAGTATTCTGTATGAATTTGGACTGTTTCTCTGTTCGTGTTTCTATCAGTATCCCATCCTTCACCTTTTTGACCATCTTCAAGTCTCCAAATACACTATACAACGCATTGCTTATCAAGAATGGACTCACCTTATCAAAGTTGAGCCCATCTTTTCTCTTAACGACCAGATACCGGGATGATCCCGTCACCTGGTTCGCCATCCTGCCATCGACAACAGGGGTTTGGGGGTTACTCAGCGATAGCGGTGCCCCAACCGCTCCCATTTCTGAGGATGGGTCCTCTTGTTGAATTAAGGAAACGTCCATTTTGTTCCCACGAAATTGGAAGAAATATATGTCCACTGCAGCAGTGCTCCATACTACAGTAAGGCTATATACAACGAAGTTCGCCATTTTCTTCGAGGTTTGGTCGCTAGCGACTGGTCTACCCCCAGCCATTCATCCCCTCGGCACGGCCAACCTTGGGATTAGGTTATTTTTTATAGTGGTTCCCTTCCACGCGGTCCGGGCGATTAAGCCAAGACCCCCGGTCCTCAGAGGGCTGCGTACACCAGGTAAAAAGGTGTGACCCTGGTGGTCGTTGCAGCCTCTTACAGATTACGGTTTCTTACACTCTGATGGTCGAGTGTAAGCCTCTCTCGTTTGCCATGATAAACATGTTGCCCAGGGAGCACCAACGTGGAGGTGAGAGTAGGATTTTGCCCCCCTATTATTATTATTATTATTATTATTATTATTATTATTATTTTTTTTTTTTTTTTGCCTTATCACCCTATCACAGCATGCGTCGACATCAGAGGCCATTGGCACACTATTCAGGGGTTACGTTCTGATAAACATATTATCCATTCGGCTCTTCATATGTGTTCATATAGCCCCACATTTCTGATGAACTTCAACACTCTACCCATTGTGCTTGCGTCAGTTAGTATTTCAGTAGAGGTCTTGTTAATACACCATAGCTGGCGATATTCGTCCATTCTGGGACACTCCTTAAGGATATGGGGGATAGTTAGTTGTTGTTCAACGCATTGGGGACACATAGGTGTCCGTTTGCCTAACAGTAAGTAGGAGTGGGTTATGCGCGTATGTCCAATTCGAAGCCTTGTTATCTTAATAACGTCCTGCCTGGAAAGTACGAGACCTTCGTCACGTCCCACCACCGGTATAATGTTTCGGAGATGTCGTTGACTCTTTTCCCAGTCTTTTTGCCATTTTATCATTGCAGTCCTATTTATATATTGTAGTACATCTGTTTTTGCATATACTGGCAGTGAGTTGGTGACATTTGGCTGTGTGAGAGTTTTCCAGGCACTTGATGATACGGCAGTAAACACGTTTGCTGCGGGGGGAGTCCATAATAGCGTGACTACACTACCCATGTTCTTTAAGGTGTTCCATTTCTGTATTAATAGTAGTTCTAGGTCGTCGATTGTAAATATATTTTGCACAGATTCAAGTAATTGCATCGAGGTGGTCGTTATGTAGATGTTCGTATTTTGGTACTCCCCGCATATATCCAAAGCTTTGACAATTGCGACCTTATGTGCAGTTGGTAGAGAGCTTGGTGATGGTAAAAACCAAGAAGAGACACTGTCCCCATCAGAAACCGCAACGCTCGAGCCAGTGCAGTTGTTACACACCGAAGTGAGAATAATCTTACCATCTAGGCCTTCAAGTAACCTTTCTGTAGCTATGTTAAGAGAGTTGCGATTGCTACTACTGCTGATTGTTAATAAGGTCTTCATCGTAGTCGGTATTTCAAGGTCCCATCGACTAATTGGTTCTTTTGGTTTCCATACAGTTGTTGATAGGATATCAGTTTGCTCTAGGTCTCGATGGATTTGAAATAATGCGGGAACTGTTTGTGTCTGTTGCCATTCGTATTTATCGATCCTCTCGGGGTATTTCATTACATTCGTAAGGAAATGGTTGTCGTGTTGTAAGATCCTATATCCATATTTCAGGCGACTTTTCCGGTAGCGAAGTGGGATTGGCATTAAGTTTGCGGTCACATGTAAGCATTCCGTTGGTGATGTTCTGAAGGCTCCTGTCACAAGAAGCATAGCTTTTCGCCACACCGCTTCTAGTTTCTTTGTGTGTGATCTAGCTGCGTTCATGTACGCTGCAGAGCCGTATTCTATTTTACTCCAGATTAAGGCATTAACTAAGTTTCGCAGCGTCTGTTGATCTGCACCCCATCTAAAATTGGATATCGCCCTTAGCCTGTTTAATGTTAGGGTACAGTTAGTTACAATTTTGGTTATATGTGTCCTCCAAGTGAGCTTCTTGTCGAACGTGATTCCAAGAAACTTTACTTCTTCCATAACAGGGATAGGATGTGTTTCCAGGAAGACTAGCGGGTCATCGTGCGGTTTCCGCAAACGACAGAAGTGTACGCATACCGTTTTTCTTTTGGAAAATCTAAATCCTTTCATTAGAGCTGCCTGTGATAAGATGTTTACGTCACTTTGTATTCTTTCCGTCATTTCCTTGTTGTCATCGCCGGTTACCGCAATTGCAAGGTCGTCAGCATAGAGTAATTTTATTGTCGACTTGCTTGTTCCATCCGCTATTCCGTTAATGGCAATACTGAACAAAGTGGCACTCAGTACCGATCCCTGTGGTATTCCATTTATTTGGGTGACAGATTGTGAGATGAAGTTTCCAACTTTTACAGAGAAGCGGCGGCCTGTTAGGAAGTTTTGTATCAGATTGGGTAAGTTACCACGTAGTCCCCATAATTTCAATTTTTTTAATATTTCGTATCGCCAAACAGTATCGAATGCCTTTTCCAAATCGAAAAACATCACAAATGTATGTTGTCTTTTTGTGAAAGATTCATTTATTATTTGGTCAAGGTAGAGTATCTGATCAACCGTCGAATGTCCCTTTCTAAACCCTGCCTGGTAAGTACTAATTAATTTAAGCTGTTCTAGGGTGGTTGTCAACCGAACATTAACCATGGCTTCAAAGACCTTGCTTAGACAAGATGTTAGTGAAATTGGCCGTAGATTTTCGGCTTTCGTCGTATCTTTTTTTTCTTTAGGCAGGGCTATAATGATGGCTTCTTTCCATTTAGTTGGGTAATTACCAGTACTCCAAATCTTATTGAATACAGTTAGAACACACATCTTTATTATAGAGGGAAGATGTTGGATCATGGAATAGGTAACGTTATCGGAACCAGGTGTGGAATCTCTCACGTTGCTCAATACGTTTTCCAGTTCTATCATTGTGAAAGGTAAATTGTATTTTTGGTCACCGTTTACTTCGAAATCGATAACGTTTTTTTCTTCGTTTTCCTTCCAACGTAGAAACCTTTCGCTATACAGTTTATTACTGGAAATTTCCCCAAAGTAATTGGCGAGGTGGTTGGACACCAGAACTGGGTCGTTCGTTATTTCGCCTTGAATATCGAGGGCAGGTAAAGTTGGTGGTTTCCTAGATCCCATGATGTTTTGAACTTTCCTCCACACCTGACTACTGTTGCTGGAAGAAGTAAGCGTGCTTGTGTATTTCCGCCAGGACTGTATTTGAGCTTCTCGCTTTAGGCGTCTTTCTTGCGCACGGGCTTGCTTAAAGGATATGAGGTTCTCCAGAGTTCGATGTTTACGATATATGTTAAAAAGTGTTTTCTTTTTTCTGTTAATTTTTTTAATTTCTGTGTTCCACCACGGTACTGGGCACCGATTTAGCTTGCCTTTTGAGAAAGGGATTGATTTCCTTGCTGCCTCTACTATAGCCTTGGTTAGGTTGGCAACCGCCTCATCTATCTCGACATCAACGTCGGGAGTAACGAGTGTTTCAGTAAAGATATCCCATTGTGCCTGCTTTATTGACCATTTTGGACGATTTACGTAACAGTGTTTCGTTTTGTGGAGGTCTATCACAATTGGGAAATGATCGCTGTGGTGCAATTCTTCCAGTACTGTCCATGTGGAGTTCACTGACAAGTGCGGCGATGCGAGAGATAAGTCTATCGCACTAAAGCTCCCATTAGCCACGTTGAAGTGTGTATGTTGACCGTTATTTAGGATATAAAGAGTAGTACCGTTTATAACTTCTTCTAGCTTAGCTCCTCCAGCCGAGGTGCTTAATGATCCCCATATGGGGCTATGGCAGTTAAAGTCACCAACAACAAATTTTGGCTCAGGTACTTGAGATAGGAGGTCTCCCAACTGTGGCCCTGTCCAGGAGTTATCTGGTAAATAGATGTTCAATATGTACATTTTTAGAGGGTAGTTTACTTCCACTGCACACGCTTGCAGAGATGTTGATATTGTAATCTCTCTTGCAGGGACATCGCTTCTAATCATCAGCATCACTCCTCCGTGGCTCCTACCTCCTACTCCGGCCTGTACATCTTTTCTAAACGACTTGTATTTATTAAATTTGAACTCTTCCCCCGGTTTTAATTTTGTTTCTTGTAACGCGAAAATCGTCGCATTGTATCGACCGATTAAATATCTTAATTCATCGTACTTATTTTTAACACCTCGTATATTCCATTGCACGATTTTTTCTGTTGTTGATATATCGAATAGGTAGACTATTACTTACTTAGAGCACTAGTTTCATCGATAAAAGAGGTGTTATTAGGCGAGTGTATATACATAAAAAATAAACAAAAATAAACGATAAACAATAAATAAATTAAAAATATCACAGATTCAGTTTCACAGATTTATATCACAAATTTAGTATCACAGATTTTCTATCACAGTTATTCCTTGGTTGACTTTTCTTTCCTAACGTAAGTAGTGACTAGAGGATCTTTCCGCTGGCTGGTACGTGGCATACCTCGTGGCCAGCCCTTCCTTTTTTTCTGTTGTTGGGAAGGTGTGGCTTCAGCTTCTGTTTCTGATTCTTCAGTTTCCTGCGGTTGTTCGCTGGTTGACCACCTTTGAAGCGGTACTTTTGGCGCGATCGCTTTGTTCACGGGGCTTTTTGTCTCATTTATGGTGGTTATTGCCCGAGCGGCGTAGGAGATATCTTTTGCACATACGACTTCCCGTACACCATTACCCTCGCTTCCTTATATGTTATATTATGTGTTGCTTTGACCTTACACACTTCCTTCTCCTTCTCCATAATTTTACATGTAGGTGATGTAGACTCATGAGGACCACTACAATTTACACATATTGGTGGCGATTGGCACTCGTTCTTGTTGTCGTGCTGTGGTTTGCCACATACACATACTTGTTGTTTTGTGCACCATTTAGATAAATGACCGTATTGCAGGCATTGGAAGCATCTCATGGGTCTCGGTATATATGGGCGGACTTTAAGATTTAGGTACGCTGCCTTAATGTATTCCGGGAGTTTAGCTTTATTAAATGTTATCTTTAGTGATGTGGTCGGAAGAAGACTGTCCCCCTCTTTCCTTTTTATGCGTTCAACATTAATTGCGCCTTGGTCTTTCAGATGGTCTAGTATTTCTGTTT
Organism: Vesta saturnalis; assembly: GCA_036346205.1. Lineage (NCBI taxonomy): Eukaryota > Metazoa > Arthropoda > Insecta > Coleoptera > Lampyridae > Vesta > Vesta saturnalis. The sequence continues at coordinate 92,847 of JARFJB010002108.1, read as the reverse complement.
CGCTGCATATTAACATATCAGCACTAGTGACTACACCTACTGATTTATTCATTCGGTCGTCCGACTTTATAGTTACGTTCTTTGTTTCGATAGTTTCCATTTTTAAGAGTTTATCTAGATCTTCCTGTGTCTCCACCTTTACGCTAAGTTGGTTTGCACCAACTTTTTTAATCAATACTGTTTTCCCTACGGCCTCAAAAATTCGTCTTTGAATAAGGAATGGTGATAATGATAAAAGATCAAGTTTTTCCATGGTGATGATATGATAAAACTCACTAAAAGATGATGATGATGCTTCTATGAGTTTGTCCGTCGATGCTCGTTTGCGTTTTCTATACCTTTTCCTTTTACTTGATGACTGATCATTTTCCATATTGTTTGTTCCATTTTCCTCCGTCGATTCTAAATCCTTTGTTCTGTTTCTATACATTCTTCTCTTTGTTTCTGGGTGGGGCTCAACCGTTTAGAGACAGGAGACCTACGCACCGCCCCTCCTTTGGCGAAGGGGTTACCAGCTTGAGGTTTTTTCCGCTGTCCTTCCTCAGCGCCCATTTCGGAGGATGGGTCCTCTACAGATTGATAAGGTTCATTCATATCAGTCCCACGAGTTGGGAAGAAATATACGTCCATCATGGCAGTGCTCCCTTACCACGACAAGGCTATAAATACTGCCAGGGGAAGCCAGTTACCCGACAGACACCGTTAACGACCAGCTACGTGTGGCCACTCATCCCTCGGTACGGTACGTATAACGCCTCGGATTACGCCTTTTTTAAAGAAGTGTGGTCTCCAGAACACAAAACAAAAGACATACCAGAACTTGCAAAGAGGACGACACAAACGAATTGTAGAGTGGACGTCGGGACAGATTGGGGAAGGGTAGGGAAGGAATTGCTAAGGTCCGTGGGGACGCAACTCCCCAAAGTTTGACGGACAGCCAAACCTTGCGGGGTATTATTATTATTATTATTATTATTATTATTATTATTATTATTATTATTATTTTTTTTTTTTTTTTTATTTTAGGCGTCGACAACTAAGGTCATTGGCCTCTACTATACTTATTAGATCCTATCAAACAAATCTGCAGCTTTTAGGAATCTAATAACATTTTTAATATGCTCCGACTGCCTAAGTAAATCTTCTTTCTCCCCAACCAACTTAAATAAAATCCTCAGATGCTGCAGTCCCGGGCATATACACAGTATGTGTTCAACAGATATTTGATCACCACAGCTCTGGCATGCCGGAGGAGGTTCGTTGCGTAACAGATGGACGTGAGTTAGTTGCGTGTGTCCTATTCTCAGGCGCTGGATTTTAATCCGTTCCGTTCGAGACAATTGCACAGGTGGTCTCCAGGGCTTCGTGTATCCAATCGACTCATCCAAGGCTGCCTTTAGCTCTACATGTCTCACCTCCGGAACATCCACTTGTTCTCCTGTCGTAGCACGTTTTGCCGCCTTGTCGGCCACTTCATTGCCTTCTATGCCTACGTGACCAGGTACCCACAGTAGCGTCACTCTTTTTCCAGTTTCCACCACGTTTTTGTATAAGGCCTGTAATCTTTGGACAAGCGGATCCCGAGAGAAACGGCTCCTCACACTCCTTATAGCACTCAAACTGTCACTAATTATGACGAAACGTGTCACTGTGTAGCACATATGGCAGTACAAAGGGCTTGCCATAGGGCATACATTTCGGCACCAATTATTGTGCACATATTGGACATATTCCATCCATGTGCTATGCCGTCAATGCATATGGCACATCCTACCCCCGATTCAGTTCGCGATCCATCCGTGTAAATCACCTTTGAGTTACGGTGTGCGTCCATTATAGATGCAAACTGTCGCTTATAAATTAAGTCAGGTGTGCTTTCCTTTTTGAAAGCCGTGAGTTGGAGGCAAGTATCTACCTCAGGGACCATCCAAGGCGGAACTTCACCGTGACCTAACGGTAATACTTCTGGCAGGTGAACGTCCAGCGTGTTCAATAATTCAGAAGCTCTCACCCCGGCCGGTCTTGTAATCGATGGCCTATCGGTAAATTCACGACAATCTCCAAAGAGAATCCGATAATTCGGATGGTCCGGTTGGGCACAAATCCTAGCGACGTACCTACAGAGGATCTGGTCTCGTCGACGAGATAGGCAAAGGAAACCTGTCTCTGATAATATTTTAGTGATGGGACTAGTGCGAAATGCACCGATGGAGCATCTCATGCCTGCGTGGTGGACAGGGTCCAATCTAGCCAGAGTTGACTTGCGCGCCGAGGAGTAAGCTTCACAACCATATTCCAGCTTAGACAATAAAAGTGACTTATGCAACTGTAGCATGGTGTCGGGATCTGCTCCCCATTTTGTTCCAGCAAGACCCTTAAGAATATTAAGAACAGATTTACATTTATCCACTATGTAATCTGTGTGTTCATTCCATCTGAGTTTATCATCAAAAATTAGACCTAAGAATTTGGTCGACCTTGAGATAGGGATTGGCCAATCCTTAAAGTGTAAAAGTGGGTCATAGTGAGGTTTTCTTAAACGACAGAAATGCATGCATTTGGTTTTATTTCGCGAAAATTTAAAACCCGAATTTTCGGCATTTTGGATAATTTTATTTAGAGCCGGTTGGAGACTTCTAGTTATTTTCCCGATAGTTGTGTCTGAACAAAATATTGCCAGGTCATCCACGTAAAGACATTTCTTTACGTCAGGACTAATACCCGATGCGATATCGTTTATTGCAATCGCGAATAGTGTGACGCTCAAGGGCGAGCCTTGAGGAATGCCATTCTCAAAAATCTTAGGCGTCGAGAACGCGTTTCCGCATTTTACCCTAAATCTTCTCTCTTTCAGGTAGTCGATTAGAAAGAGAGGTAAATTTCCCCTGAGTCCCCAGCCGTGCAGCTTTTGTAAGACACCGTACCGCCAGGTCATGTCGTACGCCTTTTCGAGGTCGAAAAACAAAGCCACCGTATGTTTCCTGTCCCTAAACGCACGCTGTACTGCGTTCTCCAAGTATATCAGTTGGTCCTGAGTGGATCGGTTTCTACGAAATCCTGCCTGATGGTCTGCGAGATACCGGTTATACTCCAGGTGCCAAACAAGTCTGTTGTTGACCATCCTTTCAAGAAGTTTACCCATACAACAAGTAAGACTGATGGGTCTATAACTCGAAGGAATCTGTGGATCTTTGCTGTTTTGAGGATGGGAACGATGATGGACTCTTTCCATTCCCCAGGGTAAGTATTTTCAGACCAACAGCGATTGTACAAATTCAGAAGGGACAACTTGGCAGTCAAAGGAAGGTTTTTGATAAATTCGTACGGAATTGTATCGGATCCAGGCGCCTTAGAATTAGAAAACCGTAGAGCCTCGTCAAATTCCGCCATCGAAAAGGGTACGTTATATTCTAGGTGGTCAGCGGTAGTGAAGTCGAGAGGAGTTTCCCGTTCTATCTTGTTGTCACGAAAAGTTGGTTCGTAGTTTTGAGAACTGCTAATTGATTCGTAGTGTTCAGCAATTGACTCAGCGATTAACTCCGGCATGTCGGCGGTAATACCATCTCGAGTAATGATTCGAGTGATGGACGTAGTTCTTCTGCCATTCACTAGAAGCTTTATCCTCTTCCAGACTTCCGATGAAGACGTGCTGGGGTTAATCAAGGAGACGTATTTGTTCCAGGAAGCTTTCTTGCGTTGAAGAACTATTCGACGAGCATTGGCTCTGGCTCTCTTAAAACAATCACATTTTCTTCAGTGGGACATCGACGAAATAAATTAAATGCCCTCCTCTTTGCTTTGATGGCATCCCTAACCTCGGGGCACCACCAGGGCACATTACGCACCATCGGCGTACCACCTCCCTCAGGAATAGCATTTCGGGCAGCTTGTAGAATATCGTTGGTAAAGGTTTCCACCCTTGGGATAGACTAAGCTCGGGGTTGATATATGTGGATACATTTTCCCGAAGATGTTCCAGTCTGCTTTATCAACGCGCCATCTAGGCATTATTATTATTATTATTATTATTATTATTATTATTATTATTATTATTATTATTATTATTATTTTTTTTTTTTTTTTTTTGTGTGTAGGAGGTGGGAAAACCTTCAAAAGGCACAAGTCTCCTAAGAGTCAAGTAGTGTGGGATTTTTACTCACTAAAAACCCACCTCCTAGAGCATCGACTGCAAAGGTCATTAGCTCTTCTATTTGCTGTTTATGTATTAATAGAAATTGTGTATATATTGATACAATTAGCTACAATTTGTTATAAAGTGCTATATCTTTGAGATATTGTAGAGTACTAACCATTTTTCCTTTTGTAGATTTAAAGATATGTCCCTTGCTAAACCATGGAGGTTCCGTTGTAATTGATATTGTGGACATTCACAGAGAACATGTACTACTGAGAGATTAACATTGCAGATTTCACATATTGGTGCCGGTTCTCCAGTTAATAAATGTTGATGGGTTAGAGACGTATGACCTGTTCGTAGACGATGAGCCCGTATTGAACATTGCCTGGGTAATTCCATCCGAACGTATTGTTGTGTCACAGATGGTTGAATTTTTACAAGTTGCGTGTTGGTGTTAGTCCATTGAAGTTGCCATTGTTCTAAGAGTTTGTCTTTTATACTTTTGCGGAAGTTAAATCTTGTCATCACAGTTGCAGGCGCTACCGAAGCTTCTCTTGTGTCTTTAACTGGATAATCGATCAAAATCGTCGGAATCGATTCGTGGATGTCATTAATAAATTCGAGAAAACGAAAACCTAATGAACGTGTTCGAGATCCTCCAGCATACGGATTTGTTTTAGGAAACAAGATTTTATTGTTGGGATTATTTACATTAGACCTTACTCCGCTCATGTAAGTGGTCATGAGTATGTTCCTTCTTGTTTCAAGAGGTAACATGCCAGATTCGATGTAGAGGCTTAATATTGGGGTAGTTGGAAAAGCTCCAATACAGTATATTATTATTATTATTATTATTATTATTATTATTATTATTATTATTATTATTATTATTATTATTATTATTATTATTATTATTATTATTATTATTATTATTATTATTATTTTTATTTTTTTTTTTTTTTTTTTGGCATCAACCACTAGGGTTATTAGCCACTCAGCTGCATCTTGTCATACCTATACTGTCATATACTATATGTTATGAAAATGACGTATTAAACGTAAAAATTGCATAATTTTATTCAGCTTGGTGTGGTCTAACTCTTCAAATGCATTTACGAAGTTAAAGTTTATATTGCATAACTGTTTGTGGTGCTGATATCGATTGCATTGATCGAAGATATGTTCCAGCGTAACTGGTACCCTGCATAGGTCGCATACACTTCTTGGCTTATTTGTTAAGAGATATTCGTGTGTGAGTTTTGTGTGACCTATACGGAGTCTAGTTAACACTACACTTTCTTTCCTTGACATTGATGGGTACCTTCGGCGTTCTCCTGTTTGCGGTAGGTGCTGCTTCAGTGCTCTGCTTTCGTTTTGCCATTCATTTTGCCACGCACTCCATACCTTGTTTTTGATCATTTTTCATTTTGAAGTTCGTCCCGGTGCTCTATGTTTGATAGTCTGCAAGCTGCTTGTATGTTATTGTGCAGTGGATATACGAGACCGTGTCATTTACACCGGCGCTGGTAAGGAAGTGGTTGATATGTGACTTAATTTTGAGGATTTTGAAATATATTTTAGTAAAATCCACGCTCTTCTGTACCTTAAAGGAAGTACTCCTGACTCTGCACATAAGCTGCTTGTCGGGCTTGTTGGGAAAGCCCCATTGCATACCTTAGGCAGATATTTTGAATGGTGTTTAGTGTATTAAGCCTAGTTTGACATGCTGACATATATACAACGCTACCATAATCCATTCGTGTTAGCACTAGTGCTTTGTATAAACGTAATATCACCTCTCTGTCTGCTTCCCACTTTGAGCTCGCTAAACATCTCATTACATTAATAATCTTTTTTGTTTTTGTTTTAATGTTTTCAATGTGACCTTTCCAAAGTAAATTTGAGTCCAGTGTTACACCTAGAAATTTATGTTGTTGTACACACTTTATTTGAAGGTCTTTTAAGTACAGATTGGGCTGGTAATGTGGTGTTCGCAGCCTGCAGAAATGCATGCAGACGGTTTTCTGCGGGGAGAGACGAAAACCTACACTCTCGGCTTGACTTAATATTGAGTTTATAGCCGTTTGTAGTCTAGGATTTCCGGCTGTGCCTAGTTTATAAGAGAGATATATGGCTATATCGTCAACGTATATGCTACGACCAATTGACCTGTCTAGCGTACTTGTTATGTTATTGATAGCTATGCTAAACAATGTAACACTCATTGGTGATCCTTGTGGAATTCCATTTTGCATGTTGTATGCTGCTGACAAGGTATTTCCTACACGAACTTTAAAATACCTGTTTGTTAGAAATGAATTTATAAATTGTCCCATGTTGCCTCTTATCCCCCAACTGTGTATTTGGGAGATGACTGCATACCTCCAAACCGTATCGTACGCCTTTTCAAGGTCGAAGAATACGGCTACGCTGTGCTCTCTTTTGGAGAAGGATTCTTGCACTTTTGTGCACAGTTGAACTAAATTATCGGTGGTAGAATAATTTTTTCGAAAACCCGCTTGGTATCTGTTAATCCAGCCTTTCTCTTCTATGAGTGTGGTAATTCTTTTGTTTACTATTTTTTCTAGGATTTTTCCTAAACAGCATGATAAGGCAATTGGTCTATAGCTTTCGGGATTGCACGGATCTTTTCCTGGTTTAAGGATTGGGACGACTACTGTCATTTTCCACAGTGATGGGTAATCTCCTTCATTCCAAACCCTGTTAAATATGTGCAATAAGTCTCGTAGGCTTGAGTCGGGTAAGTTTTTAATTACTCTATTTGGAATGTCATCTACACCCGCAGCTGAGTCTTTCATGTATCTTAATTCGTTCTTAAGTTCTGTCATGGTTATAGGAATGTTATATGTTTGCTCCTGCTCCTCGTCAAAATTTAATGGTAACTCACGCTGGTTCTTAGTGGTTAAAAACTCTTGAGTGTAATTTTGATCGCTGCAAATATGTTGGTAGTGGCAAACTCTACGGCAACTTCGTAGGGATGACTTATTATGCTTCCATCTGACAATATCTTTGGAAGAGTAAATTTATTATTTTTCCCCGATATAGCGCGAATTTTTTTCCATAACTCTGAAGCCGCAGTTTTACAATTTATGCTGCTTGTGTATTCTTGCCATGACCGTTTTTGGCATTTCTTATTTCTAATCGGGCTATAGCTCTACACCTTTTAAATTGTATTAAATTCGCGGTTGTGGGAGTTACCGAAAATCTCTTAAGAGCTTTCTTTCGCTCATCTATTGCTTTAGCGATTTTCGAATTCCACCAGGAACCCTTATCCTGTTTGGGATACTTTTGTTTTGGGATCGTCTCTTGAGCAGCATTGATGATGGATTCATTTAAACTATCTATCGTTTCATGTCTGGAAAATGTTTTATCGGTACTATTTTTGTTAAACTCTTCCCACTTCGCTCGGTTCAAGCACCATCTGCTACTTGATGACTCCAGTGATTTTGCGACTGACGATTCGATTAAAATTGAAAATGATCGCTTCCATGCAAATCCCCACAGGATTCCAATTTAGATTATGTGCACTTTGGGGAGTACATAGCAAGATCGATAGCAGAGAAAGAGTTTGATTTGGCATTAAAGAATGTTGGAGTGCCATCATTGAGAAGTATCAGATTGTTTCGATCCAAGAAATTTTCCACATTCTTACCTCTGGTGTCATATCTTTCGGAACCCCACAACGGGCTGGAGTTAAAGTCTCCTAAAAGCAAATAAGGCTTTTGTAGTTGAGACGTTATGTTTTCTAAATCCTGTATCGTCCAATTACCATCCGGTAGGTATATGTTACATAACACCAGGTTGATAGGGTGCGTTACGTGCACAGCTATTACTTGTAGAGGTGACATTAGATTTATTTTTCTGTATACACAGTTTTGATGTAAAAAGGTGGCTACACCACCTTTTGCTCTTAAACAGGGAGACATATCACGTCGACAAATGGTATATTGGTTTAAGAAATATTTTTCTTCTTTATTAAAATGCGTTTCTTGCATACAGATAGCTAATGGTAAGTACCTTTTATTATGAGTTTTAATTCTTCAGTGCTTTTTTACAACCATTACAATTCCACTGGATTATACTTTCCATCGCCATTTTGGATTAGATTTTTGTTTAGGACGATCACATTAACATTTAGTAAATAAAATATAAAAGGTAAATATCACAGAATATCACATGTTTAATACTAATATCACAGTTACAATTAAAACGTCACATAGAAATTAATAAAATATCACAGGTGGTAGACTAGAGTATTGACTAGGTATCGTCTAACGACGAATTACTTTTTGAGGGCCTCTAGGTACACCTTTCGGCCATCCCTTTTTCTTTTCCACTCTTCTTTAGCTTTCGCGAGAATACTGGTCAATAGATTCAATACTAGAATCATTATTTTCAGGTTTTCGCTTTTCACCTCGAGATTCATCCTCCATTCTTTCGGCGTCTGATAAGGATATGGATGGAAATCTGGGTTTAGGTATACAAAGGGTGCGGCTAAGGGTTCTACAGGAGTGGAAGCTGATGGTGCAACTTTATTTCCTGTTTTAAACTCGTCTCTAATTATATTCCTAATTTCCGAAATCAAATCTGCTTTTAACACTTCAGTGGAAGGAGCAACTACGTGCCAGAAGAACCATTTCTTCTCTAATTACTTTTCTTATTTCGGGCATGATTTCCTTTAACGTGCTGGCGGTTGATGAGGCAATCTGCGCAAATGTCGATCTGCTTGTGACGGCAGAGCCTCCATCTGTTTTGCCTGTGGGTAAGACACCTTATTTAAGACCATAATTTCTTTATCTTAGCTTCCCTTTGATGAATAGGGCATCCTTTCCAACTAGGCGTGATCACCTTCACAGTTTGGGCATTTTTTGGAGATTCACAGGAGATTCCCTCGTGAATTTCCTTTCCACACAAATTCTTGGATTTTACAATTTATTGAAGAATGTCCAAACCTTTGGCAGTTGAAACACCTCAGAGGATTAGGGATATATGGCCTAACTGCTAACTTCATGGCTTTATATTTTTGGTAAAGTTGTTTTATTGAAAGTAAGAATATGATTAGGAGAATCTACCCATTTATCTCCTTTTCTAACATTGATTCGTTTCACGTCAATTACCATTTCGTGTTCCAGACCGTTTAATACTTCTTCTATCGTACAGTTCAACAAATCTGGGCAGTACACTACCCCTTTGCATTGGTTGAATGTAGGATGAGGTTACCTCAACTTCCATTTCTGCACTCTTTTGACGCTTAATAATTTTCGCGATTGAGCCTTTGACTTCTCTACACAGAGTCCTTTCATTTTCTTAATGCTATTAACTTCTCCAACCAATCCAAACAATGCGTTTAAATTAGGAAGGACTGACCTTTTCAAAGTCCTCCTCCTCTTTAAGGAGCAGAAACCGGGGTAAAGGTACCTTTCCTGCTTTCCTTTTGAGGCAGTTTGAGTACGCTGTCTACCTTCAGCGCTTATTTCAGAGGATAAGTCCTCATTTAAATTTATGTAACTCATACAAGTCCCACGAGTTGGGATGTAACAACGTCGACTACAGCAGTGCACCCATACCATAGCAAGGCTAGATACTGTGAGAGGCGCCGTTTCCCCACAGGCGTTTCAACGCTAGCGACCAGGCTTCCCCTGGCCACGCTCAGGCTTCCCTCGCGCAATCCCTTCAGCACCTAAAACTGCCAAACGACCTTGGGATTGGGGGATTTTTATAGAGGTTACCTTCCTCGTAGTCCAGGCAATTAAGACCACCGACCGCTACCTGTACGACGTTCCCTAGCACGCCCTGCTAGAGTCTCTGAAGTACAGTTCGTGGTTGCGGTATTAGGACACGGCTAGCGCTCAGCCGTCCCCAGCAAGGACATCCGGCTTGCCACACCCGTATACGCTTTTGACGGCGCATGTCCTGGGAAGAGTAGAAAGAAAAGGAAGAGGTCTCTCAGCTGCTGGGAGCCTGAAGAGAACAAGAGTTAGAGCGAGGTGCTCCGACAGAAAGAGTTAAAGTAAGGAAGCCACTCAAGACTAGTATAAGAAAAGTGAACTTCCAGCTAAGGGGACGCAGGGTTGCCGTCCCTGTCCTGTTAGTTACAAGGCCCCACGTAAACTGGTCCGCGACACCGTATTCTGTAGAGCTAACAGTGGCAGGTTGACGCCACGAGCTCATATTTCGGTGTAGGCCTTGCATCACTTACGATCATTTGCAAGGTCGTTCCCCTATCCGCCACCTGGGGACGCGCCTAGTAGGTAGTTCAACCCCTAGGTATTATTATTATTATTATTATTATTATTATTATTATTATTATTATTATTATTATTATTATTATTATTATTTTTTTTTTTTTTTTTTTTTTTGCCTAAATTTAGCATCTTAGGCTATTAGCCCTTATTTTCTGTATTCATATCTAAATTTTACCAAACAGGTCTGTATATTTTAAATAATTGATAACCTTATCCATATTTTCGTAAATTAAACATTGCTCAAACGTCTGTGGCAGTAGACTTGTTTGACGCTCCAATACGTATTTGTTGCACTCTATAAGAATATGTTTAACTGTTAGGACTTGTTGACATCTATCACATATAGTTGGTCTTCGGCCTGTTAGCATGAACTCAGATGTTAGGTTTGTATGACCTATTCGTAACCTGAGAAGACAACTTGCTCTCTTCTATTCTTGTGGCCCATGTACTTTAATTTTTAACATTTGGATTTTGTCTGTAATGGTCTGTGTGTTTGATTAGTTAACCACATTTTGATGATTAAATTTTTATGGATGCGGTTTACTTCTTCGACAGGCAGTGCTATTTCGTCAGATCTTCCATTGTTAGCCATGAATTTCGCTGACTCATCGGCTAGTTCATTTTCCCTGATTCCTACATGACTAGGTATCCATGCAATTACAATTTGCTTGTTTGTTTCCATTATATTATGCAACAGGGATTGTATTTTGTACAAGACCATTTTGATTATAAGCGTTATTTACAGACTGAGTAGCATTTAGTGAGTCCGTGCAAATTATAAACCTTTGATTTTCTGTACAACTAAGTATGTACAAGATTGCGTGTTAAGCTATCAATTCTGCTGTATACACTTGTATTCATATGCAATGATACAGCATGGTTTATACCTTCACAGATAAAGCTCCCACCCTTCTGGTGTTTTTGATCCATCGGTATGAATGAATATGTGATCTTTGTATTTTTCTTTTAATTCGTAAAGTTTTAAAAATACACTTCTGGAGACATCCGTTTCAGAAATTGGCTTAATTCTATTGCAAGTGTTGGTTTAATCATTAACCAAGCTGGTACTTCATATAAGCATCTTAGTAATTTGGATTTCCGGGAGTCGATATTTATCTATTATTTTTCTCACCCTAACGGCTAACGGACGCGTAATGGTTGGTCTTTCATTAAATAGGTTTCAGAATTGTCGTTGAGTAAAATATTTTGAAATGGATTTTCTGGGTTTGATATCACCCTATTGCAATATTTTAGGTTACCATATCATATCGGTACAACAATGACATAAAAACTTTCTCTGTAAACCGCTAATCTTGGGCTTGTTCTGTATGCTCTAGTGCCTTCTTTAGGATGTTGTAATGTATTAATTCGAGAGGAGCTATCCAAGATTTTCGAGCTGCAGCGTAAATTGGTGCCCCATAATCGATCTTAGCCAGAGCTGTGTTAAATCTGGAGAAGTGTATACTATTACTTCCCCAGTTTATGTTAGCTAGACAAGTTATGAGATTTAAACATTTTTACTACGATCAGTTAATTCATGAATGTGGTCTTTCCAGCGGAGTTTTTGATCGAAAAGTACACCCAGGAACTTTGTTACCCTTTGGGCCTTAATCTGTATTCCATTTAGCATTAATATAGGTTCATTGTGCTTGACCGTAATCGACAAAATGAGTATATGCTGTTTTGTAGGAGAAAAGAAACCAATACTTTGTGCAGTTTTACTAAGTTTATTAATGACATCTTGTAGGCATTTATTTATGTCATCCATGGAAGAGGAGGACTTAAAATGCATAAATCATCTACATACATTGTTCTTCCTACTGAGTCACCAACCGCCATCAAAAGTTTGTTAACAGCAACAATAAATAAGGTAACGCTCAGAGTAGAACCCTGAGGGATGCCGTTTTCCAGTGTTCCAGTTCTTGAATATACATCACCTAGCCTCACCTGAATGGTTCTATTTAGCAAAAACTTTGAATAAAATTCGCCATTTCTCTCTAACTCCCCACCGTGCAAAGTGTTTAATATGTTATACCGCCATGTCATGTCAAAAGCTTTTCAAGTCAAAAATACGACAACAGTGTGTTGTCGATTAAAACCCATTTGTATGTCATTCTCTAATAAGGCCATACAATCTATTGCAGAATAGTTTTTCCTGAACCCAAATTGGTATTGAGATAATAGTTTATGCTTTTCTAGAAACCACACCAGCCTATTGTTAACCATCTTTTCCATTATCTTCCCATACAGCATGTTAAGGATTGGTCTATAGCTGCTGGGAGGTTAGTCGTTCCTTGAGGTTTTAATATGGGATCACTGTTGCAATTTTCCAGATATCAGGATAAGACCCGAGCGCCATATTTCGTTGTAGATATTCAACAATGTATGCTTTGTAGATAATGGAAAATGTCGGATCATCTCGTATGATATGCCATCTGGACCTGGTGAAGTGTTTCTACACTTTGATAGTGCATGTTCCATTTCTTCTATTGTGAAGGTGACATTATATGGACACATCTCGGCTGTACCAAAATTTAGGGGCACTTCGAGTGTTGATTTAATGGTTTTAAAATCTGCATCATAATTCGACGAACTGCTAACTTTTATGAAATGTGTCACCATACACTCAACCATTTCCTTTATATCTGTTACAAGACCTTGTTAGCGTTGAGAGCTACCGATATTGATGCGAAAGCGTCCAGTAATTTTCTTAATACCGTTCCATAGCTCTCTGAAGTAGTATTCTACCTAATGAGGAGACGTAGCTTCTCCAACTATTTTGTTTAGCTACGAGTATAAGTTCTTGCAATGGCTCGGCAACGTTTAAATTCTACACAATTTTCCATTGTAGGTATTCTGCGGAATTTATTTAGAGCTTTCTTCTTTTTTCAACCGCGTTTGATATCTTTTATTCCACCACGGAACGGATCGTGTGATTACCTGTTGTTTGATTTTGAATGGTACATTCTGCTGCATTTATTACATCTCTTGTGAATTCTCTGCGTTTGTACTTTCATTTGAAAGAGCATGTCACCAAATTTATCCCAGTCTGCTTTATTTGTTTTCCAGCGTATTGGTTTACTAACATCGTAACCACTTTTAGGAAATTTGATTAGTATAGGGAAGTGGTCGGAAAAGACTTCTTCGCTCAATACGGACCATTCAATGTTAGGTACTAAAGCAGGACTACATTGACAAATCTAGCACAGAAAACGAAGAAGAACGGGAATTTATAAAGTCGGATCTCCATTGTTCAATAAAACGATATTATTGTTGTGAATTATATCTTCAATTATCTTTCCAGCGGTATTTGTATCTTGAGAGCCCCAAAGACCATTGTGCATTAAAAGTCCAACCACCAGAAATGGCCGGGAAGTTGGTCGATTATGTCTTGAATATCCTGGGACGCCCAAGAATTGTTTGGTAAGTATATGTTACAAATACACATTTTTGTAGGAACGGAGGTGAGTATAGCTGTTACTTGAAGATCTGTTCAATATCAATTTTTTCGCAGGTATCCTTCTCGGACAAATATAGCGACACCACCGGCTGCCCTTCTATGAAACGGGCCGTCCTTTCTATGGACACGAATCCACGAAGATTAAAATGTTTGATGTATAAATCTAGTTTCTGAAACACAATATATCTGGAGATTTGTCTACGATAATCTTTTTATTTCAGGATAGTGATGAACCAGACCATTACAATTTGTTGTATAATTGTGTGCCATTTTAATGTTGTTGTTATTTAAAATTTTATGAAAGATACATAACAATAAGTGTGTAGACAAAAATATAAAATCTATATATAAGGACAAAACAAAGGTATAGATAAAATCTTAAAATAATATGAATAAATAAATAAAACAAATACAGACACAAGAAAATTAAAATATCACAGATGTTTTTATCACTTCTTTGACTAGAACCTATCTATCACTTCTTTGACTAGAACTTGATCCTCTTTGGACGTGCCCCTAGGTTTACTTTGGGCCACCTTTTCTCTTGACTACGTCTATCAAGTCTTTGTCTATGGATTCTAAACTAGATTCTGTGTTTAACCTAGTTTCTTCTATAGGCACATAGTTTCCGAAGAAACACTTTCATAACATCACGTTTCCTTTTTCACCAAAACTTTCCTCTTCCATTGAAGGATCTGGTTCAGTGACAGTAAACTTAGCTTGTTGTGTTTCCGTAGGTTTTACTGGTTGCTCTATTTGAGATATTGGTGCTTTATTTTCTGTTACTATTGGGTGATTGCATTTTGTTTAGATAATACTTGCATAATGGTGGACAACTCTTCTTTTATTATCTTTTATTTCAGGTATAAAGGAGGTAGTCGAGTAGGATGAAGCAATGTTTGCGTAGGATATGGACGTGTGGTTAAGTTGTTACTTGTTGTTTAGCTTCCTGGTACGATATCTTGTGGATAACCTTTACTTCTTGAATCCTCATTTCCTCCTTATATACAGGACATGCTTTGCTAAGGCTGTATGGGGTCCTCCACAATTTGACACTTAATTGGCTCCTCGCAACGTAAGCCTTGGTGAACATCTTTTCCACAGATGCACCGTTGAGGTTGTTTACATGAAACAGATGTATGCCCAAACGCTGACAGTTAAAACATCGAAGCGGATTTGGGATATACGGTCGTACTCGCAGCGGTAGAAGGCCGCTTGAACTGTTTTTGGTAACTGAGGGCTATTAAACGTTAAATGTGATTAGAGTATCCTCCAATATTCCTCGAATTTTCGACTTTATTCTTTTAACGTCTATGATGCCTTGAGTTTCTAAATTTTCTTTAATTTCTTCAACTGTGCAATTCAGCAAATCAGTACACTACACCTTTGATATATTTAACGTAGCATGAGGTTTTATAACTACATTCAAGTCTCCAAAACGTGTCAGTTGCATTAATCTTTTAGCTTGTTTACTTGTATTTGTTTCTATCAATAAATCACCTTTAACTTTTCTAACGTTTTTTAAATCTCCAACTAAACCAAACAAAGTTTTACTTATAAAGAAAGGACTCATAGAGGAGAAATCCTTTTCACATTGAATGAGCAGAAACCGGGGAACGACCTCCTTTTTGCTGCTTACATTCAAGATTGCCAATGTGGGAAAATCTTCCCTGTCATAGCCAGGTCTAATGGCACAAATCTGGCTTTTAGGGGGATTATGAAGTGGACCCTCAACCACTTCCATGTTTAAAGAGGTGGCCCTCTCATTGTTATTAAATGACACACTCATCCTGTTCCACGAGAACCCTCGGTAATAAAGTCACAAGTAGCAGAGCCATACTACGAAGGCATTTATACTGTGGGGGCGCCTCTTCCCACAGGCGTTTCAACGTAGGACCAGGCTTCCCTGGCCACGCTTAGGCTTCCTCGCGCAATCCCTTCAGCACCTAAAACTGCCAAACGACCTTGGGATTGGGGATTTTTATAGAGGTTACCTTCCTCGTAGTCCGGGCGGTAAAGCCAAGACCACCGACCGCTGCTGTACAACGTTCCCTAGCCACGCCCTGCTAGAGTCTCTGAAGTACAGTTCGCGGTTGCGGTATTAGGACACGGCTAGCGCTCAGCCGTCCCCAGCAAGGACATCCCGGGCTTGCCACACCCGTATACCTTTTTGACGGCGCATGTCCTGGGAAGAGTAGAAATAAATGGAAAAGGTCTCCAGCTTACGCTGGGAGCCTGAAGAGAACAAGAGTTAGAGCTAGGGCCCCGACAGAAAAGTGTTAAAGTGAAAGCCACTCAAGACTAGTATAAGAAAAGTGTGCGTTCCTTATTATTATTATTATTATTATTATTATTATTATTATTATTATTATTATTATTATTATTTTAAAACAATAACATATCAGTCAACAGAGTAAAACAACTTTTTTCAATCAGTGCAGAAAAATGTAAGGGGCGGACAACATTCACATGAAGGTGGTGAAAATAATGTGGAAGAAAGTGAAAAAATATAAATATTAATTAGTTATTTTAATATTTACAACGTTGTAGGTTTGAATACACAGTATGTTTCTTTATTTGCTTCTTTTTTTAAATAAATATACTGCTTTGCTTCAATACAGAATGTTATTTATTTTTATGTAAATGCACTTTAAAATATCTTGATAATCCGGATTTGTCTGGTTTTAACAGATCCTGATTATCGGACACTACTTATAAAGGCATTATGAACGATATGATCATAAATTAAACATAAACACCACCATTGAGTAAGTAAAAATTATTAAGAGGTGCAATGTAATGTAAAATTTTGTTATATGGCTATCTTACTTGTTCCTCTGCACCCCACTAACGACAAACTAAACTACTGTGTAGTGCTGACACCATCGTTCGTAAACAGAGTTTGCATGTGATATGAAATTTTTCGCTGAATGAATAACATTTTATTCAAACTTCGCAAGAAACCGATGCCGTCACCTCTTTTATATTAGAAATGATTCGAGGATTAATTTTATGAACGATTTTAAGTATATAAATAATTTACATGTTCCCTGTTAATTACATACTTGTTTATTGGTTTTAACGTCAATAAAACTGTGTAATTGCATATAGGTACAAAAATAGAAATTAAAGTGTTTAAAATAAAAAAAATGCTTTGATAAACAAGTTCCACTTCATTATAAAATTGAATTTACGTATACAGCGTATTTCATAATAAAGATCACATTAATTTTATGAACGATTTTAAGTATAATTATTTATATTTCCTGTTATTAATTCTACTTGTTTTTGCACATCAATAAAAATTGTAATTGCATAAAAAAAATTGAAATTAAAATTTAAAATAAAAAATGCTTTGATCAACATTTCATAACAAAATTTACTTTAATTTACGTATACAGGGTAATTCAGAATAAAGATCACATTAATTTTATGAACGATTTTAAGCATATAAATATTTATACGTTCCTGTTATTAATTATATATTTGTTTATTGGTTTTCCCTCAATAAAACTTTGTAATCGCATATGGAAAAATAGAAATCCGTGTTTAAAATAAAAAAATGCTTTGATAAACAAGTTTTACTTATAACAAAATTTACTTTAATTTTGGGTATTTCAGAATAAAGATCACATTAAAAGTCATTATTAATTTTATTAAATACATAAAAAAAAGTTTAACTCGAGTAGAATTTGAACCTACGACATTCAGATAGAGTGGCGCTCTAAGACATTTCAGTTTTAGCATTAAAATGGACAGGGACGTTTATAAAAACATCTTTAAACAAGACTATTTAATGCGTCAAAATATTGTTTACATTTTCGATAAATGTAGGTAGGAAAAGCCGTAATACTTTGAGCTGTCCTAATTGATGTACCGATTTTAGCAGAAGCCATCGTGTGGGAAAAAATTTGTGCTGCATATTTAACGCGCATTTTTTGAAAACTGTTCGGATTCAGGTGTTCGTCCTTAATTTTATACATACCTCGAGTTGTTTTACTTCTCGAATCAATTTCGTAAGTTTCTAAAATGTCGTTCCAACCAACGCGTTGTTTGCTTACTATATTGTAATTTGCTATTCATAAAGTTTATTACGTCAGCTCTTCATTAAATGCGGTGCGTCATAGCAGGTTAAAATACTCTCCCCATCAATAATTATTTCTGGACATTTCGCCGTAGCCCCAAGCAAATTGAATACAGAGCGATTATTAGTCCCCTGGTCACAAAATAGTAGTAAAGGCTTTAAGGAGGTGTTTCTCAATGTCTTCACCACATTGACAATAATATTTGTTAATTCCATGCCTTTTACGGGTCCCGCTGAAACAAAATAGCCCACAGGAATTTTCCAGTTATCCAATAGTCCACGAACTAAAAATACTAGCGCACTATTAGCTACTTTTGGATTTCTTCCCAAAAATCCCAAGTCCTCAAATCCCTCAATTAGATCAAAATCTAAATGTTGCCTTAAAGATATTTCATCAAATGCTACAGCACATACTTTCTCCCGTTTATGTCTATAATTAGTAATTTTACACCATATCCCAGTGCTGCTGGGTAATACATGTTCCTATGTAAGTTTTAAATGTAATTCCATCCTTTCCACTTCAATTTAACACATAGTTTAAGTTTTCTTAAAATCGTAATCGTGTCCACTATTTTTATCATTGTCCATAAGTTTTGTTGCATTGAACTGTATTTTATACAAGTTCTTTATTACAAATTTGTACTACATGTCACTCATGATTTACACATATATGGGGAATAAATTTGGGAAAGTTTTGGAAAGCTTTGATAGAAATCTAAATATCTCCTGAATGGTTTTCCTTATTTAGGAAAAGACGATATGCGTCCAAGAACAAAGAACCAACAAATAGCCAAAAGTAGGCCAGTAGAATTTTGCTAATAAAACTAAATTTTAAAGGTGTGTGAAATTAATTTTATTAATATTTTTTGTCACTTCGGGCAGTTTTCGAATTTTTTTAGTTTTAGTTTCAGATTTGTTCATTCGCAGTTTTTTCGAAAGAGATTTCAAAAAACGCTTAATCATAACTTTAAACATGTGACAGGACACATTCGTGTTTGAATAAACGTTTTTTTGCAATTCTTTTAAAATAATTTATTTTAAATTGATTGAGGTTTTGTGTCCAACAATTAATTTTGATAATTGACGTAGCAAAATGGAAACTTCATTATAAAATTAAGTTTTTGGTCTTGTGAGGTAACTTATTCTTGACACACCAAAATCTTTTAAAAGATATGTAATTCTGTTTGGCTAATGGGAGAATCATCAGATTCTAGCATATAATTTTTGCAACACATTTATTTTTGTTTATTAATTTATTTGCTGCATATCCAGCGACATAAACATTGCTCGAAAGTTCTAAGTTTACCGCCCTAGAAGTTCCAATGAAACATCAACACCCTCCGGAGTATCCAAATCGGGGTTTTCTATTTCTTCATTAACACTGGAAGTATTTTCGACTTCATTTATTCGTTTATTCGGGTCCTTTTCTTCGGCACTTTCTTTTTGGTTTATCAAATTTTCTTCTATTTCCAAATAATCCGAATCCGAATCTTCTTTACAATTACTTGCGTTATAGTCAGCATTTTTTAACTTTATATATAAATTATGCTGTAGGCCAATTCTAATTCACGAATAGTGGGGTAGGGATTGTAACCTCTACGTGTCCTCGCAACAGAAAAAAAGTTTTCTAATGGATCTTGGTTAAGGTTAGAAGTCTATAAATATGTTGTATCTAACTCATTACGTAAATCAGCAAACAGATTTAAAATTGCTTGTTTTAACAGGAACCCATCTAAACAATATATATTGTTTTTCTTTCGACCATTTTTCCTATCGAAAACTTCAACGGATTCAAATTGTTACGCTTCTTTTAGAGTTTTCATGGAAACATTATCTTCTCTGAGAGGCTTTCGGTATACATTTTGTCAAAAATATGCCTACTATTTAAAGAATCAAACGTTCTGTCCACTTTCTCGATGAAATCTGCAGTATCTTTACTAGTTTCATTTTGTAGTAAATTTAAAGCGCTGCTGTGCATATCGCAGAAGCCATAGAATGACAAAAATTTGAACTGCATAAATACGTGCATCTTTTGGAAGTTAAGGATAAATATGCACGTCCGTTACTTTGGGAAGAGTGCGTTTGATGAACTTTTCCTGTCTAAATTGTAAGTCTTTCAATATCTGCCCAAGACACTTCTCTATTGTTTACTACAAATTTTAAAGTCTTTTCATGAAATGATTGGAAGCGATTTCAAGAGATGCGGTGTTCAGTATATATCTTATGATTTTCGATATAAAAGAAAGGCTTTTTTAGAGCATTTCAGTAAATTGAGGGCCTTGATCACAAGTAAGAATTCGTGGGAATAACTTTACTTTAGAACTTTCTTTATGACCGTTCTTACTAGATCTTGAAGGTCATTTGATTTGGCTGCAGATGCATAAAACAGAACGGTAATTGCCAATTTTTATAAGGCCGCGAAGATAAAAATTAATACACTGTTTGCTGCTTTCTTTTACGTCCTAAATGGCCAAGATCCTCAATTTTTCGACACGATCAAGATAGTCGCTGTATTCTTGATTTGTTTTACATGACATTTCATCCATGAGTAACCTCTCGTTCTCTTCTGGTCATATATTTAACTCGATCTGCAACCTTTTAATGAGTGCAGTATCAGTTCCAGTTGGTATATTAGTTACCTTCAACCAGTTCTGAATAGTCGTTACGCGGGCAAAATGAAGCCAAAATTTTTCAACAAGAATTTATTCTGAAGGTGACTTGTAGTAAATAGACAATGCTAGATGTTTTTCTTTATATTTGCCGCCTTTCTTACATGAAAGCATTGCATGTTTACGAACGTTTGCACAAAATCATTTTCGTCGATAGTAATTTGTTTATAACGTTCATTGAAGAAAATTTTTCTTAAATTCTGGGCCTCTCACATTTTTTTCTCTTGGACGAATTTAATTTTCTTCGAAATCTTTAATTTTCAAGTTCAACTTTTACATTTAGAGGTCAATATTTTTCCACTTGGCATGTTGATTATTCGATTTAACAATTGATTCTACATCCGAAGAACTTATTTTTCCTTGCAGGTTCCTGAATTGTCGTTTTGTTTGTTATTAATTCTAAATCTTCACTTGAACCTTTGTCTTTGATGTTGATGGAAAATCTGCTGCATTAAATTTTGTAAAGGTGGTTGAAATTTAATTCATCAGAATTTTGCAACTGGTGGAGTCCTTATTTGTTGAAGTTTGTATTTTCTTTTCTGAAACAAAATTATTTGTAAAAAGTTGGCGCGGTACCTTCTCAGATTTTTATAAACTTTCGATTAAGTATTCAAACATGTTCATCAAATAAAAAATGAGTCCCTATTTTTCTGGTCACGGCATAATTGAGAACGATTAGTATATTACTTTTATACTTGTTCAGTAATTCAAATGCTGGATTATCTAAACGTAATAAATTTCTGTAAAATATCTTCAACAAAAGTTCATTATTCAGCATGTTAGAAAGTTGTGTGTTGACTGCGTCTTTGCAACCAATTTTTGGTCCACATACTTCGTTTTTTCGTTTGTGTTTGACAAGTTATTTGTTTTAATTAATGGTTGCTGTAGTATAAATTTCATCACTAGTAATCATCAAGCGGATAATTTAAATTTTAAAACCAAGTCGCAAATCCAACAAATTTAGGTTAAGCATAAATTAATAAGTTTGTTTATATACAGATTACACAGTTGCAATCTGTGGTTTATATAATGTAACCCTTTGTAACTAAATTCCATAAACGATTTAAACTGCCATGTTTATTAGAAAAATTTACAGAAAAAAAATTAGAAGAGGTTGCATACGTATTATTAGGGAACAAAATTTTATTAAAATTTAAACCAAAAATTTACTTAATTTATTTTGAAAATTTATTGGTCAATTTTAAAATTTAGTATCGTTCAAAATTTTAAGATGTTTTAAAAATAGTAATACAAATACATTTTAACTAAACGTCCTAGCATGGGTTACAATCATTTTAATACAAAAAAATTAGATAATATATATGAATAAAATTAATTAAGTTTAATTTTATGAATGTACCAGGAAAACAAGAACGGCCGTCCCATATCTCACAAAATGGATTATAGCACAGGTTCGGGAAAAATTTTTTTATAACAAAAGTGGCCTGGAGAAACGCCTGGAAATTATTTTCAGAATTGTAGGTCCACCGCTAGAGGGCGTATTTTGACAGTTAAAATTTTAAAAGCAAAATTTTTCAAAATTTACTCAATTAAGGGCATATTAAATATTATAATCAGATTCCTCCACAAATTTTGCATATTTTTATTTGACAAATTTTAGTCTATCTCTTCAAATAAGGGTGGGAGAGTGGGAACCTTGTTACGAAAAAACGCCTTTAATTCAGGTTCTTTGACCGATTTTAATAAACTTGATGTTGTTTGAAAGAGCTTTTGTTAAACAGTAGAAAATTTGTAAATTTGAAGCAATCTGATTAATAAAATAAATGCTAGAGGGCGCTGTTTAATATTTTTTTAATATTGTGTTTTCTCTTTACAATTTTAAATGGAAGCATAAAAATTTAAGTAGGTCTTTAAAAAAAAAGACTAAATTAGTAATAAAAAAGTGAAAACTGCAAGTCGATATCTTTTTTCTATCCTGAGATATCGTAAGAAACAGTAAATGTCAGGAATTGTTCTTCCAACGTCTAGTAGGCTAGTTCGCGTTAACGGAAATTACTAAAATTTAGCTTGGATGAAAAGATCTTACATTGGTCTGCAGTAATTTAAACGTTATCATACTAAACGGTTGCCACTAGATTACCTAAATGTAATGCTGTCGCTACTAACAATGAGAACAAATTATAAAATAATGTGATAAATCTAACATTTTTTTTAATTATATAAGAATGTTATATTTGTTTTCAAGCGTGTTTAGTAAATCAAAAGCATAAAATATCAATAAAACCGATATTTGCCCAGCAACAACAAATACAGTTTAGAATATGAATTACGATTTACTGATGACAACAAAAATTTAAGTAAAAAAGGGCCATGTTTAAGATATTAAAAAAATTCCTGTTGAAAAAAGCCAAAAGCTAAATGAAAATTTTAGGGCATTTATTTTAAAATTATTCCGTTGGATGTATGCCAGTACCTAAAACAGACGGCATCACAGCAGAAGAGTTTTCTCCGACTCGTACACCGTGTGCGTACTACTGAAATGGAATCTTCCTGTGTACCGAAGACAACGCAGAGGTAGAACAGAAGAAAATGTTATTCATTCAAGCACCAGAGCTATAACTAGAGACTTGGTATATGTCAAACCACCGTCCAAAATACTTTTAAGAGAACACAGGTGACTACTTATTTATTAATGCTTTTTTCGGTATTATAATGATAAAAATGTTTTAATTTTTTTTAGTTTGTCGTTGTATGTTTTCATTTTTATCATACCGAAAAAGTCATTACATCAAAATTAACTTTAACAACATGACTAATGTATTTGCCCATTTTATGTCCAGTTTCAATAAAACCAAATTATTTAATGAAATTATCTTATGCTATGGAATAGATTTTAACTAACAAATGATAATTAAGTGAGGCAAAGTAAAAAAAAAGGTACTAATAATAAAAATAATGAGAAGCCGGGGAAAAAAATTCGTAGTAACATTACGAGAAATGCATTTAAAGTCCTTTTCGTTTACTAACAACGAAGGACTTCAATGTTCTTATTGATCTTTATTTATAATATACTATTTTAGATTGCACCCATATCACATGGTGCTACAAATAGATTGAATGCTCAAGATTTCGATAATTGGATTTTTGCAACTGGCTCTCAAATATGATACACGACGATCCTGAAATACTTTCACGAATTTGGACAGATAAGGCTACTTTTCATAGTGATGGAAAAATCGACATAATATGCACTACTGGTCTGAAACGAATCCCCACTGGATGGGAGGTCCAACATCAGGGTCGTTGGTCTGTAAATGGTTAATTTAGGTGGAGAAATAATTGGGCCTTTTTTTAATGAGACCGTTACTGGAGAAAGATATTTAGATTTTTTAAGCAACGAATTGCCACTTCTTTTAGAAGACCATCCTTGGCCATTCGTCGTGACATGTTCTTGCAACATGATGGGTGCCCAAATTATTCTAGAATATTCGGAATTTCTTAGATCAATCATACCCTGAAAGGTGAATAGGACGTGGAAGTTTATTTATTTCCACCAAGGTCTCCAGACCTAACTGTTTAGATTTTTTTTTTGAATAAAAGATCTCGTTTATGCCGATAGACCCACAACAAGAGCTGACATGATTAAAAGAATACGACAGACAATATGAAGTATTTCAAGGGCAGAAATTGAAACTGCTGTTTAGTCAGGATTAATTTCGCATTGAAAATGATGGACGACATTTGAACATCTAGGGCGACACTAATTAACGTAGTTATTTATTTGTTTTAATTATTAGATTTATCACATTATTTTTTATAATTTGTTCTCATTGTTAGTAGCGACAGCATTACATTTAGGTAATCTAGCGGCAACCATAACATTAGTATGATAACAGTTTAAATTACTGCAGACCAATGTAAGATCTTTTCATTCCAGGCTAAATTTAATAATTTCCGTTAACTCAAACTAGTCTAAGATGTTGGAAGAACAATTTCCGCCATTTACCTGTTTCTTACGATATCTCAGGATAGAAAAAGATATCGACTTGCAGTTTTTCACTTTTTATTACTAATTTAGTCTATTTTTAAAGACCTACTTAAATTTTTATGCTTCCATTTTAAAGAGAAAAAACAATATTAAAAATATTAAACAGCGCCCTCTAGCATTTATGTTATTAATCAGATTGCTTCAAATTTACAAATTTTCTATTGTTTAACAAAAGCTCTTCAAACAACATCAAGTTTATTAAAATTCCGCAGAACCTGAATTAAAGGCGTTTTTCGTAACAAGGTTTCCTCCCCTACCCTTATTTGAAGAGATAGACTAAAACTTGTCAAATAAAAAATATGCAGAATTTGTCGAGGAATCTGATTATAATATTTAATATGTCCCTTAATTGAAAATTTTGAAAATTTTGTTTTAAAATTTTAACTGTCAAATACGCCTCTAGCATGGACCACAATTCTGAAAATAATTTGGGTTTCTCGAGGTCACTTTTGTTATAAAAAATTTTTCCCGAACCTGTGCTATAATCCATTCCTGAGATATGGCCTGCCTTCTTAGTTGGCCACCCGGTACAATAACATAAATTTTTAAATTTTCGAATGTAAATCGGTTTCTATTGTCAGCAAAGATACTTTTTATATTTAGAAAAGCTCCTTTCCACATCACAGGATAAGTGGAGATACTTAAATTTTTTTAGCTCTGTTAGAGTGTAGTGTTTAAGTTCATCTGCAATTTACATTCACATGTTAAAGGACTGTTAATTAAATTATATCCAGGATTTTTCTAAAATAGATTTACATTTTTGTTGAATAGTTGAGACTTTTGTCCTTTCATTCTATTTAAACAAATCTATCTCCTTCACTATCTTTCTTAGAAAAAGATTTGGGTAGGTATTTAAGTTAAAACAAACAATAAAACTGGTAAACATATTTTCATAAACTCTAGCAAATAACCGAAAGCAGGCCTGCTTGATTCACAAAAATCATAACAACAAAGTGCTATTCCATTGAGTGAAAAATCTTGGTATTCTTAACAGGTTGTATTTTACTATTTAGCATCAATTGTCAAAAGTATAGTGCATTTCACGAATAATTTGACCTCTCTAATAGGCTGCCATTCCATTATGTACAACATCCAATTATAAAATGACTAAAATGCTATAAGTGTAACATTGTAATGAAAGGGATATTTCAGTTGGCTACTCTGAACCGCATTTTCCATCCTTTCCTTTATAATAGCAAAAGACAAATATAATAAAAATACGACCTTCAAACGTCTTAAAATTTATTTGCCAACTCAGTAGCGTATCATGCGAAGAGGTACCTTAGGTTAAATAATTGAAAATTTTTCAATTAAATTAATTTGTAAGAAATAAACATCGTTAAAATAAAAGAATGTTCCAAACAAATATCATTACTGTTAAGAATTTCTGAAAATTTACCATTACTAATTCGTAATTAATGTTGAAACTGCAAACTACTGCATTAGCATAATGTGAATTAGAGATCATTAATGACCACTTTTTGCTTATAAATGTGGAATCAAATTTCCATTGTGCCATTATACTGTAAACAATAATGTAACGGTACAGAAGCACAACTAATTTAAATGCATATAACTTCTTTTCAAGTAAGAAATATCAAACATATTTAATTTTTTACAATTTGTATTAAAATAGTTAATAATAATAATAATTTAGGTGAGCGTGGTGATGGCGAATTTATTAATAAATTTATTCAAATAAGTTTTTCACTTTTTTTTTATATATGACAAAAGGTACTACGCCAATGAGTGCTCTCACGCTTTATTTGGTGACAAATTTAAATCGCGGCCATATTGCAGAGGTTTAATTACTCGTGAAATGAACTTTACAATTTGGGTTTCCCAACAAATGTTTTTAAAATATTTTCCTTGAAAGGGATTATCCTTTCTAAATAGCTAATAATAATAATAAAACGCTTACTCAGTGAACTGAAAAGTATCTAACAAATATTTCGTAAAGTAAAAAATTATCAACTACATAGATTCTAATATGATGAAAAAAAATTATATAAAATACGCATTAAACTGTAATATTGCAGAAATAATATTCATGCATTTATAAAATCCATACAAAGATACATTTATATGCGCTTTCAAATTTACATATATGAACCACATACATACAAAACGTTAAAATCTGACTTTATTGTTTACTTCTAAGAAAAACCGCAAATGCATACAAATCCTATCTCTAATCATAACAAATGTTTGGAAAAGTTACAAAGATACAAAATCTTAAAGTGAGCATAGAATTTTGTTTACAAATTTATCTTCAGCATTATAGATGCATGCTAAAAACATTACCTTCCAAATAATCAATTAAAAGTTTCTAGCGCAAATAACAAATTATATTAAAATATTATAAAAGGCAAAAAACGATAAACATACACAGACAATTTTTATAACATTCTCGCATTTATTACAACTACATTTATGCCCTGTGCATGGCATAATGAACGACTAAACCGCTAATGTGTTACTGCCGTCACAGTCTATTGAAACGCGGTTACGAGATAACACACCCATACTATACGGACAAACGTTGGAGACCAACTAAAATTCTCAGCCCGAAAAATTTCACATGATACTCGCGCCGTCTAGATGTCGGCCGCAATTTTCTATCGACAAACTCCCGGTAAGGCTGCGTCTCCTTACTACTCATTCCTCTACTCAATGACTACAAAGTTACATTTATAAATTAATCATTAACCAAGAAATAAGTTTACAAACGATGAAATATCTAATATTGACAAATAATTTATGCAAAAGCAATAAATAGGTACAACAAATAAATAAATTATTGCTTACTGTAAATATATTTTGCCTTTGCAATTGTATAGTGGTGTTTTGTGCGCTACAACCAACTTTGGATGATAACTTCTAGAAATGGATAAGACAATGATAGTTATGATTAGGGTTGGGCAAATGCATATTTGCATGTTTTTACCTATTGAGCATAATCAGCTAATTTTTCGAGATCTTCGTGTTTTACAATGTTTACTTTAATATAAACCGCATTTTATTCTGCATATTTTGCATATATTGAAGGTTTACAGCATATGGCATATGAAAGTAATTATATTGAACTTCCAGGGCATGAAAATGCCTTTTTTACAGTAAATTTCGTATTATAATTTTAACTGAAACAAAAATACTTTTTAAAACTGTTTGTTAGAAATTTACGTTTCTGTTTTTAGCGGTAACAATAAAACCTTACCTGGGATACTTAATCCTTAATCCTGTGCACTTAAGGTACCTATTCATTGACAAATTTTGTTGCAGAACAGGAAGTGCTTCATTAGTTAAATTCTTGGTAATTCAAATCTGCAGAATGCAGCAAAGAGTTTAGTTTTTGTGTGGTTATCAAACTGTGCGGTTGTGAATATCTACAAAATGCCTAAAATCGGTAGTTTAAGTCGGAGCTTATTAAAAAGTGGTTAAAACCATACAATTGTTTCAAGTATGATGGAAGTGTAGTGTTTTGTGTGTGGAAAACAGGTATGTATTCAATAGGTAGTTGTAAAATTCACACCTACTTTTACAATGTCATACATCAAATAAGATTCGTGCATTTATTTAATAAATTATTTTATTTTATATTACGGCTGTTTTTAATATTCCACAAGTAGGATTTTTCAAATAATTAATTATTTCTTTCCCTTATCATTTCTTATCAAAAATTTTAATAGCTTCAGATGTTTTTATTTTACATTTACATTAATTTCTTCTTTTTCCTATCTTTGATAGTAGTTTATATTGAACTCTTTTATTTATACGAGAATTTTATTGATAGATCGCTGTTGTCAAAAAATTTCAACTGGATCAGCATGTACGTACTGGGCCACATCAACGAAAAGCTAGCGATGAAAACGTTCCTGCGCAAGTTCTTCCCAACTACGTAAACACAAATGTACACTCCAACAATTTCAATAAGGATTTATGCAAGATGATGGTGTCCTGCAACATTCCATTAAACAACCTCGACGTTCCAGATTTCAAGATCTTTATGGAAAAATACACAAAGCAAACTGTGGTTTCTCGGCGAACAGCGTTAGATCGCACATTCCTATATTATATGAAGAGATGCTTCAAAAATAAGGAATTCGATTTCCCACTACATCTGGTTTAGCGTGGATGAAACTACAGACACCAAAGGAAGATACATTGCAAACTTCATCGTTGGTGTTTTGAATGGCAATCCTTCTAACAGCTACTTGGTTGCTGTTAAAGAATTGGAAAAACAAATCATTTAACAGTGTCTAGATTTGTTAATGAAATACTTGCCCTGTTTATGTACCGCAACAAGTCTCAACAGAGAAAGTTTTGCATTGGTGACCGATGGTGCTGCATATATGAACAAAGCAGCTAAGAACTTACAAATTTTTATCCAAATCTGGTCATACCAATTGCTTAGCACATGCCTTAAATCGCGTTGCCGAAGTTGTTAGGATTGAATTTCCCTGGTAAATTCATTAATTAACACGGAAAAAAGTTTTTTGAAAGCTCCAGCCAGAATAGAGACCTTCCGCGAAAAAATTAAAAGACGTCGGTTTGCCCCCACAACCAATTTTGACCAGATGGGGAACCTGGATCGAAGCTGTTATTACTGTGAACACTATTCAGAATTCAAGAATGTTGTGAATGATTTCGATGGAATTGTGCTCAATCTGTAGCGGACTGTCAAAGTGTTTTAAAAACTGTGAATTAAGTTCGCAGTTGTTGTATAAAAATCGCATTTTTCCGATATCCCCAAGATAATTAAGAACTTGGAGACACAAAACCTACTTTTAACGGAATCTTTAGACTTAATTGAAGACTTTCAAAGAATTATAGACGCAAATAAAAGTGATACATGCAAAAAATATCCACAAAATTACGTGATTTATTTAAAAAATTCAGGGTTGTCGACACTTAAATCAATGAAAGGCATTTTAGATGGAAACTTTTCCGGTTCGGAGGACATTGAACAAAACTTAGCTACCCAAAAGCAGATTTATTTAAATATTGTCCTGTAACATCATGTGATTGTGAAAGAAGTTTTCGATGTATAAAATATATTACAAGAAAATCGTCAACGCTTTCTGGTGGATAATATAGAAAAACACATGATTGTTTATTGTAACAAGTAAGCAGATTCTGCTGCATCGGTATTTAGTTTTATTAACTTTCTTAGTGTAACTAAAACTACATTTTTAAATTATAAATGTAATTATCCTTGTATTAAAATTAAAAACATTTAACAAAATTTCGTGTACGTTTTTTATTTTTTTTTTTCAGGTGCGATGCAAAAAAATAATGGCGGTATTTTAGTTACTCAAATTTAACGAAGAAATATTTTTAACTTTTTGTCATTTTAAAAGGGTTATAGGAAAAAATCTTTTTTTTACAGCATATAATACAGCATATTTTAGCCTTTTATAGCAGCATATTTTAGGGCATATATGCTCCATCTTTATAGCATATCTGCCCAACCCTAGTTATGACAATTGATATAAAATTAAAATGGTGCTGTTTAGAAATTATACGGGAAAGTGTAAGGTATTAAAGAAAATTTTTGCTAGCTTTGGAACTCAATTATAACAAAGCCAAAGTTCTATCAGATAGGTATCGTTTTTAAGATGTATTTTAAAAATATCTTTGCCATGTGTTGTATAATCACCTAAGTCAGGGTTGGTTTTTACGTTACGTGCCAAAAATTATCTTTTTTTAGCGTGCCATTAAATTATGAAAAGTATTATAATAAATATATTATAAGAAAAATAATTAATGTATTCATAAAAAAAAAGTTATATTATATTTCATATTAAACTAAATTAATATAAATATGTAATAACAATTCTTTGGTAATTATTTATTTTCTTGATGTGATTTCTTTTTTGAATACTTGACGCGAATTCGTTGATATTTGGTTTATAATTAGTAACTTTTAATAAAGTACATGCCACACTGCATTCATCAGTCACTCGGTTTCTTAAATCAGATTTTATAAAATTCATTTCTGAAAATAGCACAAAACAATGTACACGGTGAACTTTTACTTTGTCGCGGTTTGTACCACTATTACTATGAATGTATGTTTTCTGCCACGGTCTCTTTCAGAATGGTAGCTCCTTCAATTGCCTAGCACGAAACAAACACGCAAACCAAATCTCAGACTAATCACTAAAAGGAAAAGGCCACGTATTTCATTCCCTCCCGGGGAGGGGGGCTGCTCGAGCTTTCCAAGCTCCTTCAGCCACAATCATGGGATTCTCAGCATACATACATACATTACGTATATATGCATGGTGGGATTAAGGATGGTGTGGTCAGGATAGGATCGAAAGGAACGGAGCTAGGGTTCTGAGGAGGAAAATACTACACCAGCATTCGCCTAAGTAGCCGCACATGGTGTGCATATACGCAGTGACCATGCCCTACATGTGTATGAGGAAAACCCTGAAAAACCTCATATAAGATAGACGGTAACGGAATCGAACCCATTACCTCCCGAATGCTAAACAGGTCGTGTCACCACTACGCTACCAGCTCGGTACTAATCACTAAATGAAATTGGTCGAGTTCTATCTAAGTTTTGAAAGCCGCGTTTACACGCTACGAAAAATGCTAGCAATTTTATCGTAACGTAAAAATATAATATAAACATTTAATTTTCAAAAGCCAAAGTTCTTTCAGATATGGTTTTTAAGATTATTTTTTTTAAATATCTTTGCGATATGTTGTAAAGTCCTGGCAATCCTAAAAGCGTTGCACGTGACATATGACGTACAGCAGTACCAATGTAATACTAATATTTAGGATTGTCATTAAAGGTAATATTCTAGGGTAAAATTGTTCTAGTTGGCAGCATCATAAATAAAATTACAATGTTGCAACAAGACATCTGTCATTTATTGTCGTTTATTATTGTGTTTGTTAGTTCCATTTCGTATTTCATTCTATTTCGTTTTTGTGAAACTGTTATTTTCAGAACAAATTTGTGTTATTTTCAGTTGTGTGACCTCGCCTAATATGTGTCCCAAGCATTTAGGTATTCGTGGAAGGGAACTGGTTGGTTCGTTAATAGATTTCTTTGAAAAATAACGGGATGCAGGGGGCCCTTTTATTCCATTGACTTCTGTAAGAGAGGTAATGTATTGTTTTATAATGTGTGCAGTTAATCTAATCGTAGTCTTGTTGTAGAAGCTGTAGCTTTAAACATCAATATTGCTACTGTTAGTAGCTATGGGAAATATGTATAAACTGACTACTTTGGAAAGAAACGAAAGAAGTTCTTGTATTGAGCAACTGTCACGGTAAAACAAACATTTATAGGAAAATGAAAATGAAGAAAAAAAGTAATTAACTGTCCAGAAGCAATTGCTTTCTATAACGACCAGGGGGTAGATCTTCCGATCAGCTTAAACTCTTAACTTTGATAGAAAGTCGAAGAAATTTGGGAAAAGTCTTCTACAAACTCCTGATGACTGCCATTGTAAATGTTTCCATTGCACAATAAAACAATAACAAGAAAGAACCATTTATAACGTTTTCTCGACCTGGCTGAAGAACTAATTGGGCATGGTCGTGAAAATGTTTGGAAGAAAAGGTTGTACTGGAAGGCGATCAACCTTCAACTATTACTAAATGTTGGGGACCATCTTCTTGTTGAAGGAAAAACCTCCAGATGAAAGGGTGCAACACAAAAGTAGAAGAATGTACTACTACCATGTGCCAAATTGTACTTTTCTTTGATTTTGATAATGTTTTTAACGCATATTAGTATGTTAGTATTTTAGTTCTTCAAAAATTTGTTTATTTTATGTAACAACTTTGTTTATTTTATATTCAATCAAATTCAGTTGAAATATACTGTCTTTGTTTATGGGACTATTGGGATTTATGTGTCCCAGATAAAAGTCTGGTGGGACAATGTGTCCCAGAAGGAAATTTCGGCCGAATTTTGAAAAATCTAAAATTACTGTGGTGTTGTCCTGAATGTATATTAAGTCTATTTACATAATATTTGCAAAAACAATATAGAAAAAGTCGTCTTGAAAGGGTTAATGGAGCTACCCGATATTGTTTTAAAACGAACACGTTTCCTCAAATTGTACAATCGTTTGAAACACGAAGGGTTGTACGAATTTGTTTTTCTAGACGAAACCTGGATATTCCAAAATGGCACTGTTTGTCATTTTTGGCAAGGTGACAATTTAAAAACGGTTAAAAGTACAAAAGTAGATGGCAAAAGGTTGGTTTGGAATAATGTTCATGGTATATTTTATTATAATTTTTGTAATTAGATATATCGTTCTTCATGGTGGAAATAAAGATGACTTTATACCTGGTGCGGAATTGATATTTAATTCAAAAACACCACACTCCGATTATCACAGGGAAATAAAGAACAAAATTTTTTATAGTGGTTTAAGCACCAGCTGTTACAGAATTTAAGTCAACCACCCGTTATTGTAATGGACATCACATCATATCATAGCACTATGGTTATCAAAATACTGAACAGTTCATGGACAAAAGCTGCTATTCAAGATTGGTTGATGGAACAAACAATTCCATTTGGCGGCACTTTTTAAAAACCGAAATTACAAGTAGTTTAGTTAAAAATAATATTAAATCACTTTTTAATTGTAGAAACAAATCACCAAAACTATTTGTTGCGGATCAGCTGCTAAAAGTATGGTCATAGAGTACTTCAACTTCCTCCCTATCATTGCAGGTTTAACCCGATTGAATATATATGGGGAATCACAAAATCATACAATAATAAACACATAGGTAGGGATGGAAAATCAGTTGAAAATTGCTTAAATATGTAGCAAGAAACATTAGCCAAACACCAGAAATGTGGAACAACTCGATCCAACATACTGGAAGTCTTGTTCAGCAATGGTGGGATCGTGAAAAATGGTGATATTGCACCTATAATAATTTATAAATCAAAAATAAAGCAGATAATTATGAAAGTATTAGTGATTAAGTAATTGAACATCTTGAATTATTTCTTTTCATTTCATTCTAATAGTTATTTAAGGAATTTACTGTGAACTTCCCAACTTATTTCTGTGCAATTTGTTTTAAATTTAAGTTGTTAAAATGATACCTATTTTAGTTGTTATGTCAGAAATGTTAAATTTACTTTTTTTAAATTGGACTTAGTCTGTAAATAATTAAAAGAAATAAAAATAATTGCTCTATTTTTTTTTACAATTTAACACATGGGCCATGTCATTCTCAGACCAAATCAAGTAGTGTGACCAACTTTACGTAACAACCAAAATCGATCGTGCCTGCCGGTAGTTCTCAACCTCTTTGAAAATTGTCCATTAGTGCGTGGGCAGGTGGGGCTTAAATGTTACAAAACACACGAATACTTTCCAACGTTTAGTCCCTTTGTTGTAACTGTATTTGTCATTCACATAACGATAATTTCAGATTAAACAAACAATTAAGAAACCTAACTGCTCAAGCTTTTTATTCCTTGGATGCATTTTTGAGCACAATTTTAAGTAGGTGCTAAAATTAATTCAGGAATCACTGTTTTATATTTTATTCTGTAACTTTGAGATATGTAAATGGATTAATCCCATAATCACACAAATAAACTAAGAAAGCAATTACGCTTTCCTAAAGAAAATGTAAAGAACCATAAGATAACCCATATGACAACACTGTTGACATCTTATCATACTGGTGACCTGCAACACTTTTTGCTTTGGCGAACTTTATAATCACATTGGCCGTGATTAAATTCATAACTTGAAGAGGGTTTTTAAGATGAATATAAAATTATCTTAGCAATGTGTTTTGTAATCACACTGGTCACATTTTAATTCTTTAGTGGGTGTTTTTTTTAAATGAACAGTTAAATTACATTTGTGATTTGTTACGTTCACATTTAAATTCATAAATTAAAGAATGCTTTTTAAGATGAATTTTAAATCTTGTTTTTTCATTTGGCTTTGTTAAATAACATTTTTCATTTGAATTCATAAGTGTCTTTTAAGATGAATATTAAAACAATCTTTGCGGTGTGGCATAATCACATTGGTCACATTTGAATTCATAACTTGAAGAGTGTTTTTTAAGATGAATATTAAAACAATCTTTGCGATGTGTTGCATAATCACATTGGTGTTTGAAATCACAACTTGAAAAGTGTTTTTAAGATGAATTGTTAAATTACGTTTGTGATTTGTTGCATAATCACATTGGTCACATTCTAATTCATAACTTGAAAAGTGCTTTTTAAGATGAATATTAAAACAATCTTTGCGATATGTTGCATAATCACATTGATCGCATTTGAATTCATAAATTGAAGAATGCTTTTTAAGATGAATTTTTAAATCTTGTTTTCTTTTGCTGCATAACCCATTGGCTGCATTTGAAATCATAATTTGAAGAGTGTTTTTTAAGATGACTTTTAAAATTATTTTTGTAATTTGTTACATAATCACATTGGTCACATTTGAAGTCATTACTTGAAGAGTGTTTTTAAGATGAATATTAAAACAATCTTTGCGATGTGTTGCATAATCACATTGGTCACAATTGAATTCATAAAGTGAAGAATGCTTTTAAGATGAATTTTAATTCTTTTCGTTTTTGCATGGTCATATTGGCTGCATTTGAAGTCATAACTTAAGAGTGTTTTTAAGATGAGTTTTAAAATTATTTTTTGTAATTTGTTGCAAAATCACACTGGCCAATTTGAAGTCATAACTTAAAGAGTGCTTTTAAAATGAATTATTAAATTACGTTTTTTTTGTTACATAATCACATAGATCACATTTGAATTCATAAATTGAAGAATGCGTTTAAGATGAATTTTAAATCTTGTTTTGTTTTGCTGCATAACCACATTGGCTGCATTTGAAACCATAATTTGAAGAGTGTTTTTAAGATGAGTTTTAAAATTATTTTTGTAATTTGTTACATAATCACATTGGTCACATTTGAAGTCATTACTTGAAGAGTGTTTTTTAAGATGAATATTAAAACAATATTTGCGATGTGTTGCATAATCACATTGGTCACATTTGAATTCATAAAGTGAAGTTTTAAGATGAATTTTTAATTTTTTCGTTTTGCTGCATGGTCACATTGGCTGCATTTGAAGTCATAACTTGAAGAGTGTTTTTTAAGATGAGTTTTAAAATTATTTTTGTAATTTGTTGCAAAATCACACTGGCCGCATTTGAAGCCACAACTTGAAGAGTATTTTTTAAGATGAATTGTTAAATTACGTTTGTTATTTGTTGCATAATCACACTGGTCCATTGAATTCATAACTTGAAGAATGCTTTTTAAGATGAATTTTAAATCTTGTTTTTTTGCTGCATAATCACATTGGCTGCATTTGAATTCATAACCTGAAAGTGATTTTTAAGATGATTTATTAAATTATCTCTGGATTTTTGCATAATCACATTGGCTGCAATTGTATTCATAACTAGAAGTGTGTTTTAAAAGACTTTTCAAACCTGATTTTTTGCTATATAATTGCATTGGTCACATTTATGTTTAAAATTTGAAAAATTTTAAAACATCCTGCTTTAAATTTTCATGCACTGTTGTTGAACTATTAAATTGATTATGACACACTGTATATTTGTGATATGTGTGACACTGTTTTCCTTTATATGATCTGATTCCCTCAAGCTTACAAATTTAATTAGAGAAGAGGTATTTCTTTCTTGATATTCACATCACCTGTAAAATAGTGTTAAACTTTGTTACTTAAACCGTAATCAATTTCACCTTTTTTTATTAGATCATTATTTACTATAAAATGTTGGGTTAGAAGTATATCTATTCCTTCTTCCTCTTTAGGTTCCACTTTAATAAGTTTCATATCAACCTCGTAAGACATTTCAAAGAATTCGTGTTACTTGGAACCTGGTGGTTATGACGTCCACAGAAGGATCAAGGTGATTGCGGGTTCTATCTTCAAAAAACGTTGTACCAAAACTGTTCTGTGACCAAAACAGTTCAGGATTGACTGTCGGTTTATTTCTCCGTTGAGGCTCCTCTACAATCAGTCGTATGTTGGTTGTCGTTTGTCGTAATATAACAAAGATAAAATTAATTCCACAACAATGTGGTAAATATACCAATGTAAGATAGCGAATTAGTGACGATTTTAATCGAGGGTGACGTCACCCTTAATCAGTATGCGTATAACCAAAATTTTTATAACATATACAGTGCTATCGTGGTGGTTTTTTTTTAGTTTATTTTTTCAATGTATAAACAATTCTTCTAATAGCCGAATGTTTACAGCCAACTAGTTGGCATGCGGGATGCTATGATTATATGATTCATGATTGAGCGCATCATCATTCGTTCGACAGTCGATCGTCGTCAGTGCGTTTTTGCTTGTACTAAAGCAACGAATAAAATTTTTTTTTAGTTTAGTTCTTCTTTATTAAGAAGTTATTGCAGCCGGGGTTGAATCGCGTTTTTCTTTTATCAACGTTAATTAAAGTCTGTGGTGTTACGTGGTTAGTTTTTATCTAGCATTGATTAATGAGTAATATCGGTGTATTTAGTAAACGAACTACCACAGAATATAGAAGCTACGCTAATCAGAAGTTCGTCTCGGTAGCGGCACCTTTGATGTAGATGGTCACGGTATGAACTCGCGCAACGTCCAGGCGCATAATACCTTTCACAATTGCCAGTAACCAAAAAAGTAAATACATAAATTCATATAAGCGGAATATTCTCGCCCAAAATTTAAAACTTCAAAAAGTTATTACAAGTTTATTAATTATTTCATTTTACAAATGTTGCAACTTAAGAATTTTTTTATTTTGTTTCGTTCCTTTTTGTGTACTAAAGTCTCTATTGGCATATTTTAAAGTATAAAAAATCTGCATCCGTGTATAAAGGCATATTAAATAACGTTGAGGGAAGTTATCACAAGGGGATGAAAGGGCACTTTTTCTAGTTCTAATTTTATTTTATTTCCCACATTATTTTGGATAGCTAGAATAGGGAAAGATTTGCAGAATACAGTATCCAACTCGTAAATGTAAATATAAAAAGCACTAGGTGGCATTCTCAAGTGCCCGAAAGTATCCCTTGCAGCATTTTCATATGCTCTGTAACAACATAGTAATGTTTCATTAGTGAGATTTGTATTGTTTTTGAATACTTTTGGCAAATATCACAGGAATGTTTATCAATACATTTCTTTATTAAGTACTACCCACGAAAGCGCATTTGATTCAGGAACATCCAAAGTGAAGTACTCGTCAAAAGTTATATTTAGTAAACTATTAAAAATTTTGGAGCTTCTTCGGTTTGTATTAACTCGGTACCCTACCAGCGTCAGAAAAATCAAACTTAACAAGCAATTGGTTTAAATCGTCAATGCAATTTGCACCTTCAACATGTTTAAAAAAATTCAAACGAAAAACTTTTTCTAAAAGTATTTTGGAACTGAACTGGGGTAGGATTACTTGCGTTACCCCCTTGTGCTCTTATACTACCAAACATATTTTCATGCTATCCTGATTTAAATTTCGAGTGCAAATAAATTTAGTGTACCTTTATAACATCGAATAGATTTAATACTGAATTTATAGTTATTTGCCACCCCTTAAGGAACTTTATTTTTGAAGTTACATTAGCAGTTGCTCCCTCACTTTTTTTTTAAGAACTTGCAACTTTTGAAATAGTTGAAACATCTTTTTTAAATGTGATACTTGCTGTTCGGTGCCAAAAAAAGCCCTGTTTAAAATTTTTGGTGCTGATAAAGATGAAGAATTTAAAATATCGAGAACAAAGTCCCGACGTTCCCTATAAAGGTAGCAGTAGTCATAGCATCTTGGGGGAGAAGACCAACAGAACTTAATGTTTCCAACGAGGTGGCTACTGAATTACTCATTATCTGAGCAGCCAAACTAACTTTCATTTTTTGAAACGTGGTGGGGTTTAAATGAGCATCGGTTAATTTAGGAACCATCCTATTAAATTTAGTTTTGTCATATTCATAAAGCATCCTAATGTATTTAGCATTCGTTTTTGATCAAAAGTTATATTTTAAAAATTGTTTTCGTCGACTGTAGGAGATGTATCAAAAGATAATAAATTTTGGATCCTCTTACGTAGAAATATGGTTTTTCTGGAAGCACATCCATTTTCTTTGAGAAAGCTAAAAAGTTGGAACCTTGATCACTAACTATGCTCCGCACATCAAGTCCAATTGAATTACATTTTAGAATTCTTTGCATTATAATTTCTTTTAACTATTCTACCTTACACGAATTATGAATGAAAAAAAATGCCAAAGGTTGCTTCCATTTGTGTCCGATTCCCCTTGCCATTAAAACTAGAGCACAATTAGCTGGATCATAAGTACGAAAACCATTATTTTGGTGGAAACCAGTAATATAATCTTTTCCCCTGTTGTAAAACAGATGAGTTTTTAATGACATCTCATCTATGCAAATTATGCATCTTTTAGCAGCCGATTCTAAATTACTAATTTTTAGGGAGATTGTTTTAAAAATAAACTCATTTATACCTGAAGAAATATGCCACTCGGATGTCATTTTCCATAAGGTTGTCTTACTAGGCAAAAAAAATGTTTCTTGCAAATATCGATAAACTTTAGGCCCAAGAAAATATAAAGTTAGAGCAAATTGTTTGAAGTCGGTTGTATATCTAAGACCTTTCAACGATTTGATAAATTCAATTGCATTATGACAAAATTCGCTAAGCTCGAGTTAAAGTTGTTTTACAAAGTTTATAAAATCTTCTTTACTAATTTGCTGCCTTGAGGATCTGGTGATTGGGAAAATGTAGTGCATTTTCTTTAAGATTTTAATCTCCATTTTCAATTTTTTTTTTGGGAGACAGTTTTGGGGATGTCTGAAGTTGTTCTTAAATTTTGGGTCACAGGGTTTTCGTAAATGCTTGACCCCACGTGATGAAATGCCTTTATTGTAATGGCACATTTCCGGAGTGGCACCTGAAACCCTGATGGAACTTCTTTTCCTGATGTTAATATCTTTAAAAGGCATAAGCTACGTCTTATTATACGGTATTAAAACAAATATTAAACTCGACTACATACTCTTGAAGAATTGGAAGCAGCAATACAACAAGAAATAAACAAAACATGGAGTCCAATACAGAAATATAACCCAATTGAACTTGAGTTTGAGAATATGAAGCGAAGAATTAATTTGTGTCTAGAAATGAATGATGGTCATTTTGAGAACCTCTTGAAAATAATAAAGAATAAATTCCATTCATGATTTTCAAATAATATTTATTGTGCAAAATGTCTTAAGTACACTTACACTGTCAAAAAAAACATATTACATAGGTACATATAAAAAGTTGTATGACAAACATAATAGATATTTATTTAGGCATAATCAGAAGATTATGGCTTGAGGGAATGTTAAAAGCCCGACGCGAAGCGGAGGGCTTATTCCCTGGAGCCATAATCTCTTTTGGTACATAATGTTTTATTTTATTTTACCATGAAACTGGAACAAAATATTAAAAAGATTCAGTATTTTCGGCAAGTTTTTAAATGCAAATGCAGTGAAATAAAGTCGACAGTAGGCTAATTTGTTGTTACTAAGATACTGTGATATTGCTATTATATATCATGTCATGTGTTTTGCAATCATGCTGCTTAGCATCAATGACATTTCCGTGCTATAAAGACCACAAGCCCGCATTTGGAGGCGTATAAAGAACATTATGGTGGCAAAAAAATAAACAAATAAATTACAAACCTACAAACATTCCAGGTATTTACAATTATTAGGAAACTCTTCGAATAAATAAAATGTATTATTTACAAGAAATTTCTTAATTTTGCTTTTAAAATCAACTAGCAGTAGTTCTCTAATTTTATTAAATTATAAAATACTTGTGTTTTTTGAGATTCTTTTCAATTTAACCCTCAAATTATCTATTTCTGTCATAGTGATGTACATCAAATTGGTAAACAAGCACAGATACATTACGTTTAACATAAAGAGAGCTTCAAAGACCGCATGGAAAAGTCAAGATCTTTAAATTAATAAACAAGTTGCCACAATCTGTCCTACAATGGTGGTCATGTGCAGTGGCGGACTGGGAACCTTAAAGCAGCTCCTTGACCAGGAAGAAAATGAAATAAATATAAAATTATAAACCTAATGTCAGGTTGCGTTGACGCACCCTGTATGTAGGATGTTATAATGACGTGTTAGACGTGTTTTGAGTGCGAGTGTATTGAGTTTTGAACGAAAAAAAAATTTTTTTTGTGTATATGCATAATGTATGTGGGTGTATGATACGCCACTGGAAATTTAGGAGAAATATTATACAGTATGTAAATACGTGTATTTGAATATTAAGAGACTTTAGTGTTGGAATAATTAGATTCTGATGAATGTAAATGTGAAGAGAAATTTGTCGATGGGACGATAATGTATTGCTTCTGTTTTGCCAATATATGGAATGGAATGTTTGAAGATAGATGAGTAATCTTTGCCAGAAAATGTGAAGAATAAGTGTAGAATGTTTTAGAAAATATGTAGAGAAAGATTGGGTATGTTTAAGTGTTAATTTCAGAAAGTTTTTGTAATGTTGTGCAATTGTTTTGAGAATATATGTATGTATATGGGATTTGAGACCTTAGACGGTGCTCATTTTTGCAAATGTTGCGGAACCAGATCGAGCGCAGGTTGGAGATAACTGTTAAAAGTTGTGTAATGGTCCAGAGTGGCTACTGAATGAATGTGGTGACGAAAAATGATTTCTTCATGAAGTAATTGTAAAATTTGTAAGTAAGAACAAATATGGCGATGTATTGTAATTACACGCGTGCTTGTATAGAGGGTAGCATTTATTGGAACTATGAAATTTTGAATGAATACTATTGGAGAATATAACGCGGAAGGAAGACATGTTGGATGGATGACTGAAGGTATAAATAGAAAAGTCAGGGATTGAAGAGGGAGTTAAGCTTTTTCGGTTTTGGCTGTTGCTTGTGGTGAAGGTTGGCGGAAGACCGCGCGAAGGTTGTGGTTTAGAATGGGTTGTTGGAGTTATATTTGTGAATTTTAATGAGGCAGTAATTGTTTAAACAACTGCGTAACCCGAACCGGGATGAATCAAAAGACATTCATAAATAAAACAATAATAAAATTGAGATTGAAGATAAAAATTAGTTTGTTTATTTTCAAGAAAGTAAAAAGTGCGTAAGCAGATTTATAAAAAGTTAACAGTTGTAACGTTAGTAGCGTTAAGTTTAGCGCGTGTTCTGGTAACGAGATTCAGTTAAAATTATTTATGGGACCACCTTTTAAGTGAACGAAGTGTTCGTTGTATACTAAGCCAATGTTTAAGTAACGTTATATGACATTGAAAGTTTATTTATATAAGGGACTAAATTGGTGTAAAGGTTGCTAGAATTTTTTTTGTAAGAGGCAACCAAATGTTTACCGTTATTACATGTTTGTGGGAGTAATAACCTCGCATAGTGAACTATTCCGGAGTGCACAGAGGAATAAGTTTTGTTGAGCATTTGTAATGTGCTTCAGGCAATTTTAAAGTACAAATGGACCACAAATAATTGATTTACGGGAAAGAAGAAAGAAACCAAGGATTAATGGACAATTTTAAGTAAGAAATTAGATTTAGGAATTTTAAGAACTCATTTAAGCCCGATTATCTTTTTGGTTAGTTTATTTGCGTATAGTTGTTTAAATTATTAAGTAGTGTTGAAAGGAAGAGATAATCGTCCTTGAGTCTTATTGTATGGTTTGTTTTAGTAGTAAGAATGCAAAGTGGTATTTGGTGGTTTAACTTTCAACCACGCTGATGTAATTTATGTAGATATTTGTGTTTTTGTTTTATTTTGTACAGGACAATATATGTATTTACCGGTGATTGTTATTCTGTTGTTTATTTAGCCAGGTATGAAACACAGTTGTAACATTTACTTAATTGGTGATCTTGTTTTGACAATTTTAAAAGTAAGCTTTGCATATTTTAATTTTCAGATTTATGAGCAACCGGAAAGATTTTATTAGCCAGGTTGATTGCAAAATTTTTCATGGTAGTTTATTTAACGCAGTACAATTAAAGACAAGAGTTTTGAGAAATTATACAGGTACGGATGTCTATTACGATTCAGAGAAATTATTTTGAAGTAACATTTATTAAGCCGAAGACATTGATCTTCTTTTTTAGAATTTCCAAAATTAATTACCGAATATTGGATGAAGAAATATTTTATTCAGTAATAAGTAGAAATTTAACGTTATATACATATACGAGGGATACGCAGAAAATATTCAGTTACCGTATTATAATTTTTGTTTTGGATATTTTAGTTTACGAGGTGTATTCAAAAAGGTTTTTAATAACCTGAGTAGTGCTAAATTTATTTGAGTTTGAGTTGAATTGTTTTGGACGAGTGTTTGTTTTAGAACCTTCGTATAGGAGTTTACCGAGTAAGCATGATCCTGCTTTCCACAATCAAGTAGGGTTAATTAACATCCAGCTTAAGACAATTATTTTAGCAAAGTTTCGATTGTGGTGGCGCCTAGAGACATATTTTCCCGGACTGAGCTGTTTGAATGTAGGTGTAAGGTGTTTCAGCATATTAATCATTCATTTTACTTATTATTTCGACCACGCCCATCTCCCTGTTAGCTGGCTTGGCAACCCGCTTACATTAGTAAGCATGCACGACGCCTAGTGCGGTTTGGACGTGTAACACTAATTACAATTTTTTGTCTATAATTTTATTGATAGTAAATCTAATAATTTTAATAGAATACAAAATAGTGAAAAATGAATAAATACAAATAATAACAATAAACGTATATAGACACTAAACACATATGTAAAAATGTATTATATTTATATTTCACAAAAGATAAATTAATTACTGTTCTTGTTTATGATGTACAAATACCGTTCATTATGCTGCAAATAGAAATTTATCAATGTAAATCGATAATTTACAACTGACTTACCAATAGCAGTGATTTATTTTCTTATCATCTTACCATCTAATATTTTAATAGCCTTGCCATGACAGAACTTCGTTGGGCGATCATGTTCACAATTAAATTTGAATCTAAATTGGCAAGCATTTTCGATTCGTCGACATCAACATAAACGCCTCCAAATGTTCATTAGTAATTGTGCTTTCCTGTTTTTTATTATTTTAAGCTTATTTTAGCTCACAGGAAACTGATGTCACAGAAAGAGTTAATAAAAATTTTTGCTAGATATAAATTTGCATACGCACTAGAATACAATATAGAAAAAGTCGTCTTGAAAGGGTCAATGGAGCTACCGATATTGTTTTAAACAACGTTTCCTCAAATTGTACAATCGTTTGAAACACGAAGGGTTGTACAATTTGTTTTTCTAGACGAAACCTGGATATTCCAAAATGGCACTGTTTGTCATTTTGGCAAGGTGACAATTTAAAACGGTTAAAAGTACAAAAGTAGATGGCAAAAGGTTGGTTCGAATAATGTTCATGGTATATTTTATTATAATTTTTGTAATTAGATATATCGTTCTTCATGGTGGAAATAAAGATGACTTTATACCTGGTGCGGAATTGATATTTAATTCAAAAACACCACACTCCGATTATCACAGGGAAATAAAGAACAAAATTTTTTATAGTGGTTTAAGCACCAGCTGTTACAGAATTTAAGTCAACCACCCGTTATTGTAATGGACATCACATCATATCATAGCACTATGGTTATCAAAATACTGAACAGTTCATGGACAAAAGCTGCTATTCAAGATTGTTTGATGCAACAAAAAATTCCATTTGACATGCACTTTTTAAAAACCGAATTATTACAAGTAGTTGCCGAGTACGTATAAAGTATTATAATATTAAATCACTTTATGTATAATTGTAGAAACAAACCACCAAAACTATTTGTTACGGATCAGCTGCCGGAAAAGTATGGTCATAGAGTACTTCGACTTCCTCCCTATCATTGCATGTTTAACCCGATTGAATATATATGGGGAATCACAAAATCATACAATAATAAACGCATAGGTAGGGATGGAAAATCAGTTGAAAAT
The DNA here is from genome assembly GCA_036346205.1 of Vesta saturnalis. NCBI lineage: Eukaryota > Metazoa > Arthropoda > Insecta > Coleoptera > Lampyridae > Vesta > Vesta saturnalis. The sequence continues at coordinate 48,130 of JARFJB010002108.1, read as the reverse complement.
TGCTTAAATATGTAGCAAGAAACATTAGCACAAGTGACACCAGAAATGTGGAACAACTCGATCCAACATACTGGAAGTCTTGTTCAGCAATGGTGGGATCGTGAAATAAATGGTGATATTGCACCTATAATAATTCGTATAAATCAAAATAAAGCAGATAGCGATTATGAAAGTATTAGTGATTAAGTAATTGAACATCGTGTGAATTATTTCTTTTCATCGGCTGGTCATTCTAATAGTTATTTAAGGAATTTACTGTGAACTGTACCCCAACTTATTTCTGTGCAATTTGTTTTAATTAGTTGTACAGTGTGTTAAAATGATACCTATTTGTAGTTGTTATGTCAGAAATGTTAAATTTACTTTTTTTATAAATTGGACTTAGTCTCGTAAATAATTAACAAAGAAATAAATAATAATTGCTCTATTTTATTTTTACATATTTAACACATGAGCGCCATGTCATTCTCAGACCAAATCAAGTAGTGTGACCAACGGTGGTTACGTAACAACCAAAATCGATCGTGCCTGCCGGTAGTCTCTGCAACCTCTTTGAAAATTGTCCATTAGTGCGTGGGCAGGTGGGGCTTAACATGTTACAAACACACACGAATACTTTCCAACGTTTAGTCCCTTTGTTGTAACTGTATTTGTCATTCACATAACGATAATTTCAGATTAAACAAACAATTAAGAAACCTAACTGCTCAAGCTTTTTATTCCTTGGATGCATTTTGTGAGCACAATTTTAAGTAGGTAAGCTAAAATTAATTCAGGAATCACTGTTTTATATTTTATTCTGTAACTTTGAGATATGTAAATGGATTAATCCCATAATCACACAAATAAACTAAGAAAGCAATTACGCTTATCCTAAAGAAAATGTAAAGAACCATAAGATAACCCATATGACAACACTGTTGACATCTTATCATACTGGTGACCTGCAACACTTTTTGCTTTGGCCGAACTTTATAATCACATTGGCCGTGATTAAATTCATAACTTGAAGAGGGTTTTTTTAAGATGAATATAAAAATTATCTTAGCAATGTGTTGCTGTGTAATCACACTGGTCACATTTTAATTCTTTAGTGGGTGTTTTTTTTTTAAATGAACAGTTAAATTACATTTGTGATTTGTTACGTACTCACATTTAAATTCATAAATTAAAGAATGCTTTTTAAGATGAATTTTTAAATCTTGTTTTCATTTGGCTTTGTAATAAATAACATTGGCTTCATTTGAATTCATAAGTGTCTTTTAAGATGAATATTAAAACAATCTTTGCGATGTGTGGCATAATCACATTGGTCACATTTGAATTCATAACTTGAAGAGTGTTTTTTAAGATGAATATTAAAACAATCTTTGCGATGTGTTGCATAATCACATTGGTCGCATTTGAAATCACAACTTGAAAAGTGTTTTTTAAGATGAATTGTTAAATTACGTTTGTGATTTGTTGCATAATCACATTGGTCACATTCTAATTCATAACTTGAAAAGTGCTTTTTAAGATGAATATTAAAACAATCTTTGCGATATGTTGCATAATCACATTGATCGCATTTGAATTCATAAATTGAAGAATGCTTTTTAAGATGAATTTTTAAATCTTGTTTTCGTTTTGCTGCATAACCACATTGGCTGCATTTGAAATCATAATTTGAAGAGTGTTTTTTAAGATGACTTTTAAAATTATTTTTGTAATTTGTTACATAATCACATTGGTCACATTTGAAGTCATTACTTGAAGAGTGTTTTTTAAGATGAATATTAAAACAATCTTTGCGATGTGTTGCATAATCACATTGGTCACAATTGAATTCATAAAGTGAAGAATGCTTTTTAAGATGAATTTTTAATTCTTTTCGTTTTGCTGCATGGTCATATTGGCTGCATTTGAAGTCATAACTCGAAGAGTGTTTTTTAAGATGAGTTTTAAAATTATTTTTGTAATTTGTTGCAAAATCACACTGGCACATTTGAAGTCATAACTTAAAGAGTGCTTTTAAAATGAATTATTAAATTACGTTTGTTATTTGTTACATAATCACATAGATCACATTTGAATTCATAAATTGAAGAATGCGTTGTAAGATGAATTTTAAATCTTGTTTTGTTTTGCTGCATAACCACATTGGCTGCATTTGAAACCATAATTTGAAGAGTGTTTTTAAGATGAGTTTTAAAATTATTTTTGTAATTTGTTACATAATCACATTGGTCACATTTGAAGTCATTACTTGAAGAGTGTTTTTAAGATGAATATTAAAACAATATTTGGATGTGTTGCATAATCACATTGGTCACATTTGAATTCATAAAGTGAAGTTTTAAGATGAATTTTAATTCTTTTCGTTTTGCTGCATGGTCACATTGGCTGCATTTGAAGTCATAACTTGAAGAGTGTTTTTAAGATGAGTTTTAAAATTATTTTTGTAATTTGTTGCAAAATCACACTGGCCATTTGAAGCCACAACTTGAAGAGTATTTTTAAGATGAATTGTTAAATTACGTTTGTTATTTGTTGCATAATCACACTGGTCACATTGAATTCATAACTTGAAGAATGCTTTTAAGATGAATTTTAAATCTTGTTTTCGTTTTGCTGCATAATCACATTGGCTGCATTTGAATTCATAACCTGAAGAGTGATTTTTAAGATGATTTATTAAATTATCTCTGATTTGTTGCATAATCACATTGGCTGCAATTGTATTCATAACTAGAAGTGTGTTTTAAAAGACTTTTCAAACCTGATTTTTTTTGCTATATAATTGCATTGGTCACATTTATGTTTAAAATTTGAAGAATTTTAAAACATCCTGCTTTAAATTTCATGCACTGTTGTTGAACTATTAAATTGATTATGCACACACTGTATATTTGTGATATGTGTGACACTGTTTTCCTTATATGATCTGATTCCCTCAAGCTTACAAATTTAATTAGAGAAGAGGTATTCTTTCTTGATATTCACATCACCTGTAACAATAGTGTTAAACTTTGTACTACTTAAACCGTAATCAATTTCACCTTTTTATTAGATCATTATTTACTATAAAATGTTGGGTTAGAAGTATATCTATTCCTTCTTCCTCTTTAGGTTCCACTTTAATAAGTTTCATATCAACCTCAAGACATTTCAAAGAATTGTTACTTGGAACCTGGTGGTTATGACGTCCACAGAAGGATCAAGGTGATTGCGGGTTCTATCTTCAAAAACGTTGTACCAAAACTGTTCTGTGACCAAAACAGTTCAGGATTGACTGTCGGTTTATTTCTCCGTTGAGGCTCCTCTACAATCAGTCGTATGTTGGTTGTCGTTTGTCGTAATATAACAAAGATAAAATTAATTCCACAACAATGTGGTAAATATACCAATGTAAGATAGCGAATTAGTGACGATTTTAATCGAGGTGACGTCACCCTTAATCAGTATGCGTATAACCAAAATTTTTATAACATATACAGTGCTATCGTGTGGTAGTAACGCAACACTTTTATTAAATAATTAATAAACCATTCATATTTCAGATTCTATTTATTAAATAACAATGTATAAACAATTCTTCTACGTAATAGCCGAATGTTTACAGCACATACTAGTTGGCATGCGGGATGCTATGATTATATGATTCATGATTGAGCGCATCATCATTCGTTCGACAGTCGATCGTCGTCAGTGCGTTTTTGCTTGTACTAAAGCAACGAATAAAATTTACATTTTTAGTTTAGTTCTTCTTTATTAAGAAGTTATTGCAGCGGGGTTGAATCGCGTTTTTCTTTTATCAACGTTAATTAAAGTCTGTGGTGTTACGTGGTTAGTTTTTATCTAGCATTGATTAATGAGTAATATCGGTGTATTTAGTAAACGAACTACCACAGAATATAGAAGCTACGATAATCAGAAGTTCGTCTCGGTAGCGGCACCTTTGATGTTGATGGTCACGGTATGAACTCGCGCAACGTCCAGGCGCATAATACCTTTCACAATTGCCAGTAAGCGGGCAACAAAAGTAAATACACAAATTCATATAAACGGAATATTCTCGCCCAAAATTTAAAACTTCAAAAAGTTATTACAAGTTTATTAATTATTTCATTTTACAAATGTTGCAACTTAAGAATTTTTTATTTTGTTTCGTTCCTTTTGTGTACTAAAGTCTCTATTGGCATATTTTAAAGTATAAAAAATCTGCATCCGTGTATAAAGGCATATTAAATAACGTTGAGGGAAGTTATCACAAGGGTGATGAAAGGGCACTTTTTCTAGTTCTAATTTTATTTTATTTCCCACATTATTTTGGATAGCTAGAATAGGGAAAGATTTGCAGAATACAGTATCCAACTCGTAAATGTAAATATAAAAAGCACTAGGTGGCATTCTCAAGTGCCCGAAAGTATCCCTTGCAGCATTTTCATATGCTCTGTAACAACATAGTAATGTTTCATTAGTGAGATTTGTATTGTTTTTGAATACTTTTGGCAAATATCACAGGAATGTTTATCAATACATTTCTTTATTAAGTAGCCCTACCCACGAAAGCGCATTTGATTCAGGAACATCCAAAGTGAAGTACTCGTCAAAAGTTATATTTAGTAAACTATTAAAAATTTTGGAGCTTCTTCGGTTTGTATTAACTCGTGTACCCTACCAGCGTCAGAAAAATCAAACTTAACAAGCAATTGGTTTAAATCGTCAATGCAATTTGCACCTTCAACATGTTTAAAAATTCAAACGAAAACTTTTTCTAAAAGTATTTTGGAACTGAACTGTAGGATTACTTGCGTTACCCCTTGTGCTCTTATACTACCAAACATATTTTCATGCTATCCTGATTTAAATTTCGAGTGCAAATAAATTTAGTGTACCTTTATAACATCGAATAGATTTAATACTGAATTTATAGTTATTTGCCACCCCTTAAGGAACTTTATTTTTGAAGTTACATTAGCAGTTGCTCCGTCACTTTTTTTTTTTAAGAACTTGCAACTTTTGAAATAGTTGAAACATCTTTTTTAAATGTGATACTTGCTGGGTGCCAAAAAGCCCTGTTTAAAATTTTGGTGCTGATAAAGATGAAGAATTTAAAATATCGAGAACAAAGTCCGACGTTCCCTATAAAGGTAGCAGTAGTCATAGCATCTTGGGGGAGAAGACCAACAGAACTTAATGTTTCCAACGAGGTGGCTACTGAATTACTCATTATCTGAGCAGCCAAACTAACTTTCATTTTTTGAAACGTGGTGGGGTTTAAATGAGCATCGGTTAATTTAGGAACCATCCTATTAAATTTAGTTTTGTCATATTCATAAAGCATCCTAATGTATTTAGCATTCGTTTTGCAACCATCGATCAAAAAGTTATATTTTAAAAAATTGTTTCTCGTCGACTGTAGGAGATGGGGGGTATCAAAAAGATAATAAATTTTGGATCCTCTTACGTAGAAATATGGTTTTTCTGGAAGCACATCCATTTTCTTTGGAAAGCTAAAAGTTGGAACCTTGATCACTAACTATGCCCACATCAAGTCCAATTGAATTACATTTTAGAATTCTTTGCATTATAATTTCTTTTAATATTCTACCTTACACGAATTATGAATGAAAAAAAATGCCAAAGGTTGCTTCCATTTGTGTCCGATTCCCCTTGCCATTAAAACTAGAGCACAATTAGCTGGATCATAAGTACGAAAACCATTATTTTGGTGGAAACCAGTAATATAATCTTTTCCCTGTTGTGAAACAGATGAGTTTTAATGACATCTCATCTATGCAAATTATGCATCTTTTAGCAGCCGATTCTAAATTACTAATTTTTAGAGATTGTTTTAAAATAAACTCATTTATGCCCGAAGAAATATGCCACTCGGATGTCATTTTCCATAAGGTTGTCTTACTAGGCAAAAAAATGTTTCTTGCAGATGTCGATAAACTTTAGGCCCAAGAAAATATAAAGTTAGAGCAAATTGTTTGAAGTCGGTTGTATATCTAAGACCTTTCAACGATTTACCGATAAATTCAATTGCATTATGACAAAATTCGCTAAGCTCGAGTTAAAGTTGTTTTACAAAGTTTATAAAATCTTCTTTACTAATTTGCTGCCTTGAGGATCTGGTGATTGGGAAAATGTAGTGCATTTTCTTTAAGATTTTAATCTCCATTTTCAATTTTCTTTTTGGGAGACAGTTTTGGGGATGTCTGAAGTTGTTCTGTAAATTAATTGGGTCACAGGGTTTTCGTAAATGCTTGACCCCCACGTGATGAAATGCCTTTATTGTAATGGCACATTTCCGGAGTGGCACCTGAAACCCTGATGGAACTTCTTTTCCTGATGTTAATATCTATTTAAAAGGCATAAGCTACGTCTTATTATACGGTATTAAAACAAATATTAAAACTCGACTACATACTCTTGAAGAATTGGAAGCAGCAATACAACAAGAAATAAACAAAACATGGAGTCCAATACAGAAATATAACTCCAATTGAACTTGAGTTTGAGAATATGAAGCGAAGAATTAATTTGTGTCTAGAAATGAATGATGGTCATTTTGAGAACCTCTTGAAAAATAATAAAGAATAAATTCCATTCATGATTTTCAAATAATATTTATTGTGCAAAATGTCTTAAGTACACTTACACTGTCAAAAAAAAAACATATTACATAGGTACATATAAAAAGTTGTATGACAAACATAATAGATATTTTATTAGGCATAATCAGAAGATTATGGCTTGAGGGAATGTTAAAAGCCCGACGCGAAGCGGAGGGCTTTATTCCTGGAGCCATAATCTCAATTATGCCGTGGTACAATAATGTTTTATTTTATTTTGCACCATGAAACTGGAACAAAATATTAAAAAGATTCAGTATTTTCGGCAAGTTTTTAAATGCAAATGCAGTGAAATAAAGTCGACAGTAGGCTAATTTGTTGTTACTAAGATACTGTGATATTGCTATTATATATCATGTCATGTGTTTGCTGTCAATCATGCTGCTTAGCATCAATGACATTTCCGTGCTATAAAGACCACATTACGCCCGCATTTGGAGGCGTATAAAGAACATTATGGTGGCAAAATAAAATAAACAAATAAATTACAAACCTACAAACATTCCAGGTATTTACAATTATTAGGAAACTCTTCGAATAAATAAAATGTATTATTTACAAGAAATTTCTTAATTTTGCTTTTAAAATCAACTAGCAGTAGTTCTCTAATACAAAGTGGTATTAAATTATAAAATACTTGTGACATACATTATTTTGAGATTCTTTCAATCTGTAGTATTTAACCCTCAAATTATCTATTTCTGTCATAGTGATGTACATCAAATTGGTAAACAAGCACAGATACATTACGTTTAACATAACAGAGAGCTTCAAAGACCGCATGGAAAAGTCAAGATCTTTAAATTAATAAACAAGTTGCCACAATCTGTCCTACAATGGTGGTCATGTGCAGTGGCGGACTGGGAACCTTAAAGCAGCTCATGTGACCAGGAAGAAAATGAAATAAATATAAAATTATACAAACCTAATGTCAGGTTGCGTTGACGCACCCTGTATGTAGAATGTTATAATGACGTGTTAGACGTGTTTTGAGTGCGAGTGTATTGAGTTTTGAACGAAAAAAAAATTTTTTTTGTGTATATGCATAATGTATGTGGGTGTATGATACGCCACTGGAAATTTAGGAGAAATATTATACAGTATGTAAATACGTGTATTTGAATATTAAGAGACTTTAGTGTTGGAATAATTAGATTCTGATGAATGTAAATGTGAAGAGAAATTTGTCGATGGGACGATAATGTATTGCTTCTGTTTTGCCACTATATGGAATGGAATGTTTGAAGATAGATGAGTAATCTTTGCCAGAAAATGTGAAGAATAAGTGTAGAATGTTTTAGAAAATATGTAGAGAAAGATTGGGTATGTTTAAGTGTTAATTTCAGAAAGTTTTTGTAATGTTGTGCAATTGTTTTGAGAATATATGTATGTATATGGGATTTGAGACCTTAGACGGTGCTCATTTTTGCAAATGTTGCGGAACCAGATCGAGCGCAGGTTGGAGATAACTGTTAAAAGTTGTGTAATGGTCCAGAGTGGCTACTGAATGAATGTGGTGACGAAAAATGATTTCTTCATGAAGTAATTGTAAAATTTGTAAGTAAGAACAAATATGGCGATGTATTGTAATTACACGCGTGCTTGTATAGAGGGTAGCATTTATTGGAACTATGAAATTTTGAATGAATACTATTGGAGAATATAACGCGGAAGGAAGACATGTTGAAAGATGGATGACTGAAGGTATAAATAGAAAAGTCAGGGATTGAAGAGGAGAGTTAAGCTTTTTCGGTTTTGGCTGTTGCTTGTGGTGAAGGTTGGCGGAAGACGCGCGCGAAGGTTGTGGTTTAGAATGGGTTGTTGGAGTTATATTTGTGAATTTTAATGAGGCAGTAATTGTTTAAACAACTGCGTAACCCGAACCGGGGATGAATCGTAAAAGACATTCATAAATAAAACAATAATAAAATTGAGATTGAAGATAAAAATTAGTTTGTTTATTTTCAAGAAAGTAAAAAGTGCGTAAGCAGATTTATAAAAAGTTAACAGTTGTAACGTTAGTAGCGTTAAGTTTAGCGCGTGTTCTGGTAACGAGATTCAGTTAAAATTATTTATGGGACCACCTTTTAAGTGAACGAAGTGTTCGTTGTATACTAAGCCAATGTTTAAGTAACGTTATATGACATTGAAAGTTTATTTATATAAGGGACTAAATTGGTGTAAAGGTTGCTAGAATTTTTTTTGTAAGAGGCAACCAAATGTTTACCGTTATTACATGTTTGTGGGAGTAATAACCTCGCATAGTGAACTATTCGCGAGTGCACAGAGGAATAAGTTTTGTTGAGCATTTGTAATGTGCTTCAGGCAATTTTAAGGAGTACAAATGGACCACAAATAATTGATTTACGGAAGAAAGAAGAAAGAAATCCAAGGATTAATGGACAATTTTAAGTAAGAAATTAGATTTAGGAATTTTAAGAACTCATTTAAGCCCGATTATCTTTTTGGTTAGTTTATTTGCGTATAGTTGTTTAAATTATTAAGTAGTGTTGAAAGGAAGAGATAATCGTTCTTGAGTCTTATTGTATGGTTTGTTTTAGTAGTAAGAATGCAAAGTGGTATTTGGTGGTTTAACTTTCAACCACGCTGATGTAATTTATGTAGATATTTGTGTTTTTGTTTTATTTTGTACAGGACAATATATGTATTTACCGGTGATTGTTATTCTGTTGTTTATTTAGCCAGGTATGAAACACAGTTGTAACATTTACTTAATTGGTGATCTTGTTTTGACAATTTTAAAAGTAAGCTTTGCATATTTTAATTTTCAGATTTATGAGCAACCGGAAAGATTTTATTAGCCAGGTTGATTGCAAAATTTTTCATGGTAGTTTATTTAACGCAGTACAATTAAAGACAAGAGTTTTGAGAAATTATACAGGTACGGATGTCTATTACGATTCAGAGAAATTATTTTGAAGTAACATTTATTAAGCCGAAGACATTGATCTTCTTTTTTAGAATTTCCAAAATTAATTACCGAATATTGGATGAAGAAATATTTTATTCAGTAATAAGTAGAAATTTAACGTTATATACATATACGAGGGATACGCAGAAAATATTCAGTTACCGTATTATAATTTTGTTTTGGATATTTTAGTTTACGAGGTGTATTCAAAAGGTTTTTAATAACCTGAGTAGTGCTAAATTTATTTGAGTTTGAGTTGAATTGTTTTGGACGAGTGTTTGTTTTAGAACCTTCGTATAGGAGTTTACCGAGTAAGCATGATCCTGCTTTCCACAATCAAGTAGGGTTAATTAACATCCAGCTTAAGACAATTATTTTAGCAAAGTTTCGATTGTGGTGGCGCCTAGAGACATATTTTCCCGGACTGAGCTGTTTGAATGTAGGTGTAAGGTGTTTCAGCATATTAATCATTCATTTTACTTATTATTTCGACCACGCCCATCTCCCTGTTAGCTGGCTTGGCAACCCGCTTACATTAGTAAGCATGCACGACGCCTAGTGCGGTTTGGACGTGTAACACTAATTACAATTTTTTGTCTATAATTTTATTGATAGTAAATCTAATAATTTTAATAGAATACAAAATAGTGAAAAATGAATAAATACAAATAATAACAATAAACGTATATAGACACTAAACACATATGTAAAAATGTATTATATTTATATTTCACAAAAGATAAATTAATTACTGTTCTTGTTTATGATGTACAAATACCGTTCATTATGCTGCAAATAGAAATTTATCAATGTAAATCGATAATTTACAACTGACTTACCAATAGCAGTGATTTATTTTCTTATCATCTTACCATCTAATATTTTAATAGCCTTGCCATGACAGAACTTCGTTGGGCGATCATGTCTACAATTAAATTTGAATCTAAATTGGCAAGCATTTTCGATTCAGTCGACATCAACATAAACGCCTCCAAATGTTCATTAGTAATTGTGCTTCTGAACCTGTTTTTTATTATTTTAAGCTTATTTTAGCTCACAGGAAACTGATGTCACAGAAAGAGTTAATAAAAAATTTGTATGCTAGATATAAATTTGCATACGCACTAGAATACAATTTAAACTTTTTCAAGAAAATGAAACAGCAAAGAATGCAATTTTTGCACAGCTTGCAAGTGGTATTTTCATCTTCAGTTACATTATCGAAATCACGTTCATCAAGAACAGTTTCTTTTAAATGGGGCCATTTTCCAGAAAAGTCTAAAAGTTCTTCTCGTATATCAGATGAAGTAACATCTTCATTAAACTTAATTAAAATATCATATAAAGGTTGAAAAAAATCAGCAGTCAATTCCTGTGCGTTCGAGTGAAATTGTCTGGGATCAAACACTGCAATTTTGTTTTTTGAAAACCTTTCCTCCAAGCTGTGTACAACAGTGTCCATGACCACATTATGCACGTTAACTTCAAAGTCTTTTAGCGCATCGCTCATAGGTTGACCTTTAGTAACCCCCATCATTTTTTTCTACGGATTCTTATAGGAATCAATTCAGTTTTGACAAATATATCACTATCATCATCCAAATTATTGTTGGCCCATTCCACAAACCTATCTGTGGTTATTTTTAAATCTTCAAAATCTCGTACTATTGCTGATAGTGAATTTTTGGTTTGTTCTATCATTGTATAAGCTTGTAGAATGTTTAAACCTGCGGTTTGTAGAAATTTTGATGTAGGAGAAGTAAACTGAAATATTCGCAGATACATATTCGCCGTTAAAATGGTTTCATATTTTAAAAATGAATTTAAATAAGTGTAAGCTTTATGTTTAATATCGGCATTTAAGTCCGAGTCGGATATTGTTTTCAAAACTTTAATAAGGTCTACAAAAAGTGCGTTTGTACTATCACCATATCTTCCACAACATTTTTTATTGCGCTATATTTTGAACCCCAACGAGTCTCACCTAAAGTACTGAAACTTTTTTGAGACACCTTTTTCCAGATATCCATTCTTGTATGGGATTCTTTAAAAAAGACAGCAACTGAATTCAAAAGTCCAAGTAAAGAAGCACAATGGTGGGGTTTTTGAGTAATGTCTGCCATCACCAAATTCAAAATGTGACCGTAACACCAAATATGAATTTGTTGTGGGTTAGATTCTGACAGCCATGCGTTAAACCCGTTGTACTGTTTGCATATTTGCAGCCCCATCAGTGCTGCTTGCAACGCAGTTTTTAATTTCAATGCCGTTTTTAGTTAATTCATTTAAAACGAGTTCAAAAGTGCTTTTCCTTTGGTTGATTCTGTGCTGGCTACGGATAATAGTGTCTCGTTATATTGTCATCCACGTATCTTAAGACGATTGAAGTTTGGTCAGTTACGATTATATCTTGGGACGTATCTATTTGTATTGAATACATGCGTGCATTTTAATATTCGTTGAAATGTTTTTCTTCATTAAATTTCTTATGATGTTTATTATATTGTTTACAGTAGTTTTAGACAGAAAGGAAACAAAATCTCCTCTTTCCTGTTTACTCCTTAACTTTAACTTTTCTTTACTTGAAATAGTTTGATCAATGTGTACACTTAAGAGAGGATCAAATTTTTTTAACAAAAGGATTAATTCCAAAAAAATTCCGTGGTTAATATTTTGATTTGTTAAAAAAGGTCTTCATTGCGATGCCCTCTGTAAGGAATACCACATTTTCCGATGGTTTTGATAATTTCTATAATCCGGATTACCACATTTCTTTTTTGTTGGACTTGTTCAAATCGAATATTTCTTTGCTTTATTAAGAAACTTGACATATTTGTATCTTTTACGCCTTAGATGAGCGTCGACACATTGAATATGCACACGACTTTCTTCATGCTCTATAATACGTTGATACATGTTTTACAGAAACGTTTCTTAAACAGTCAACAAAAACATTTTGATCCTTACTGTAGGCCAAACATACTGTGCAATATAAAGCGTTTTCTCCCTTATTGAATGATAACCACTGACGGATGGACCCATCTTTTCGTTGAAAAGTTAAAATAGGATTAGATATAGTAGAAATAGTAGAGGATGAAATTTAAAAAAAGCGTCCATTTCATTGAATTTTGGCCGACTGAATGAATTATGAATCGTGGTTATCGATTGATCTTCCACAGTAAAACAAGGTTCATCATGAGAAGTTGTAGGTGCGAATAAATCAATTTCTTGGTCAATATCAACAGTTTTGTTACATTGAGACGTACTCGCCGCAGATTCAATTTTATCATTTGACGAATTGCAACATGAAGATGTACTCGATGTGGAAATGTTGGTACTGCTTACTGAGTGTTCTAATAAAAATGGTAGGGGTCGACAAAATTTGGCTTGTTCTTTGAGAAGTTTAAACCTTTTCTCCCGAACTTTTTCAGCACCTCCTTTAACCTTTTTCCGTTTCATTCCTTTGTCCATTTTCACTGTAGTTTAACAATTACTAATAATAAAAAAATTATAAATGTCGCTATGTAAGCTTTTTTTTCTTTTCAGTAATTTCGCAATTTCGCTCACTATTCACTATGACGACCGCCAAACAAAATATAGTTCAATGCTGTTTTATACTCGTAATATACATGTATGGATGTATGTGCACTTTATAACACTGAACAACACTGTAAAATATCGATGGTTTAACTAACGAACACTTACGAATAACGGCGACGTAGTACTACAGAGGCATGATCTAATAGTGATTAAAAATTTTTCTTCCGCAGTATAGATAATGCCAGTAATTACCAATTACCCTACGCACGGAAGAAAAAATTTTAGTCACTATTAAATGATGGGATTTACTTTGCATTTACTTTTACGGTTAATTAAAAGAAGTATATGGTGCGATCCAAGAAATTTTAAATTGAATTAATAAATGAATTTAATTATATTTTAGTTCTCATTTATACTTTAGACTCTATAGCAACAAATGTTAAACTTTTTAAATGAAAAAGAAACGGTTTCGGTAGGTAAATAAGAAGATTATTTGCAAGGGTATTATTTGTCTAGTTAATAGTGAAGCATGAAAACTGCAAAATGTTACTTGAATCCGTTCAACCCGTATTTCCATGTACCTATCTATTTTAAAGTAGACAAAGTTTTTTCTAGGAAATTGTACCTGCCTTTAAGTATTGTAGTATTGCAAAGTACCTAATGTAATTATTCCACGAACAGTGTGAAAAATTATAAACCATACTAATTTTTCATTTTCTTGTTTTTGCGAAAGGCGACACTCTTATGATTAGGGAATATTTCGCCTGTTATTAATTTTTATGAGTGTGTTTATTTAAAGTAGCGTGTTGCGGCCGGCATCGGCATACGACGTTCGCTTACAGGCGGCAAAACCCCGTTTCTGTTTTGGGTTGGGATAAGATGTTTATTTCCTTTCCTTAAGAAATTTATGATGCCGAAACTTGCAAATATTCATTCTCGTAATTGCTCAAATTTTTTTCGGACAACAAACATTTATTGCCCGTTGCCTATTGTTCAATTTATTTATTATGCCTCCAGTGACCAGTCTTTACATCGGCCCACGGAGTAGCGGCCCACCGGGCGATCGCCTGATCGCCCGACTGGCCAGTCCGCGCCTGGTCATATGAGCATCTTTTGTAAAATAACAATAAATAATAAATTCAATTTTGATTTTCTAAATACAATGGTGAACATTAGAGCACCTTTGTAAAATAAAAATAAATGATTGTTGTTTAAATGTTCGTTGAACCATTTACAATATTGCACTCGAAAATTATAGTCAGCTGCATGTTATTTCTGTACAGAAGAGAAATTTTGTACGGATGCATATGTAATGCCTTTTTAAAACTTTGTAGCAAACCAGTGTACAAACCTGTAAAAATTATGTTCATATTTCTGGCTCCATAACCGCAGTAGATTTAATCGTACCTGGATAGTTGTGGAATAGATTTTTAGGACTTCGTTGCATATTTTGTTGAATGTCATTACAACTTCTTCAGTTAAAACAGTCAGCCTACTTGTTGACTTGCCTTTACAAATACAGTGCTTGTTTTCATACCGTGTAATAAGATGTAATATATGTTTTTAAATAAATCATATTCTATATTAACATCGGGAAAAGCCTCTGATAACTGCTCAATGTAGTACACCAAACGAATAGCCCAAGTTCCAACTTACATCACAATAGCTTCATAATGTTAAAAGCTGTGTAAGCATTTACGAAAACCCTGTATAAGTAGCTTATTATCCAAAGGATTTTGTTCCAAATGGGAGTCAACAGAAACGTCATAAGATTCAATCGAAATCATGCCAGACGTTGGTGGTTGCGGTGAACCGGAACGTACCTTAAAAATAAATGAATAAAATGTATTAATGTATAACATTTAATTAAAAATTTAGCTTGCTGGCTAACCGCTTTTTGGAAAATTGTTGGGATTGCATCTTTTTAGCCTGCGAAGCCCAGTAAACATTTTATTTTCAAAATGTTTACTGCAAACCCTTCTGTGAGATATTTTTTCTGGTTCGATTAACAGCCATTCTAACCTTTCAATTTTCTCCAACCATTGAAGTTGCCTTTATTTCATAATAAAAATCATATTTTAATATAAAACATTGACATTTTTGTACCGTACATATATACCTTGTTGGATGATTAAATTGTAAAAACTCAGGGTTTTTTCGACTGTTGGTGCCACAATCAGTAAAACAACAATAATTTGCAATTTTCTCTCACTGAATTACTACATCAAATAAAAGAAAATGATAAAATTCTCAAAACTCGCACAAGTAAACAAACCATTAATCGGCCATATTGAAAATATGCGCGTAGACGTGCGCCAAGAAACACCTAATCATATAATCACAGTATAAACTGTTTATACTGTGATATAATTACTACTAGGTATATAATGCTAATTCTGCATTTTATTTCCGTTGTATCTAGCCTATTCCACTAATTTATATGAATCAACTTGTATTAAAATTCTTATTAAACTTTGTACACGTCTGCCATTCTTATTATAATAATTGTTTATACTGACAAAAAATCACCTATTAAAACTTGCAATTTTACCACTTTTCGTAATTTTAAAGCCCAATTATAAATATTTTAGCTATATCAATGCGTACGTGTAACTGTATATCTCAAAATTATTACAAAAAAAATTTAATACGTAAAGTATAATATAATCAATATTTTGGAAATATTCTGTAATATTTTGTAATAGACTTTAGCCTATGTACGGAGCCTTAATTACTGTTCTTGTTTATGATGTACAAATACCGTTCATTATGCTGCAAATAGAAATTTATCAATGTAAATCGATAATTTACAACTGACTTACCAATAGCAGTGATTTATTTTCTTATCATCTTACCATCTAATATTTTAATTTGCCATGACAGAACTTCGTTGGGCGATCATGTTAATTAAATTTGAATCTAAATTGGCAAGCATTTTCGATTCAGTCGACATCAACATAAACGCCTCCAAATGTTCATTAGTAATTGTGCTTCTGAACCTTTTTTATTATTTTAAGCTTATTTTAGCTCACAGGAAACTGATGTCACAGAAAGGTTAATAAAAATTTGTATTAGATATAAATTTGCCGCACTAGAATACAATTTAAACTTTTTCAAGAAAATGAAACAAAAGAATGCTTTTTGCTTGCAGGTGGTATTTTCATCTTCAGTTACATTATCAAATCACGTTCATCAAGAACAGTTTCTTTTAAATGGGGCCATTTTCCAGAAAAGTCTAAAAGTTCTTCTCGTATATCAGATGAAGTAACATCTTCATTAAACTTAATTAAAATATCATATAAAGGTTGAAAAATCAGCAGTCAATTCCTGTGCGTTCAGTGAAATTGTCTGGGATCAAACACTGCAATTTTGTTTTTGAAAACCTTTCCTCCAAGCTGTTACAACAGTGTCCATGACCACATTATGCACGTTAACTTCAAAGTCTTTTAGCGCATCGCTCATAGGTTGACCTTTAGTAACTTCACCCGGCATCATTTTTTTCTACGGATTCTTATAGGAATCAATTCAGTTTTGACAAATATATCACTATCATCATCCAAATTATTGTTGGCCCATTCCACAAACCTATCTGTGGTTATTTTAAATTTCAAAATCTCGTACTATTGCTGATAGTGAATTTTGGTTTGTTCTATCATTGTATAAGTTTAGAATGTTTAAACCTGCGGTTTGTAGAAATTTTGATGTAGGAGAAGTAAACTGAAATATTCCAGATACATATTCGCCGTTAAAATGGTTTCATATTTTAAAATGAATTTAAATAAGTGTAAGCTTTATGTTTAATATCGGCATTTAAGTCCGAGTCGGATATTGTTTTCAAAACTTTAATAAGGTCTAAAAAGTGCGTTTGTACTATCACCATATCTTCCACAACATTTTTATTGCGCTATATTTTGAACAACGAGTCTCACCTAAAGTACTGAAAATTTTTGAGACACATTTTCCAGATATCCATTCTTGTATGGGATTCTTTAAAAAGACAGCAACTGAATTCAAAAGTCCAAATAAAGAAGCACAATGGTGGGGTTTTGAGTAATGTCTGCCATCACCAAATTCAAATGTGACCGTAACACCAAATATGAATTTGTTGTGGGTTAGATTCTGACAGCCATGTTAAACCCGTTGTACTCCTTGCATATTTGCAGCCCCATCAGTGCTGCTTGCAAAGTTTTTAATTTCAATGCCGTTTTAGTTAATTCATTTAAAACGAGTTCAAAAGTGCTTTTCCTTTGGTTGATTCTGTGCTGGCTACGGATAATAGTGTCTCGTTATATTGTCATCCACGTATCTTAAGACGATTGAAGTTTGGTCAGTTACGATTATATCTTGGGACGTATCTATTTGTATTGAATACATGCGTGCATTTTAATATTCGTTGAAATGTTTTTCTTCATTAAATTTCTTATGATGTTTATTATATTGTTTACAGTAGTTTTAGACAGAAAGGAAACAAAATCTCCTCTTTCCTGTTTACTCCTTAACTTTAACTTTTCTTTACTTGAAATAGTTTGATCAATGTTACACTTAAGAGAGGATCAAATTTTTTAACAAAAGGATTAATTCCAAAAATTCCGTGGTTAATATTTTGATTTGTTAATGACAAAAGGTCTTCATTGCGATGCCCTGTAAGGAATACCACATTTTCCGATGGTTTTGATAATTTCTATAATCCGGATTACCACATTTCTTTTTGTTGGACTTGTTCAAATCGAATGTTTCTTTGCTTTATTAAGAAACTTGACATATTTGTATCTTTTGCCTTAGATGAGCGTCGACACATTGAATATGCACGACTTTCTTCATGCTCTATAATACGTTGATACATGTTTTACAGAAACGTTTTTAAATCAACAAAACATTTTGATCCTTACTGTAGGCCAAACATACTGTGCAATATAAAGCGTTTTCTCCCTTATTGAATGATAACCACTGACGGATGGACCCATCTTTTCGTTGAAAAGTTAAAATAGGATTAGATATAGTAGAAATAGTAGAGGATGAAATTTAAAAAGCGTCCATTTCATTGAATTTTGGCCGACTGAATGAATTATGAATCGTGGTTATCAATTGATCTTCCACAGTAAAACAAGGTTCATTGGAAGTTGTAGGTGCGAATAAATCAATTTCTTGGTCAATATCAACAGTTTTGTTACATTGAGACGTACTCGCCGCAGATTCAATTTTATCATTTGACGAATTGCAACATGAAGATGTACTGATGTGGAAATGTTGGTACTGCTTACTGAGTGTTCTAATAAAATGGTAGGGGTCGACAAAATTTGGCTTGTTCTTTGAGAAGTTTAAACCTTTTCTCCCGAACTTTTCAGCACCTCCTTTAACCTTTTTCCGTTTCATTCCTTTGTCCATTTTCACTGTAGTTTAACAATTACTAATAATAAAAAATTATAAATGTCGCTATGTAAGCTTTTTTTCTTTTCAGTAATGCAATTTCGCTCACTATTCACTATGACCCGCCAAACAAAATATAGTTCAATGCTGTTTTATACTCGTAATATACATGTATGGATGTATGGCACTTTATAACACTGAACAACACTGTAAAATATCGATGGTAACTTAACTAACGAACACTTACGAATAACGGCGACGTAGTACTACAGAGGATGATCTAATAGTGATTTAAAATTTTTCTTCCGCAAAGATAATGCCAGTAATGCCTACCAATTACCTACTACGCACGGAAGAAAAAATTTTAGTCACTATTAAATGATGGCACCGATTTATTTGCATTTACTTTTACGGTTAATTAAAGAGAAGTATTGGTGCGATCCAAGAAATTTTAAATTGAATTAATAAATGAATTTAATTATATTTTAGTTCTCATTTATACTTTAGACTCTATAGCAACAAATGTTAAACTTTTTAAATGAAAAAGAAACGGTTTCGGTAGGTAAATAAGAAGATTATTTCCAAGCCTATTATTTGTCTAGTTAATAGTGAAGCATGAAAACTGCAAAATGTTACTTGAATCCGTTCAACTCCGTATTTCCATGTACCTATCTATTTTTAAAGTAGACAAAGTTTTTTCTAGGAAATTGTACCTGCCTTTAAGTATTGTAGTATTGCAAAGTACCTAATGTAATTATTCCACGAACAGTGTGAAAATTATAAACCATACTAATTTTTCATTTTCTTGTTTTTTTGAAAGGCGACACTCTTATGATTAGGAATATTTCGCCTGTTATTAATTTTATGAGTGTGTTTATTTAAAGTAGCGTGTTGCGGCCGGCATCGGCATACGACGTTCGCTTACAGGCGGCAAAACCCCGTTTCTGTTTTGGGTTGGGATAAGATGTTTATTTCCTTTCCTTAAGAAATTTATGATGCCGAAACTTGCAAATATTCATTCTCGTAATTGCTCAAATTTTTTCGGACAACAAACATTTATTGCCCGTTGCCTATTGTTCAATTTATTTATTTGTAGAGGGCTCCAGTGACCAGTCTTTACATCCCCACGGAGTACCCCACCGGGCGATCGCCTGATCGCCCGACTGGCCAGTCCGCGCCTGGTCATATGAGCATCTTTTGTAAAATAACAATAAATAATAAATTCAATTCTTGATTTTCTAAATACAATGGTGAACATTAGAGCACCTTTTGTAAAATAAAAATAAATTATTGTTGTTTAAATGTTCGTTGAACCATTTACAATATTGCACTCGAAAATTATAGTCAGCTGCATGTTATTTCTGTACAGAAGAGAAATTTTGTACGGATGCATATGTAATGCCTTTTTTAAAACTTTGTAGCAAGTACCAGTGTACAAACCTGTAAAAAAATTATGTTCATATTTCTGGCTCCATAACCGCAGTAGATTTAATCGTACCTGGATAGTTGTGGAATAGATTTTTTAGGACTTCGTTGCATATTTTGTTGAATGTCATTACAACTTCTTCAGTTAAAACAGTCAGCCTACTTGTTGACTTGCCTTTACAAATACAGTGCTTGTTTTCATACCGTGTAATAAGATGTAATATATGTTTTTTAAATAAATCATATTCTATATTAACATCGGGAAAAGCCTCTGATAACTGCTCAATGTAGTACACCAACGAATAGCTCCAAGTTCCAACTTACATCACAATAGCTTCATAATGTTAAAAGCTGTGTAAGCATTTACGAAAACCCTGTATAAGTAGCTTATTATCCAAAGGATTTTGTTCCAAATGGGAGTCAACAGAAACGTCATAAGATTCAATCGAAATCATGCCAGACGTTGGTGGTTGCGGTGAACCGGAACGTACCTTAAAAATAAATGAATAAAATGTATTAATGTATAACATTTAATTAAAAATTTAGCTTGCTGGCTAACCGCTTTTTGGAAAATTGTTGGGATTGCATCTTTTTTTAGCCTGCTTTTGCTAAGCCCAGTAAACATTTTATTTTCAAAATGTTTACTGCAAACCCTTCTGTGAGATATTTTTTCTGGTTCGATTAACAGCCATTCTAACCTTTCAATTTTCTCCAACCATTGAAGTTGCCTTTATTTCATAATAAAAATCATATTTTAATATAAAACATTGACATTTTGTGTACCGTACATATATACCTTGTTGGATGATTAGGAATTGTAAAAAAACTCAGGGTTTTTTCGACTGTTGGTGCCACAATCAGTAAAACAACAATAATTTGCAATTTTCTCTCACTGAATTACTACATCAAATAAAAGAAAATGATAAAATTCTCAAAACTCGCACAAGTAAACAAACCATTAATCGGCCATATTGAAAATATGCGCGTAGACGTGCGCCAAGAAACACCTAATCATATAATCACAGTATAAACTGTTTATACTGTGATATAATTACTACTAGGTATATAATGCTAACCATACATCGTACAATCAGAGAATCTGGTACAATGCGCAAATTTTGAAGCCAAATAAAAGAGAAGGAGATACATCTTTTTTCTCTATACATTCCCCATATGATACAGTTGGCCAGCTATGTAATGCTCTTGAACATATTTGTTAGGTTATATTTGTTTACTGCATATAATTACAAGGTGTTTACTATTATTATTATTTTTGAGATATAATTTTCATACCAAACACGTTGGAATGGATGACTATTACATTCATTAATAATACACACAAAAAAAAATGAAATAGGTGGTTTAAATTTATTAAAAATTGCTCTCGAAAGTGAATCGTTCTGTAAAGGAGAAACTATACAAAGTAGTTTTAATTTCCCTAGCAGCTTAGGTATCTGAAACGAATAATCATGGTACTAGATGCAAGAGGAATGAATGTTTTATAGGAAGGAAGGTTTAACCAAAGCATTCGATTGTGTATCGCACAATATCTTGCTGCAAAAATTGAGAAGTATATACATAATTTTAGCGAAAGCAGCGTTACACTAATCTCGTCATATATATATCAGACAGATTTCAGCACGTTTCTTTCAATGGAATTCTGTCAAACAGACTTTATATAACTCGTGGTGTTCCCCAAGGATCCATTCTTGGTCCTCTATTGTTTCTGATTTATTTCAACGATTTTCCCGACTTTGTAAACATTTATGCTGATTGCATTTTCTACGCTGGTGATACAACCCTTTCTGTAAATGAACAATCGTTAGATGAACTTATTTTAAAACAAAAAAAAGTACAAACCTTAGCGTCACAGTAGTTCATACCAAACGAATTAAAATTAAATGAAACGAAATCAAAACTTGTTGCTTTCGCTACGTCCGCATTCACTCAATCAGTAAAATTTTTAGGTATACAGATTGATCCACACCTAAACTTTTATGTTCATACAGAAGTGATAAGAAGAAAGATTAGTAAAAATATTTTCGTTCGAAGACGTTTAGCGGAAAATGTTTCCAAAAATGTTTTAATAAACGCTTACTACTCTCTAATACACTCTGTAGTAAGTTATGGCATAATGGTGTGGGGAAATTGTTCCTCAGCAAGCATAGTATTTGGACTGCAGAGACATGCAGTAAGAATCATAAATGCACAGCGATATCAGGATGATTGTAAGATGTCTTTTGTTGACTTGAACATTCTTACAGTGCCATCCCTGTTTATATTGGAAAGTATATTGTATGCAAAAGACAACTTACACTTATTTAAATCGCAATCTGGTATACATGACCATTATACACGATCGCGAAATAACATCAGAACCAACTACTGTAGGTTATCCAAAACGCAGAAGGGTCCTGTATACATTTCTCAAAATCTCTTTAATTGTCTTCCCATTCAAATCAAAACGCTAACTAGATCAAACTTAAAAAATAAATTAAAAGATTTTTTAACTATCAAAGCGTACTACTCAATTAAGGAATTCCTGTGTGATGATTTATCTACTCTAAATTGATTACCTTCCCACATATTATTTAATTTTAACTTGGATGTTTTTAAAAGTTGTTTAATGTTTGTTTTTTCTGTATCTTTGCTAGTTATGGTATTGGTTTGTTTTTTTTCTAAATTGTTTTGTATATGTTTTTTTTATCGATATTGTGATATGACAAATGTAAGTGCTCTGCACAGTAACACGCAAATAAATTATTATTATTATTATAAACTAACAGTAGTTTTGTTTGAAACGAAGATTTATTTAGTAATTTAATAAGACTATGAATTAAAGAATTGAAGTGTATAAATTAAAACATTATAAAAATTTATTGATGCTTAAATAAAATCAGTTTAGTAAATTTTTTTCGGACATATTTTTCTCCTTCTGAATTTTTTTTTGTTTGGTGGAAAAGCGAAATATCTACATACAAGTCTATAATTAATTTTTTTAGTTGACTCTTATGGTTATCAAGTACAACTTGAGACAGTACATGCTGAGTCATAGAATCGGACAAAAAAGTTTTTGAATGACATTTGATAAATTTTATTTATTAAATTGACTTTTACGAGCCCTGCTAATTTGTGTTGATTTTGTCTGATTACTCTTTCAGCAATTAAACAAATGTAAATTACATCATTAGATGGGTATTTCATCGAGCCTCTATTTTTAATGAAATCGATAGGTTACTACTACTATTTTCACAGTATAATTCAGCTATACAAATTTTACAATTAATTTTTTTTTTGTATTTTACTAGCTACAAAGCCTACTATATATTTTACTACATGTTCCACATATGGAGTTAGTTCCCACATAGTTTTTAAATAATCATGATCGAATGGATCAGGGGTACTACAATAATCTTCTGTTACTATACTGTCTGGAACAGTTTTTGAGGAAACATATAAAATGCCTACATCATTTGCCAAACAATTTGAATTACTGGTGCTTATTTCATGCCGGACTAACAAAGGTTTATATGCAGATTCAAACTGTTTGGCATTTGGATTGTTGTTGAAACCTCCTCTACTCCTAACAGCACTAAAATAAGTTTCAATAAAATCCTGAGATAACTTATATGTTAATAAATATTTTAAACCTAAATTTTGTATAGCTACATATACTGTAAAAATATTTCTAATACATATAATAAGTCCTAAAAAGCCAGTCTTCTATTTGATTTTAGAATATTTGTTCCATCACTATCCTTCAGCTGTACACAGTACTTTTCTAAGCATTGTGCTTTTTCAGATAACGTTGCTACAGTTTCTTCATTTATGAGGCAACAGAATGTATTTTTCTTAAACCTACTTTTACAATTTAATAAATCGAATTTATTGTTGAACGTTAAACAAAGTAGCTACACAATTGTTAAACTGTTCGACCTTTAGTTCATTAAAAAATCTTAAAGCATTGTATGTGCTTTCACTTAAGGTTTGCACTGCCAATCTTATCATCACTCTGTTGTCGTTATAATCGATATGCCTTTTTGTTATTTTTGTCACCGCATGCAAACCCTGTTCTGTTTGATAATTTAACTTTCTTTTATATATTTCCAATTAACTTTTTCATCACTTCCTGTAAAGAAGTAGCCCCTATCGCCAAGTGTGTTTCTTACCAACTTTATCATGTGGCAATAATCATAAAAAATATATTTTTTTTTTCCATCGTAAGGGTTAACTATCCAAGGCTGAAAACCATTGGAAAAATAATCGAAGTTGGCTCCTAAAATTTTGCACATACTTATGTTTACAGGAGCACCATCAAAAGTAATTGAAAACAATTTTACACCTGTATCATTAATTAAGAAAAGACATTTTTTTAGAAGGTTTGCCCGTTCTCTTCCGCACAAGCTTCTTATTAAAAAGTATCCTAAGGGGATTTTCCAATGTCCGTTTATGGCTACTACCATAAACACTAGAACAGAATTGGCCTTAGGTGGATTGTCATCTGTTGTAATTCTAGTCCCAATGTTTACTCCACCTATGATTCTTTTCTTGTCATAAACATACGAAAGATTTAGAAAAAACCTAATTATGGAGTAAGCATCCACAGAAAAAGGGCCAACACTTTCTATGAACTCAGCAAAGAAAACCCCGATAACAGTATTCCGTCAACCGGGGATACTTTAGTCCGACACTAAAAAAAAGTTATTAATTTTTGTACTGAACAAGCAAAATAAGACACATCGTTATTTTTGGGCTTAAAAAATGGTTTGTACCCTATTTGAGGGTATATCACTCTCGGGTGTGATGCATCCATATGTGATAGCTTCAGATGAACTTTCTCATTCTAAAGGTAGTGTGGTTCCTCTAATAATGAGAATGCTGGAAGAGATTCCTCAAGAAATAGAACTTTTACACATTTGGTTGGATGGATCATTCTTCTAATTTATAAACAAGTACATTGCAGCCACTATACCCATCTTACAAGAAAAATATAAGTTACTTATTACATGGAATTTTTTCGCCACTTCCCACGGCAAAAGTCCAGTGGACGGCATTGGCGGTTCTGTAAAAAGGAAGGTGTGGGAAGCGGTGAAAAAAAGACAGCACTGTGTATATGATGCAAAATATTTTGTTGCTGTCTCAGCATCAAGCAGTGTGAAGATTTTGGAGATGCCACCATCCGAATTACAATTACGTTACAAGGAGTTAAATTTGATTAACATTTTTTTTAAATTCAGAAGCTATAGCAAAAATAAAACAGCAACACTTTTTGGAGGTAACAGATAACGTCACCAAATGCTCAAAGTTATCTAAAACCTCATTTACAAGAGAAAGTTCTAAACCAACAGAACAAGTTCTAAAATTGATGGCAACAATTGGAGAGTGGGTTCTTGTCGAATATGATGAACAGTTCTACCCAGGCGAAGTTCGAGCCATTGAAAACAATGAATACCTAGTCTGCATAATAGTTCGAACAGAGAAAACGTTGGAAATGGCCTAATGTGGATGAAATTTTTTATTCACCATAAAAAGTCAAGAGAAAGCTTAGTACACCAGATGTAGTAAATACACGAGGACACTTTTCTTTTTGTGATTTATCCTAAAAACATATTTTATAAATGTGCTTTTGTTTATTTTCTATTACTATTGTTCTTATAAAGATTTGTGCAATTTTGTCAAAAAAATTGTTAATTTGTCTTTTAAGCAGAAATAATTTATAGTTTGAATAAGTAACAATGTAACATCAGTCACAGGCATAAAATATGGTCTACACTTCCAATTTTTAGTTTACTTAAATGAAACAGTGTTTTTATAAAGTTTAAAATCTCTACTTTACTAGAAACAAACGATTTTAGTTCTCATGTTATTAGTTTGAAGAGGATTTCAAATTATATTAAATTCATTTTTCTCAATGTCTCTTGTGTGTGTAATATCAGACACGTTTTTTGATTTCCCCCAATTTAACACAAGAAAGCTTCTTATGTCTGAGAACAAGTGTGGGTAGCATTATTGTATTCTATTTTAAATTTAAAAATAAATCAATATACAAGACAATGCTGAATGTAAAAGATGAAAACCATAGTCAAATTGTAACATCAGTCACCATGGAATAAATGTTACACAAAATTTTTGAAACAGGGTCACACTCAAATGGAGTGCAACTCCGTTCACAGTACAATCGAGCGAAAAGTAAAAATTGTGAGGTGCATCTGCCAAATGATTTCTATAGAGCTACAATGCAGGCAAGAAAACGCCCTACACGCTATGAGACCTACTTGTTAGACTATAGTTTCTTGAAGGACTATTCTCTACTTGAACACCACAGGTATTCCACAATAAGATCTGGTAGGCAGCCAAATGAACCTACAGTTACTGATATTTGTGTTCTTGAGTACAAGCCAGAGTCACAGGATGTAATACCTAAGATACATTTTGATCATGAAATTCAATCACTTCCTATAAGACCTATTGCACCAGTTATTCTATATCCTAGTCTTAATAAAGCTCCAATTCCTATCAGTGCATCTCTAGCAACTGAAAGCAGTGAAACCAAAGGATTGTCACAATTTCTATGATAACATGCCTTATAAGAAGACTGAATCGATAAAGTGATTTACGTACAAATATCCGATAATGTAAAAATATTAGGCATAATTTGTTACAATTTATCTCATTTATTTCCTTAAAGATATTTTAAGTTTAATTTACCGACTGATTTGTGTACCATGATGCACTCGACAACTATTTTGTTTTGTTATAATAATTTTTATATAAAGTTTGTATAACTACATTGTTGTATAAAAATAAAGTATAATTTTTACAAAAGTTGGATCATTAGATTTTTCATTAGCAATATCGTATCTGATTATTTTTGTATACATTCTCTTTGGCAGTTCATATAGTAAATCAGTACTTAAATCCTCCATATATTGATATTTCGATAGTTGCAGAATTGCAAACATTTCCTGCATTCTCAAAAACAGTTTTTTTGTCTGCTGTCAAATCTCATGTATAGTAGATAGGAGGTATCGTCATATCCCAGTTGATATGGGATTTGTAGATAAATTCGACATGCCAAACAGCCTTTGCAAAATCAAAAGAAAGTCCCACAAATGGTGACAATGTATATTATTTTGTGGATGCGTGCAATGTGAATTTGTATATTTTGTTTTGTGAAAGAAGTTGTTCAAATCGATGACTCTTAAAGAATTACGTTTGTTTGTCGAGGGCTTATAGGCATTACCCGAACGTCCTAAAATGGGTAGGCCTTCTTCAAGTACCCTTCTAATACCTTTAAAGGACTAGTACCATACAGTATGGCATACAAAACTGGCCCATATGTCACAATGATGAACGTGTCAGGTGTGCATTTTGCAGTACTACTAAAAATGTTCACAAAACAATCTGGAAATGTCCCACTAGCAATGTTGGACTGTGCTTAAATAAAGATAGAAACTGTTTTGCACCATTTCATACAAAATAAACTACTCACATACAGCACATTGACTGTAACCAGTAGGTAGTAAAATGTGATACCTTGGTTCCTACTGGTTACTGTCAGTGATCATATCCCATAGGATAATCCCTTTCTTTAACATTTTTGGAATATTATTTTTTTAATGGAACTATAATACAGACAGATTTTACAGTTTTGCATTTAATTTCTAAAAAAAAATTCAACCTCCAAAGTTAATCCAGTTATCCTTTAATAAAATTAGATCCCATAGTTGGCTTAATAGATTTATCAAACTGTCATATTAATATCGGGTTTATGTTTGCATTTTTATCAATTTCATAATTTATAAATTTGTTCTATTTTAAGAAACTCTTAACATATTACCATTTACTGAGGACGATAACTGTAATTGTCATTGAAATGTATAGATTTATATAAAATATAAAAATACACCACTTAAAAACCCACAAGCTAAGTATCGAAATATACCAATGAAATAAAACCTATAAATTAAACACTAACCTATTATATATTATAGCATTATGAACAATATTATTATAAATTAAACATAAACACTATACAATGTTAATTTATAAATTAAACATTAACCTATAAATAAGTTTACAAAGAATAGGACATCTAACATTCAAAATAATTTATGAAAAAGTAATAAATAGGTAATAAGTATATTTAGCCTTTACAAGTGTACAGCCATGTTCTTAATTTTGATGATAAAAAATTAAAATGGTGCTGTTTACAAATTATACAGTAAAGCATAGGGTATTGCAGATCAAATTTTTCTAGATGTGTGAACTTAATTACAACAAAGCCAGCATTCTATCGGATATGGTTTTAAGATGAATTTTAAAAGTATCTTTGCAATGTATTGTATAATCACATTGGCCGCATTTAAATTCATAACTTGAAGGATGCTTTTAAGATGAATATTAAAATTATTTTTCCGATGTGTCGCATTTGAATTCTTTACTTAAGTGTTTTTTAAAATGAACTGTTAAGTTACCTTTGTGATTTGTTCCATAATCACATTGGTCGCATATGAATTCATAACGTGAGGAGTGCTTTTTAAGATGAATCGTTAAATTACTTTTGTGATTTGTTGCATAATAACATTGGTCACATTTGAAATCATAACTTGAAGAGTGTTTTTTAAGATGACTTTTAAAATAATTTTTGCAATTTGTGGCATAATCACATTGGTCGCATTTAAAGTCATAACTTGAAGAGTGTTTTTTAAGATGAATATTAAAACAATCTTTGCGATGTGTTGCATAATCACAATGGTCGCATTTGAATTCATAACTTGAAGAGTGTTTTTTAAGATGAATTGTTAAATTACTTTTGTGATTTGTTGCATAATAACATTGGTCGCATTTGAAATCATAACTTGAAGAGTGTTTTTTAAGATGGCTTTTAAAATAATTTTTGCAATTTGTTGCATAATCACATTGGTCGCATTTGAACTCATAACTTGAAGAGTGTTTTTTAAGATGAATATTAAAAGAATCTTTGCGATGTGTTGCATAATCACATTGGTCTCATTTGAATTGAACTTAAAGAGTGTTTTTAAGATGAATTGTTAAATTACTTTTCTGATTTGTTGCATAATCACATTGGTTGCATTTTAAATCATAACTTGAAGAGTGTTTTTCAAGATGAATATTAAACTTATCTTTGCGATATGTTCCATAATCACATTGGTCACATTTGAAGTCATAACTTGAAGAGTGTTGTTTAAGATGAATATTAAAACAATCTTTGCGATGGGTTGCAAAATCACAGTGGCCGCATTTGAATTCATAATTTGAGGAGTGTTTTTTAAGATGAATTGTTAAATTTCGATTGTGATTTGTTGCATAATCACATTGGTTACATTTGAATTCATAACTTGAAGAGTGCTTTTTAAGATGAACTTTAAAATTATCTTTACGATGTGCCACATAATCACATTGATTGCATTTGAATTCATAACTTGAAGAGTGTTTTTTAAGATGGCTTTTAAAATAATTTTTGCAATGTGTTACATACTCACATTGGTCACATTTTAATTCATAAATTGAAGAGTGCTTTTTAAAATGAATTGTTAAATCTTGTTTTCGTTTTGCTGCATAATTACATTGGCTGCATTTGAATTCATAACTTGAAGAGTGTTTTTTAAGATGAATTCTTAAATTTCCTTTGTGATGTGTAGCATAATCACATTGGCTGCATTTATATTCATAAGTTGAAGAATGCTTTTTAAGATGAATTTTTAAACTTTGTTTTCGTTTTGCTGCATAATTACATTGGCTGCATTTGTATTCATAACTGGAAGTGTGTTTTAAAAGATGACTTTTCAAACCTGATTTCCCTTTTGCTATATAATTGCATTGGTCACATTCATGTTTAACATTTGAACTGTATTTTAAAATGTCCTGTTTTAAGTTTTCATGCACTGTTGGACTATTATATGGATTACGTCCACACTGTATGTTTGTGATGTGTTTGACACTGTTTTCTTTTATATGATCTGATTCCCTCGAACTCACATCTATTATTAGAGAAGAGGTGTTTTCTTTCTTCATATTGACATCATCTGTAAAAAATAGTGTTAAACTTTGTGCTACTTAAACCGTAATCAATTTCACCTTTTATTTGATCACTATTTACCATAAAATGTTGTGTTGGAAGTATATCTATTCCTTCTTCCTCTTTAGGTTCTACTTTAATAAGTTTCATATCAACCTCGTAAGACATATCGAGGAAATGGTGTTACTTTATTACTTAAGGCCTGGTAGTTCCAATGACGTCCACAGAAGGATCAAGGTGATTGTCAATTCTATCTTGAAAACACGTTGTACGAAAATAGTTCAGGATTGACCGTCGGTTAATTTCTCCGTTCAGGCTGTTCTAAAATAAGTCGTATGTTGGTTGTCGTTTGTCGTAATATAACAACGATAAAAGGATACAACAAAGTCGTATTATGTTAATATACCAATGTGAAGATAGCGACGAATTTTAATCGACTGTGACGTCACACTAAACCAGTATGCGTATAACCATAGCCACCTGTAAGATGGCGACGGCCGCATAACTTTGACAACTACGCACGGAAGGCCGATTTGTTAAAAGTTACGTTATGGCGTCTTAGCGGTTAAACATTTTTAAATGTATCTTAATTAGAACTTTCCTGTAATGAGCAACTTCTTTTAACTGAAATAGTTTGATATAATTTTAATAGCCAATAGAAATTACGTATCATAATTATATTTAAATATGTTTCTAATTAGTGAGTGAACGGAGCACACTTTCTTTTCTAGGTTCCCCACAGAATTGTTACTTTTGCAATAATTATATTAAATCCATTATAAAAATGCTTGCGTCAATTGTTTCAAATATTTTGCTAAATAACTATTCATGTTGCATCTGACTCACATCTAAAAAGGCGATAATTGACAGTATTAATGTAATGTGTAATATGTAAGACTTGAAATGTATTTCTTAGATTTATGAAAATGTAGACTTTCACCATTATCACACGTAACAAAATACTTACCTTTTTTGGGTTTTTTAATGGTTTATTTTAAATTATACAATCTAAACGTTTCTATAACACTTACAGTTATCTTCGTCAGTAGTAATATCTATTAAAATTATTAAAGATCTTGATAACAATTTTGTCAAAGTTGAAAAATTAAAACATAAACATCAGTCTGCTATTAATATAACGGTTTGAGAAACGTATAAAGCCAACTATAGAATTAAATTTTAGTAAAGAATAACTCGGTCATTAAAAATTAAATATTGTTAAACTGTCTTAAAGATGACAAATCAGAACACTAACGGTCGAAGGCAAACAATGAAAAATGTCAACCAAAAAACACATTTAACAAAATTTAATCAAGTTATGATGTAAGTGTAAAGTTGTGAAAAACTTCAATTTGAAAATGATAGAAGCATTCACAAATATAAACATGACATCAAATTAATAATCCAGTTAAATCTAACAAAAAGATATCTATGTCAATAATTGCAAGTGTTATTAACAATGAAAAGCATAATGCAGAACGTTTTTTGTAATTTTTTAATTTTAATCTTAATTTCAACTACTTATGTTAAATTATAGTGCTCTGATAATTTAACATATAATTGGTAAAGCATTGATTTAAGGTCTATATGTTAAATTACCACAGCACTATAATTTCACATAAGTAGTTGAAATTAAAATTAAGATTGCTAGCCTTCGCCGTTAGATGGTGTTGTGATTTGTCATCTTTAAGCCAATTTAACAATATTTAATTTTTAATGACCTAGTTATTCTGTACTAAAATTTAATTCTATAGTTGATTTATACGTTTCTCAAACCGTTATATTAAAAGCAGGCTGATGCTTATGTTTTAATTTTTCAACTTTGACAATATTGTTTTCAACATCTTTAACAATTTTAATAGATATTACTACTGACGAAGATAACTAAGTATTATCGAAACGTTTAGATTGTATAATTTAAAATGCACCATTAAAAACCCAAAAAAGATAAGTGTTTTATTATTTCTTAGATTGTTATTTTCTAACCAAAGCTGTATTGTTTCTGGTAATAGGTTTTATTTGTTTTTTTTTTTAATATAATTAAAGTATATAATATATAGTTTATTTCTTGTTACTTTTTCGAAATTGTAATATACCTTACATTTTTATACACAACTGTATTGTTTTGTGGAATGTTTCTTTAGTGTTTTAGTCACTGCACTTGCTTATTGCATTTTGTTTTGGAAATAAATGCACCTGAAGTACATCTTTTTGCTAAACTTACAAGTATAAAATTTGTATTAATTTGTACCTGTACGTGTTGATCGCATCATTCCTCATTTTATAGGAGTGTGTAAGAGGCAAATTTTTGGTCAGTTAAAAAAATATAAACAGGTGCCTACCGTGTACTGCTAATTACAGATCTAACAAAATAAACTAATGAGAAATTCAAAATTCAAGAGTATTATCGGTCTGTTATTTCGTCTGTCAGAATACTCGCGCGCTTAGTGTAGGTCTTCCACTCTAGCATTTTCAGTGTTGCCATTTACTGCGGCCGTGGCCTTTGTTGGAGGTGGCCATGGTATAACCAAATCTTTTATAAAATATAAAGTGCTATCATGTGGTAGTGACTGCAACACTTTATTAATTAATTAATAAACCATCCATATTTCAGATTCTGTTTATTAATTACAGCGATTGTGTATGTCATCCTTACGTACGTATTTAACGGTATTATGATACTTCAAAGCCATTGACGAGTGCTTCACCTGGGTTCTAATATCAAACAAATAAAACAAATAAAAACTTGTGATGGCTCAAACATTTCAATTTGTGCTACGGCATAGCTTAGTGGTGCGGGCGGGATTGTTACTTAAAACGCGCAAAAGATACTCGTACTAACTCCAAAATTGTCAAAATCGGGACAAGAAGTCAAGCAAGCGCCACCTGTTAAAAACATTTATAGCTGGAAAACGTCATGAACTAATTTTAGCCTAACAGGAAATCAAAACGTTCACTAAAAAATAAACTACTCTACTACTAAAATTTTATCCCAAAAATCTTCTCGCAAAGTTTACCTAATTTCAATAAAATCTTAAGCATCAAATATATAAGCCGCAAAATACGAAATAAAACCCAAATCTCAGTAAACATTTCGATAAACCTGCGTCATAGGTTGTTAGCTCAACTAATCCAAAAATAACTGATCAATACGGTAATTTAACTATTCAATGAAAAATGAAAAACGCGATCAAAAATCTATGGAATCCTAAAATTTATCAAACGTTGATATCGGGATGTATTACCTAAATTTGTCGAAAAATACAAGTCATCTTCAAACAAATAACAAACTGATTACCTTTGGCAAATCAAGCATCAGCAAAGATGTCTACAATCGATAAGTCGGCATTATCAAAAATTAACTACTTAATTATCGAGTGTAATATAACAAGTGGCAGTTTTAAAAATGGTGAGTCATCACACATACTTCATCAATTCTTCCCCAGTGTACCAGCTGGATATAAAATAATTGAATCCCCTCAACATGTCATCTATTTACCTATCAATACATCTACCATTTCAACAATAACACTTAAAATAGTAGACCAAGGCGGAAATCTCATCAATTTTAACGGGGAAGTCATAACGATAGGACTACATTTAAAGAAAATATGGTGACGCGGTATAATATATGTGCATGTAACCGGAGCAAGGTGAACTATAAAAAATTGAAGCGTGGAAACGCAAGAGTCAGTAATCGTTCACCGATCAAAGCATTGACAGCGCAGAACAAAGCATTCTTGGAAAGTCTCGGTTTTACAGTTCTACAATGAGTATATTAACGGAAAATAATGCGATAGTAAATTCCGAACTCCACACCCATCAGCCATATACTACGTGATTTGGAAACAATGACGAAATCAGGATACCCATTCAGAAAACATGTGCACTTTACCATCAGAAAGCCATGTCTACGTAGAGGGAAGATTGTTGAAGTAGGATGATACTGTGCCTAACACCGCGCGGTTTGTTAATAATGGTATCGCATTCTTATTCAGTGAAATTCGATATGAAATGAATGGAATAGTGGTAGATTCCGTAACTAAAGTAGGAATAACGTCGACAATGAAAGGATTGGTATCATTGACGTCTAATGATCTCGTTCGTTATGAAAATGAGGGCTGGTTTCCTACCTCAAACAGCACACTAACAGATGCACAAAGGTATTTTAATGTTTGTATACCTTTGAAACTGCTACTCGGCTTTGCTGAAGACTACAATAAGGTGATTTTGAACATTAGACAAGAACTGGTTTTAATTCGCAGTAATACTGATAACGACGCAGTAATTACAACTGCTGATGAAGCATTAAAAGTTAACATAGATAAAATATATTGGAAAGTTCCGCATATCATTCCAGCATTAGCGGAGGAATTGGCGTTAACCAAGTACATTGATAAAAATGTAAATACTCCAGTCGCATTTAGAAGTTGGGAAACTCACATATATCCCGCCGTTCCAGCAACAGATAAGCATACATGAGCAATCAAAACATCTACTAGTATAGAAACACCTAGATACATTATTATAGGATTTCAAACTGGGCGAGAGAATAATGTTCTGCAAAATATGAGCAGATTCGATAAATGTGCACTAAATAATATTTGGGTGTTTCTTAACACGCTAAATTCCAAATGTCATATTATCAAAGAGATGGTCAAGCATTACTCACACCTACGCAATTTATGTCAGCTGCACCATTGATAGTGGTAGATTGCTCAAATCAAAAAGAGGCATTACACCCTAAAGCTGTAGTTCTTCGTGTAGAATTCGAAACATCAGCCAACATACCCACCAATATGACCGTTTAGTTACGTACAACACGTTAACCAAAGCAGTACGACAATTGTAATACAATGTCCGTCATGGTTGATGTTTCAAAAGCTTTCACACCGAAATAACTCGCAATTTTTAATGGAAAACAAATTGCTCACTATATTTTTAAATCACCGCACCCGTGGCATACGTTAGATGCAGAGAATCGCCGTTCAGCTACTTGGTTAATGCATAACCAGCACTGTATAAAATGGGAAGAGGGTATA
This sequence comes from Vesta saturnalis, assembly GCA_036346205.1. Lineage (NCBI taxonomy): Eukaryota > Metazoa > Arthropoda > Insecta > Coleoptera > Lampyridae > Vesta > Vesta saturnalis. The sequence continues at coordinate 13,156 of JARFJB010002108.1, read as the reverse complement.
CAGAGCCACATCACTTTCGAAGAATTCTCAACCGATTGATTCAACCAACAGATTCTGTCATGTCAAGGGTAGAGAAAGCAGATTACATCAGAAACTGTTTGTCCCAGTCCGTTATTGAACTTGATGAATATCCTGCTCTTCCTGCTTTGCAACCAGTTCGTTTCTATCATTCTCAATCAACATGCAACTGCGCTCTGGCTAATGCATGCTATCTGTATGATACATATGTAATGTAATAAACTCTGTACGCTTTTTAAAAAAAATTGTAAACGTTTATTTCTTTATATACACAATATTTTGTACATTATGTATATATTCTCTCGATAAGGAATTGTTACATATATATATATTATATATATTTATATATATATGTATATATATATATATATATATATATATATATATATATATATATATATATATATATATATATATATTCCACAAAGAACTGTAATGCAGTGACTACTCAAACTGAGATGTTACCTTGGTTTGCAGATTACCGTTAACTAATATTACTACTAGTTTCTATGGAGAGAATATATCTAAAGTTACCAAGTGTCAGTACCCAAACTATCGTATACCTTCTGGATCATACAAATTCATTTCCCTAACAACCTCCAGTAAACCTCTCAGCAGATCGATGTTCTCCAATTCGGGAATTCTCCAATACCCCCACGCCAATGTTGAACATGTATCACGTAATCGATACCGTTTGTCATCCTGGGACCTAAAGGCAATTTTGTTTTTCTGTATAAATACCATGTAACATTGATCGAAACACAAGCATTTTACACATTACTATTTTATCAGACGCCTCTGCAACAGATTTGTAGTCAACCTACGTCAACACTTTTTGAATAACAACTTTAACTCCTTTAGCTTTCTTCACGTCTTCGTTGTTAGCAAGTTTTAAACAATATGGTTTTGATCCAGCACCTTAAAAATAGTGGATCGCTTTCCCTGCATACTCATCTATCATTCTTCCGACGACGGATGTATTCGTTGTAATACCATGCAGACTGTTTTGATAGTTGCATGTGTCATATTCATCAACATTATTCCGCATATGAGCATGCACATCATCCGTTGTTATCTCGACAATTAAAGAATCTGTGTTTGTATAGAGCAATGTTACATTATTACCGTAATGACTGCGTAAAAAAACGACACATTATAATTTTCGAAAGATCCAAAATACTAAATGCGACATATACGGGTTTGTCATACGTAACAACCTGTTTCGATAATTCCACCGCAAATAAGTTGTTCGTGAGTTGAATAAAATGTTTAAATTGTGGTTTTGCGACGTACCGTGGTAGACCCACACGACGACAGTTATTTTCCCAATGCGTTAATAACTTGATAACTCTTCTTTTGTAAACTTTCTCCATCGTTTTACCAAATACACCATTGTCCATACATAAAGAAATCCTTTTGGAATTTGTTCTTTGCTTGATTTCGGAGAGCTGTGTTAAGGTCTATGTATGGTACTAGCCATGGACTTTGACGAAAGCGTAAAACCATATGAATATGAGTAACAATTAAAACATGCTCTATACATTATTTTAAATATCCGTAATGTATTACATGATTGGTCTTATCACAGAGGTTCGGAATTAACGTCTCCTCCTTGTAAGTTGGTGCGCAGATCATATCAGGGCAAAAAGGGTACTCATTGTGTTCATCATGCAGGTGGTGTCGATAGTACGTACCCAATATCAGCATCATCATTAATCTTCAGTACATTAAAGTGTTGAATTTCTTTTTCAGTTAACCACATAAACCCATCATGAGAGAGATATTGCCGCACACTACATCCGTATAAATTGAGGCATCTAAATACTGTACAAAGACTTTAGGACGATTAGGACCATAATTTGAAACAAACTATTTGTTAACAATACTTCTCCGCTTGATAGAAGTACTCACTCCACCACGAATACCTTTCTTAAAAAAGTGGTACATATCCATATCAGTTAATAATTTTAGCTCTACTTTAATACATTTCAACATAGCATCCCACGCCAATCCGGGTAGAGTAGCATACTGCGCTGGTTCTAACCCATACAAGTCCAGACAGAGCCGCCTACAGTTTTCGAACACGACAGCTAACAGCAGCACGTCTGATTTTAAATATATATCAGCATAATCACCGAGTGTATTACACTTAAAGTGATCCCATACCTGTAGGACGCGACAGTATTCTTCATCGGATACATTTGCATCACGCATTTTATCATAGAATTTGTCATAGGATGGACCCGTGACATCATCGAATTTAGTAAAACTGTCTACGTACGCATAGGGGAAACTACCTTTCTTTCTAATTAAGGTGAAGTCATTATCATCACTAAAATATTTTCTTACCTCTATACATTGCTCGTCTGACAAATTTTGAGATAGCGCATCTAACGATGTGCCATAAACCTACAACTATCGACGAATCGCAAATTTATGTAGTTTTTCCTATGGCCGCGACTGTTTACAAATTCATCTACAAATATATGCTTACCGAACGTTATATATTTTTCACTATTATCAGTTTCACTCGCTAACTGTTTGATAAACAGATGAACATCATAACCACTGAGATTATGGAAAAAACTGGGATAAATGTTTATAACTGATAGTTTAAATTGCAATTTGAATGTGCCGCACCACGATATAAACCAGTGACAATGATCTCGTACTTTTGGATTTGTACGATCGTCCGTAAAAATCTTGTCGCATATATAACAATTTCGACTTTGTTCATGTATCACCTGTTGTTCATCAGTTAGTGGTAACTTTGGAATAATAGATAGATCGAGATATTACTGTTGGACCCCAACGTTGCAATGTTAGTCAACTTAACAGGAAATTCTACATCATTCCAGTTGAATAACGTTCTGAAATCAGGGTAAGAAGTTGTCCACTGTGGTAAACCCTTCGGTGTCACTAAAGCTGATACAATAGCCCATGCAAAGCAGCAATTATCACTATTCTTCACATTCACTATTGCATGTTTCTGCGAAATTTCAGGCGGGACATTCAGGACGAACCCGTAGTGGGAGAAAATTTCAACATGTTTACCTCTGAATATACGAAATTCACCAGCGACCACCCTACATAACAGCATATATTAATAATGCACTACCCTACTACTCATGACACACACTTACCAGAATCTTTATGCTGAAATTCAGATTGTTTGGCATCCAATATTTCCATGATGCTTTGGAAATAATCTTCCACCACCATCCCAACACCTAGAATATCATATTTCGTCTGAAAGGATTTAAGGTTCCGTGCTTTCTACTGTTCAAAACTACAGACCAAATAACTAAACATTATATTTTAAGGAGAAGTGTTTCGGCTACTGAATTTGTTTAGTTTCAAAATATTCACTTTCGCGTCCCCCATAAACGTTTGTGTCAGTGTGACTATTGCTTGGATATAGTCTATACGAAACAATCCGTTGTTTAAGCGCATTCCAAATAACTTCAACCCCAGTAGCAACGAGTAAGCATACATTTGATTTATGCCTGTTGCTTCTAAGGTGTCCTTGAAAAGCATACCGCGGTACATCTATTGAACAATCAGTGCAGTGTACAGTATCAACACTTGTGTTACTCTTTTTTTTGTACAGTCATTGAGTTGATCTAACTTAAGCTTCCTTGAGTTGTTCATACCTGATGGCCGGGTTGTGCAAAGGAATCTGTTCTGTTGTTGTCGACAGTACCGGCTTGCACCGTGTTGCTACCTGTGGTATGATTTTGCGACACAACCTCCTGCGCTCTAAAAGGTGGGGTAGTTACTGGTATCATATCCAACATGAAGTTTTTTGGTGTCGAAGTAGAGAATCATTTCTAGAAAATTTCTTCAGGCATTCACATACAAACGCTTTGTTACGATCTGTAACAAAAAGTATATACATAAGTAAGGGTTGTGTTACGTGTTTTGTTATGATTCCTTTGGAAACACAGTTTTTTTACACCCTTGGTTTCTTTACTTTATTTGATTAATTGCAACTGTTATCAAAAGAATCATATCCATCGATGCGAACGAGGACGCAACGTAACATATCACCAGGAATGGAATTATGGCATATGGATATCTCAGGTTGAGGGGTACAGTTGTGTACGAGTTGGATAGGAAGGGTAATCGGGATCGAGTGTTGCTGCTCACACATATTCTACCCAGCATTGTAGATCCCCCTACTATGTACTTTGGACTGGAAACAATGGATTATAACCAATTGTTTTCCAGAAACTCCGCGGCGCAAGTAGGGCTCAATACACTCTGGGGAGAAGATACTGCGTTTTCCACTATATCCCTTACCGATGATGGCGCAGGTAACTGTAGCATCAGCGCTGCAGGACTCCTAGATAATAATAAGTCATTTATCTACCATTCATTATCCAAAAAGTCTGCAGCAGTCGCAGGACTGAGGCTACTTTCTGATGATGTATCCATTTGCTCCAATTGTATCGAAGTTCATCAGACTCCACTCCCGATCAAACTCGTCCATACAAATGGGGCTAAAGACGCTCTCAGAAATATGTTCCTGATCTCTACTTCTACCGTAGAACTCTGGTACGACCACTCTTCCATAAATTCTGCGGTAGAAGTATGGCTCAGCAAACCCTCTAATGGATTTCCTACTACCCCACCCTCTAAACGTGTTATCGATGTAGACTACTTATCATCAGGTACAATACCCGCAGAGGTCTGAGTAGTCGGAGATATAGCAATCTCCAGCACCGGTTCTATTACAGGACTGGAAGAGGAATGGCGATCCGCAATTGAAGCCCATTCTTCCTCAAATTCAGCAATGCAACCAGGACTTAACACATGATGCACTGCTACCTGATCTCTCACGGGTGACGCTGTAGTCTCATACGGATCACTTACAGGTTGTAGGGTGAGCAGTATTTCGTCCAGGGCTGCCTGCTCATAGTTGCATGATAAAACCATCTCCAAGTCGTCCGCTGGAGGTGGTGTACCTAAAAACCGCAAAGCTATTTCACGGTCATCCTGGTCAAAATACTGCTTATTCTCCACCAGGCCGCCCTCAGCACCACCTTCATGGAGTAGCTCGATCACCTACTGCACGTGATCTGTATGAGGTCTTGCTGTCAGCATCCCCCGTAGGATGGGGGTATTATCACGGGGTACTATGAGAATATTACTATGGATAGTAATACGACCACCTAGGAAGTCAAAGAACATAAATTACTTATCTGGTACAATAATAGGTGAAAGCGCTTTCTTACCTCTGTTAATTGCAGGTGCAGTATTACGGCGCTAGCTGCATTTTGGCTTGCAGATTCTAAAAGCAAATATTCTTCGTGTAAATACATATATACATACATCAAGTAGTATATAAGATTTTGAAAAGTTTTAAATCCGAACAAGAATTTAGTGAATTATTCTAAGTGCACAAAATACTTTTATGAAAATATTACTAGTCCATAAAAGATTTTTGAAAGTCCCAAAAGAACTTTATGCAGTAAATCTATCATAAATATGAAAAAGTATTCTAAGCACCAAAATTGAAAAATGTCTTAAAATTCACGAAAAACGTTTTTAGTAGGGAAACATATATTTAGCGAAACGAAAACAGTGGAAATCATTCGTACAATTGCTTCTACAGTACCGAATAACCACTACTTACCATAAATTCTTCTAGATCAACTTCCCATCATCTGGCAACGCTGAATTATCTCAGGTAAAGATACACTTCTAACATTTTTTTCTTTTTTTCAGGTTGATGTGCTTCTCGCACACCGTCGCCTGAGACAGTATTTTATGATGACTCCTTTATCCCGTCCTCCCACCAACTCCAACCCTCAGGTTGATGCGATCCTCGATCGCCATCGCCTGAGTCATTTATTTATCCGACCTTTATCCCGCTGGAGTCATCAACACCTCTCTGTCCTCCCACCCCTCAGGTTTCTTCCCTGAAGTCGTATATATCCCTTCCTCGTATTCCTCCCCATCACCCTGAGTTGCCAAACTAGTGACGACGAAATATATGAGATGACCACCGTAGTTCTGGATTCTGAGCAGGAGCATGACCTGGTTGCCGATACCGTAATACTCGACTTGACAAACGCTGAAGTTATCATTATCAGCGACGAACAAACCGATATTTCTACCGTTTCTTAACGACGAGACTGATACTGATAGTGATATCTGCAGCGTAGTATCTTCCAGTGTTGTGGGATTATGTTCCTCCTGTTGTGGCAACGAATACCTCAACACTGGTGACTACGACTCTGACGTGGTAATGGACCCTGCCTACAGCTACGATTCCGACGACTAATGACGCTCTCCGCCAGCAACGCTGACTTACCCAGACAGGCTTCTGCAACGAAATCATCGTGGAAGAGAGCAGCGATGAGGACGACATAATGAACTCTATAACACGTAACATATACAGACGTGACGAAAGCGCTCTAAACCTGACCGTACAAAACCGTGCACAGTAAATGGTACCTGATGACATACTGAACGACAACGCTGACTCTGACAGGGTTCCAGATGACAATGACGCCGACGTTGCTCAGGAGGTCCAGGACCACGGGATGACGCTGACGATGACCTGCACGTTAGTGAAGACGAAGAAATTGACGGTCCCTGGTTTTGGAATACCCACACGTCTCACATTAACGGTATGTATTCCCTTCGTACTACTTTTATAACAACACTTCTGTCGTTGCAGCTGACTACAATACTACCATTCGTCCGGAATTATGATGTCGTGATTACGGAGAGTTCTCTTGAAGAGCAGCTCGACCGGGCTCACACTAGGCTTCTAACATTATACCTTGACTGGAATAGTATTATAAGCCTAGCTGTACTCAGTGGTTATGATCACCCCATTATACATCTGGAGATGATATTGGAACCTGTCGAAGAGATTGGTAGGCTTTACTAACTCATCCACCATTGTAATCAACCTCTTCGACAATTGGTCTTTCCTAGTGATCGAGATAGACATAGTAAGTATGACTGACACAACTCTCCAACTACTTACGCTTTCTTTCCAGAAAAACGGCCACCCCAATAGTGCGACCGCAGACTAAGTGACTGAGCGCGTCGACAGCTTTACATACAAACAGACAGACCAACTGACAAATATAAACAGACAGATAGACACTATGGTGATGGCAACCATCTGTCAATCCGCTACAGGAGCACCTCCGATGAGCGCCACACTGCACGTATGCTCAGTTACTTGCACCACGTCCACGCAGATGTAATGAAACGGAAGTGGAAAGAACCTTTTGCACTTGTCATTTTCTTTAAATTACTAAATGGTTTACTTGACTGTCCTTCCTTCTTCAATTAATCACATTTAATATTCCTGGAAAAATGGCAAGACATATTAATCTCTTTTGTGTTAAGCATTACAAAACGAATTATCTCCGTAACGTATCTCCCGTAAGGTTTATGCGCTTAGCAAATTCCTGTCTAACCCTCGATTTTTTTGCACTATCTTTCGATACATTCAAACTAAAGGTTACATTTCTGATTTCTAATGACGATGCTTCCTTTTATACTCAATATTACAGTTAAATGATTTACTCTGCTTGTGTTTTTCTATCCAGTTATAATGTTATAGCTTAATACAATTAATCAAATGTTATTAGCAATCCTTATTATACTTAAAGTCTATTTTTGTACATTTTCAAATTATTGTATCTTTTGTTTTTGGGATTTTCCTGTTAATAAACATTATTATTATAATATCGTCTAAATCTACAATACGGAACTATGCGCGAAAATTTGAAGAAACTGCTAATATTTCAGCAGAATCAGAAGCTAGAGGTGGTTAGTATTTATTATTTTTAGCATTGTTTTTTGCATAAATTTAAATAATACGATTATAACACAAGTAATCGAAAGAATGTTGGGGCGGATGGTACTGAAAACCTACAGCATAATGGAAATTAGCCGTGAATTAAATGCGTCAAAGTGGGCGGTATATCAGATACTACAAAGCACCGATATCATCTATGCAAACCCCAATGTCATCAGGAGATATTTCAAGCAGATGAGGAAAGTAGTTATATTTTGCGAAGAAATACAAGAGCGTACTAATCAGGATCGTCGCTTTATATCGTCAATTTGTTTACGGACGAATGCACTTTTACGTTAAACAATGAACCTAACATGCAACACTCGATACTGGGCTCAAGAAAACCCAAGGATCAATTTACAAGAACCCAATACCCTCAAAAATTAATATTTGGGCTGGAATTTTTAATAATATAATTATCGGCCCATTTGACATGAATGGAAATTTAAATGCTAAACTTATTTAGAACTTTTAATGAATAAGGTAGGTCTTGCTTTGGAGGAAATTGCAAGAGAAAATCAGGAGATCTGGTTTCAACACTACGGCTGCCCGCGCATTACTGTATAGATGTCAGAAATCATTTAATTGATACATTTCCAAATCGTTGGATTGACATAAACTGGCCAGCCAGATCTCCTGATTTAGCACCTTGCGACATTTTTCTGTGGGGCCACCTTAAACGTAAGATTTATAAAAAACGCCAAACAAGTATTAATTATTTGAGGGAAACAATAGTTGCAGAGTGAGTTAATAAACGGTAGGGAATTGTTTAATGTTCGAAATTCCTTTTATAACAGGCTTGGATATTGTTTATGGCAGAATGGAGTGTTATTTGAATATATGTTATAAGTTTTGATTTTAGCCCACCCTTGTTATATTTATTAGCAACTCCTTCATAGTGTGTGTAATAAAATTAGAATTTTTCAATAAAAATCAATGAAAATAATTTAATTATCTGTTAAATTAAATATATGTTAAGATTTAAAATAATATTAAACATACTACATTGTGTTTTCGCTGTACAATTACAATTATTAACAAAAGTTAGATTTGACTAGATCTTTAATTGGTATGTCAAGTTTCTATTTGCGAAAGCTTTCATCAATTTCAAACTAAAATTTTTCACTTTATCCTCACTTCCTTACATATCTTAATCTAGTTGTCCTTTACTAAAATTGGATTCCATAGTTGGCTTAATACGTTTATCAAACTGTTATATTAATAGCAGGCTTATGTTTGCGTTTTCATCTATTTGATAAATTTGCGATTCTTAAGATATTACAATTTACTGAGGACGATAACTGTAATTGGCATCGAAATGTATAGATACCTACACAAATAAAATGAATTGTCAAATGTGCTGTTAAAAGTGCAAAACTCGAGAAGGGCTACACCAAGTCACCAACTCTGCTAATATTTTTTTCAAATAATAGTTGAAGTCGGAGGAAGGTTTTTATGAAGAGAACAGTTGGAAAAATCTCCCGGAAAAAGGTGATAACCTCAATTATCTTTTAATTAAAGTAACACGACGCGCCCAAGCCCTCGAATACTTTCTCGCTTACACCACTATGTCTTGCCGCGAACGCACTAGTCGCGAGTCGATTAAGTTATGCTCGTATTCATAGTCCCTCCTTGAGGAAGACCTTGACTGTAACATTTTATTATGTTTTTAGGGTTCAATTATAAATATAAAATATACACAAAAAACTACTAGGTTAAGTGATAAGGTTATTGTCACACACCCAATGTGTAATGCTGTGTTGCCACTGTTATTATTTGTATGCACATGTTAACTTATGACACAATGTTGTTACATCTCCCTTTTTTTTTTTTACATTTGGCAATAACGCAAACTAAACTAATCTAACAAATCAGTATGTGAACTTAACTACACCAGAATGGCAAAAACAACTTTGATTCTATAAATCTAAACGTTCAACTGGTTTTACTATTCTCCCCGATCGGGTTCTTGTTTCTTGGTTTACAGTGGTTGCTGTTTCTTCCACTGACTGCGGTTGTTCCGGAATTCTCTGGTGTGCTTCCGCTTTTTCCACTCCATTTCCTTTCCGGTGTTGATACTATTACTTGTTTAGGTTCAGCAATTATTGCTTTGGTTTTGTGCAGATGGCTCGAGTTTCTTCTTAATATCGTGTTGTCATCATTATTTCTTACCATCACTGATCTTGGGTGTTCCGTATTTTCGATTACTTTTCCTCCAGTCCAAAGTCTGTGAGATTTTCTAATTCTTATTTCATCTCCCGGGTTTAACGATGGTAATTCTTTGTGTTTGTTCCTATTGGCGTTTTTCGCTTGTTTTTCTCTTTGTTTTAGCAATTCTTTACTAACGTCTGTTATTACCACTGGTTTTAACATGTTATTAGTAACCGGTAGTGTAGATCTGGTATTTCGATTCATCAGTCTTTGATTGGTCGAGTCTAGTTTATTACTTCTCGGAATATTTCTATAGTTGAGTAACGCTAGTTTAACATTTGACCCATCTAATTTGCATTTTCGTAGTATGTTTTTTGCTATCTGAACAGATCTCTCCGCTAATCCATTTCCTCTCGGGTGATAGGGACTGGACGTTTTATGTTCAAATGACCATTCGCGCGTAAACTCCTTAAACATCTTAGCTGAGAATTGTGGTCCGTTATCAGTTTCTAATGTTTGTGGTATACCATGAACAGAAAACCAATCTTTGAGGCGACGAATTACCTCTTCTGACGTTTGTGTTCGTAGTTTTGCAAAGTCTATATAACCAGAATAACTGTCAGTTACTACAAGATACTCTTGATCTTTAAATTCAAACAGATCGGTAGCTACTATTTGCCAAGGTAGTTCCGGGATCGGTTTGTTTACTACCGGTTCTGTGTCATTTCTCTTTGCGTTCTTTCACACACATACATTTTTACAAATTCTGTTATGTCTCTTGTTTGTCCTATCCAATATAATGTTTCTCGCGCACGCTTTAAGCAACTTTGAATTCCAAAATGTCCTACATGTATTTTCGTTAACATTTTATTTATGAGTGTTTTTGGCACTATTACTTTGTTCGCTTTAAATAACAACCCGTTATAGTACGACAGTTCCTCACGAAATGTAAAGTACTTTTTACTAGTGGTTGGTACCGCACTTAATTGTTCTGGAAATCCACCGTTCACTAACTTAACAAGTTCCTGTAACTCTAAATCCGCTTCAGTATGTTCTTTAATTTCTTCTTGAGCTGATTTGGAAACGGCCAGAACCACACATACTTGTAGTTAATCTTCTTCCGGATTCACTATGTTATCAAATTTACAATCACGACTCATTGCATCTGCGAGTGGAATATCTTTGCCTTTTTTGTAAATTACTATTGGTGAATACTGAGCGAGATCGAAGATTATCCGTTGGAGTCTCGCTGGCGCATTTTGAATTGATTTTTTAAAAATAGTCTCCAGGGGCTTGTGATTGGTTTCAATAATGAGTTTTTTGCTATATACGTATTCATTGAATTTCTTACATCCAAATTTCAACGCTAATGCTTCTTTCTCAATTTGGGGGTAATTCTGCTGTGTTTCGGTCAGCGCTTTTGTGGCATAAGCTATTGGCTGATCATCTTGCAGCAAAACTGCTCCCAAACTTTTAGAACTAGCATCAACTGATATTGTTACTGGCTTATTTACTTCGTAGTATTTTAAAACCGGTGGTTGGGACAATACTTCCTTTATTTTTTCAAACGCTATTTGTTGTTCATTTTCCCAGTACCATGCAACGTCTTTTTTGAGTAACAATCTTAATGGATCTGTTAGCTCACTCATGTTTTTTATAAACTTACTCACATAAGTTACCATGCCAAGTAGTCTTTGTAGTTGCACTTTATTTTCTGGAGTTTTCAAGTTTTGATAGCAATTGTTTTTTGTGGGTCAATTTCTACACCCTTATTTGTGAATATATGCCCCAGAAAATTAATTCGTTCTTGAGAGAACACACATTTTTGTTTATTTAATTTTATCCCTGCATCTTTTAACCTTTGTACTACCTTACTTGTTATGTTTTCTATTTCTTGTTTACATTTGGAGTATATTAGAATATCATCCATCGCGCATTCTACGTTTGATATATCGTCTAGAACACAGTTCATCAGTTCCTGGAATATTTCAGGAGCTGAGCAAAGACCGAAAGGTAGTCTTAAACAACAATATCTTCCCCAAGGTGTTGCAAAGGTTAGGTACTTTTGTGTTCTTTCGCTGACCTTTACTTGCCAAAACCCTTTTTCACAATCTAATTTTGTGAAATATTTTGCACCTGCTATTTTTGCTGATATTTCGTCAACTGTTTTTAAGGGATAATGTCTCCTTAAGATATTCTTGTTTAAGTTAGTCGGATCTATACAAATTCTAAATTTATTGTTTTTTCTCACAATAACCATTGCACTTACTACAGGGGTAGCTTCTTTAATGCGTCTAATTACTCCTAATCTTACCATATTATCTAGTTCTGTTTTAACATTATTCCTTATAGCATGAGGTATTTTTCTCGGTTGTACTACTATGAATTGAGGATTTTCAATCAGGTGTATATCATACTCAAATGATTTAATGCAGCCTAAGCTCTGGAGATTACTTGGTGCATTTACCTTATTTATTCGAATTATTAAACCTAAATCCTGACATGATTTTTGTCCTAAAATAGCTGATATATTTTCGTTCACTATTTTGCTAATTTTATTTTTAATTTTACACAATAGTGATGCTTCACCGATTACCAATATTTTATGATCGCTATAAGTGGTTAGATATTTTGTTTTTGAAGGTTTAATCTCTGCTTTAACTTTTAAGGCAATTGTTTTGGGTAGTACATTACATTGAGCTCCTGTGTCCAATTTTGCACTAAATTGTACGTTATTAACATTAACAACTTCAATCCAATCCTCCTGTGAACCATTATTAATTTTATTAAAGTATCCCTTACTGTGAAAAATGCGATTCATAAAGCTACCTTAAGGCGAAGGACGACCTCCGCCTTGGCGAAGGACCGAGGATGCTTCTACCCTACCTTGAGGCACAGAATAAAATATAATCAGAATGAAAGCTTGGGTAATCTTGAGGATCTGCGCATCTTGCTAGCGCACGTCTATTCCGCCATGTTTTGGTAGTAGATCAGTGGCAGCGGCGCAGAATATTATTTCGGTAATGCGACACAGTGGTAGCGCTTGGTTTATACAGATTGTGGTGCATCTAAATGCGAATAAATACAGTTTTGTGGAATTACTTTTATAAACTTCCGAATTAAAATATGAATCAACCAAAACACAAGGCAGGATGGGGC